>CM076578.1:1178458645-1178729961 GCA_034641835.2 Pinus albicaulis | reverse complement strand
CTTCTGCCAGTTCTGATGTTTGGCTCTGCATGAGTGGACTCCTCCACTTCATGAACCTCCTCCTATGGTTGATCCACATCTAGAGACTCATATTTGGGAACCAAAAGTTCCTCCTCTGCATGTAAGTCTAGCTCCCTCTCAAGCGACAACTTCATGACTTTATCCTCATTGAATTTTATATCCCGTCACACCACAGTCACTCAAATTTTTGGAAAATAAACATGATAATTATGGGGTGTTTCTGTGTAGCCCAAAAATATCCCAACTTCAGCAGTCGGCTCTAGCTTCTTCCTATCGTTCTTGGTCACATGCACATAAATAGATGAGCCAAAAATATTAAAGTGAGAAACATCTGGTTTCTTACCAGTAAAATATTCTTCAGGTGTACTCATGCCAAGTACTCTACGAGGACAACAGTTTTGCACATAAACCACAATGTTGCATGCTTCTGCCCACAAATGCATTAGTAGGCCCTGATCATGCAGCATCGCTCGTGCAACGCACACGATATTTTTGTTCTTCCTCTCCGCGACCCCATTTTGTTGTGGGTTATGAGGCACTATGATTTATCTTTGAATTCCTTCTTTTCTACAGAAGTCTTTGAATTCATTAGAGATGTATTCTCCACCATTATCGCTCCAGAGACCCTTCACTTACTTCCTCGACTCTGTCTCAAGCAATTCCTTAAACAAACAGACCTTTTAGAATGTTTGATCCTTCTTCTACATGAAGAAGATCCAAAATTTACGAGAAAATTCATCAACAAAAATAACATAATACCTGTGTTTTGTTGTTGAAGCAACCGAGAATGGTCCACACATGTCTCAGGTGGAATCCCTCCAAGAAGATCAAGTACAATTCTCCTTTTCATGAAGGGTGGACTTTACATATTTCCTCATGGTGCAACCCTTGCACCGATCTAACTGAGCTGTTCCCATTGGAATTCCATGAGATTTGTTGCATGACTTTCAAGGCTCCATGATGAAGATGGCTCCAATCGCTCGTGCCATACTCCGCTCATATCCCGTCTTCACACGTCAGCTTCCCATCAGTGTGGTAGCGTAACCATCTAATTCCCTAGATTTGTAGAGATTGCTAACTCGAATCCCTATCCTCTCATTCTCGAACCGTTGTTTTATGTCTATGTGTTTTCCATTGCCGAAAACAACGTCAAGCCTGTCCTCCAACATCGCGGGATCGGAGACCAAGTTCTTCTTTAGACCTAGAACATGCATAACATCTTTCAACATAAATGGTTTACCTGACTCCCTCTCAAAGGTAATGGTTCCAATTCCGGTCACACTGTATCTACCATCGTCGCCCATCTCTATATGCATTTGGAGATCCTTCTCCTCCAAGTCACTAAACAACTCCTTGTCTCCCGTCATATGGAAAGACGCATCACTATCAAGATACCACACCGATCCCATTGCGCTTGAAATAAAGCAAGTGATCAAGGAGAAATCAAGTTCAAATTGCGAGGCAAGGGCCTCACCAGCTGTAGCTGCTGCAGCCTTCTTGTTCTTCTTTTTCTGTGGGTAGCTAGTGGCGAGATGCCCATGTTCGTGACAGTGAAAACACTTCACCTTGGACAAATTCAGCTTCTTGCTCAGAATCTGGATTTTGAACAGCACTCCTTCCCCTTCCCTTTCTCCTTGCCTTGGAAAATAGTTCAATCCCCTTTCATCATTTATGCTTTGATATATGTCTTTAGTAGGGTGTTCTACCTGACCTTCCCGCACTAGATTTGACCATAATGCTCCTAATTTTGGACGTTTTTCCCGTCCGCTGATAGAGTCTTGATAACTGTGCCAACTCTTAGGAAGTCCCAAGAGATCCAAGCTCACCAAATCATCATCAAAAGAATAAATTATTCCCACGCCCCTAGTTCTAGGCTCACATTGGAAAATCAGAAAGATACTTGAATATTTTCGCTCTTTTCCATCTTGATCTTGATCTTTTCAGTTTATCTTTCACTATTTTCATAGTCATCACGCTTTGGAAAAGATCCGTCAAAGCCTTCCAAATTGCAAATAAAGCGGCTTTCCCATGAATTCTTGAGACAATATGGTCTCTCACACCTTCCGACAGAATCCTTCTCTCCCTTGCTACTTTATTTTTCCATGCGTCAAGTAATGCAGCATCCGCTTCTGGCAATAAACATCATCGCCGACATCTCTTTCAAGCCATTATTTTCTACACCGCCTCCATCCTCGTCCTTCTAGGAAATGTATTTGCGCCACTCCTCAATGCATACTCCATCCTAAGCCATTGAAATCGACATGTTTACTCAATCAAGCGACCAAGAATTCTTGCAACAAATTCAATTGTTTCACCAAAACTCAACAATGCTTTCCAAATTGCAATCTTCTCGTATCTAAATACCATGCGTAGAAATTTTAATATAATTAATTATTGCTTGGATTCTCCTGATCTAAAAATTCTATGCCACTGTTAAATATATAATTTCTTATACAAAAATCTTTGCAGAAATTTAAAACACGATCGCCAATTGCAAACACATGAAGAAAAATCAATCACACATAACACAAATGTTTTTACTAGGAAAGCATAAAGCTAAAAAACCCACTATCATATGTTATGTATATATCATGGATCATGAAAAAATCTCATACAAAACTCTAATCCATGAGCTCTCAGTACAATATACAATCGTCTTAAAGTGTCATACAAAAATTGGCAAATACATACGCCAATTTACTGCCTCTTGACAGCCTGCATCCACTGCACAATCCTAGTTGATCACAATCCCTGAATGAATGAGATCCTGCTTTCCTTGACTGCATAATCCTCATTGACATCTCCAATGTTTGTGTGGTTACATGAGTGAACCCACTAATGTCACAACTGATAGTCAAACTGTCCCTTTGACCTATCTCTCAACTGGGTCTGCACTGGACCTGACATGCATGTAGTTAACAGTAGTAAATCTTCAGTTGCATGTGAGACCACTGATTATGAATTAATTAAATAATTAATTCAATGATCTCTCACTAGTGTATGTTTAGATACAACTAGCACAACTGAGTTTAACTCACTTAATTGAGTTAAACTACTTTACAACTCACATAACTACACATCCAACTTTGTTACAACTTCGAATCACTCAATTACAACTAAGTCCACTTGCATGTCCCACCAACCAACCTTTGAACTCGAAATTCCTTCAGCTAACTGGTTTTCCACTTCAGTTAACTGATTTCAAGTGCTCCATGAGAATAGATTAATATTTATTGTCCAACTATTATTAAGGGATAATAATAGTCGACATGCATCTATAAATAGACATGCAATCTATAAATAGACTTCGCACATACATCTAAAAATAGAACATCATCTATAAATAGACTTCGCACATACATCTAAAAATAGTTCCACCTAAAAATAGTTCGAGGCTCCATCCTAGTGTAGGTGCTTAATTTTCACTAGGATAATCATCTTGTTGAATATGAACGAGTCACATGTGTGCAGGCTCAAAAGAGCGCTGTATGGGCTGAAACAAGCACCCCGTGCTTGGTACACTTGGATCGACATCTATTTCACTGGACTTGGCTTCACCAAGAGTGAGGCGGATGCAAACCTGTACCAGATTGTGGTGGAGGGTAAGCTTTTAATCATTGTACTTTATGTTGATGATTTAATAATAACAGGTGATGAGCAGTTGATACACTCATGCAAGGCAGATCTTGCAAAGGAGTTTGAGATGAAGGATTTGGGCCTCCTTCATTATTTCCTTGGATTGGAAATATGGCAGCGAGAAGGTGAACTGTTTGTCTCAAGGCAAGTATGCTCGGGAGATACTTAGTAAGTTTCACATGGAGGACTGCAAGCCCATGGATACTCCTCTTCCAGGAAATTGGAGCAAAGAGGATGCTACATCGGTAGAGGTAGTGGATGCCACTGTTTATCGACAGTTGGTGGGTTCGCTCATGTATTTAGTTAATACAAGACCAGACATATGCTATGCGGTGAACCAACTTAGTCAAGCGATGGTTAAGCCTATCAAGCTCTTTTGGAAGGTGGGCAAGAATGTGCATGTCCCGAGATACCCGAGGGGCACTCTCGAGTATGGATTATGGTATAGATAGATGAATGAGGTGAATTTGCAGATTGGCTGTGATGTGCATTGAGTAGCAACCCAACCATTAAAGCACATCGTGGTTGCCTTCGCCTCGATCTACAATCAAGCTGTATGTGCGAAAATTCTACATCCCCAAGTCTGTTACAAAGTGGAATACATGGCAGCAATTCAAGCTGCATGTGAGGCTATCTGGATAAGGAAGATCTTGGTTGGTTTGTTCGGTTCTCATTTAGATCCTATAGTGATACATTGTGATAATCAGAGTTGTGATGAAAATCTCGATGGATCCTGTATGAGCCATTATAGATTCAAGCATATAAATATCCCAGATCATCATATCGATATTGTGGGTACAGTAAGATCATGTTGTTTCAATACATTCCAAACTAGAAGAGTAAGATGCATATATTCTAACGAAGGAGCTCACTGTGAGAAAATTCGAATACCGTGAGAGACAGGTCGTGGTGGGAGGATAATCCCTTTTCGTTGAGAGGGAGTGTTGAGATTCAACAAGATGATGATCCCTAGTGAAGATTAAGCACCCACACTAGATGGGGCCCACCGCTATTTTTGCTCTCCCAAGACTGTAAGCCTTTTCATTCTACTTTACCTCATTTTCCTTTGTCCATTGCTATTCCAGATCCAATTGATCAATGAATTTAGTTAAAATTACTTTTAGAATGATTAACATGACTGACTTGCTAAGTTTTGTGATTTTTTCCATTGTAATGCATTTTGACCGGAACTAGCTGCAGAATGCAGACATTCCGTAGCTAACCGGCAATTCTGCAGCTGTCTTCACGTTTGGGTATGTTCCAGGTGGCCTCTCAAGAAAAATCGCATATGGGCATATTCCACGTCATGTCTACATTGTTCGTTGCTCACCATGAAGGAAGAAACGAATTCTGGATATGGTTTTGGTACGTGGGAACACATTTAAGAAGGCATACTTCTAATAGGACTGTCTTAGTCCAGATGTCCTTTTCCTTTTTACGCAGCCACTTCAAGAGTCCTAATGTGATTTCGATAAGGAAAGACAATGATCCTGGAATTGTTGCAAGTATTGTTATGTACATTTGTTATATAAACACTTGGGAAACCGAGAGCTAGGCTAGATTTTGTTTCCAGATTTTGCTTAGATTCTGTGCTACATTTCTGAAGACGCATATTGCTCTGTTCAAGTTATTTCACCTTTAATGAAGCAGACAATATTGTTTTGAAAGCGTTGATTTGATTTGGAGTTAGATTCCGTCTGGTGGTAGAGGGCCCCTGCCTCTTGTACGGATTTATTTGCGTAATTTAGATAAGTATTCTAGCTGCCTTTACGTTTTTGAAGTTGAATTCGTAGTTGTTTTCATTAGCTACTATAGTTATACTCGTTCTAAAAACTCTTCCAAAAGAAGAAACTCTTCCAAAAGATTATAATGATGAATGGGATATGGCTATAGTGTTGTAGGATTTAATTGTAATCTCTTTTGTTCACCATCACAGTTATACTTATGCTAAGCACTCTTCCAAAAGAAGAAACTCTTCCAAAAAATCCTTATAATGTCTTAAGCATGATTGTGATCTTGAATGCTTCAGTTGTGTGTTTTTACTAAGTACCATAGCTGTTCTTGCTCTTAAAATGCTTTTTCAAAATATCATAATGATGGGTAGGAGATAACTATGATATCTTAGTTTTTCATTGCTTTCAGTCTTTACGTTTGCATTTGCACTGAATTGTACAGTTAGGATTGTTCTAAGAAACTCTTCCAAAATACCAATCATGATGAACAAACATACTGTATAATTCCATATAATAATGCATGATATCCTAGTTAGGATACTCCGGAGTTTAATTGCACTTAACTCATGCTCAGTTATTTTGTTTTAAGTTTGATAATGAATTGTAGTTCAGCACTGTTTTAGGCTAGTGACATTTTAAGTTGGCTAGTGACATTTTAAGTTCAGTTTTAGCTTAATTCATCGCATTTACACTCCATATTCAGTTGTCATTCACTGCATATTAGATTACTTCAGTTGTTAAACTTAACAAAACAACCTTCATTATTCACAAACCTCTTCTTGTTCTAAAATCCATAATTGATTCCTCACCATATGAACAGAAGACAATATCATTTTAAGGCCTGAAGTACTTCTGCAACTTCCTTATCATTTCACAAACAAACATTTCCTCAAAAGACTATTTCAATAATCTATAACCTTTGAGTGAAGTGTAGTGTCATCAAACTAAGTTGCAGAATAGAGTTAGGAACTAGTCTTAGAGTAGAAGACCTTATGATGGTATCAATGTTTTGCTCCAAATATGCTTCAATAAATCTCTAATCAAGGATAAAATGTTGCATCATTATGAGTTAGTTGTTTAACTGTTTAGTTAGGAGGATTTGCACACTTAGTTGACCATGTCTCAAGCTCTCTCTCAAAATGCCTTTGATGAAAGAATTTGACAAGTTGAGTTTGTGTTTTGAATCATTTGCTTAAAAGTCATTATCAAGCTTTGTTTTTGCTTAGTCATAGTTTAGATTTGATTCTGTTTATAGTATTGCATTTTCATTTACCATTTGACATCAACCAATTAGGCTTCACTCTATTTTTCTTAATCATTAGCTTCCTTCCATTAGCTTTCTAGTCATTTTTCTTGTGAACATAAAGCCACCAAAAGATCAAAAACATCATAAATCATCACAAAAGACCAAAAACATCACAAAACACTACACACAACGCATTAAGAAACAAACACCTAGGTACATACAGTACACTTCACTTCAGCAGTTTACCAACCTTGGTTGACAATTAAATGAGCTCAATTTAGGAGACTAGATTGAGACCAAACACTATTTTTAGGTTTAAGTCTATTTTTAGAATGGATGAGAAAATTCTATTTATAGTTGAAGTATTTTTATAGATGATGTTCTATTTTTAGATGTATGTGCGAAGTCTATTTATAGATCGCGTGTCTATTTATAGATGCATGTCAACTATTATTATCCCTTAATAATAGTTAGACAATAAATAATAATATATTATCATGGAGAACTTTGAAATAGATAATTGAAGTGGAAAACTAGTTAGCTATGGGAAATTTGAGTTCAAAGGTTGGTTGGGGGGACATGCAAGTGGACTTAGTTGTAACTGAGTGATTCAAAGTTGTAACATAGTTGGATGTTTTCTTATGTGAGTTGTAAAGTAGTTTAACTCAGTTGTGCTAGTTGTAACTAAACATACACTAGTGAGAGATCAATGAATTAATTATTTAATTAATTCACAAGCAGTGGTCACACATGCAACTGAAGATTTACTATTGTTAACTACATGCATGTCAGATCAAGTGGAGACCCAGTTGAGAGATAGGTGAAAGGGATAGTTTGACTATCAGTTGTGACTATAGTGGGTGCACAAGTGCAACCAAACACACATTGGAGATGCCAATGAGGATTGCGCAGTCAAGGCAAGATCAAATTCATTCAAGGATTGTGATCAACAGGGATTAGGCAGTGGAGGCAGTAAATTGGTGCATTTTTATGCCAATTTTTGTATGACAGTGTGAGATGAATGTATATTGTACTGAGAGCTCTTGGATTATAGTTTTGTATGAGATTGTTTCATGATCCATGATATATACATAATATATTATAGTGGGGTTTTTAGCTTTATGCTTTCCCCGTAAAAACATTTGTGTTATGTGTGATTGGTCTTTCTTCATGTGTTTGCAATTGGCGATTAAATTTCCACAAGAATTTAAGTAGAAGGATTATGTATTTAATAGTGGTATATAATTGTTAGATTAGGAGAATCTGGAAATACATAATTGTATTAAAATTTCTACATGGTATCGGAGCAAAGAATATTGCAATATTGAAGCAGTAGCTGAGTTTGTTGGTGGAAACAATTCAAATTTGCTGCAAGAATTTCTTGGTGCGACAGTTATGTAAACATCAAAATGGATTTCAATATTTTGCAGTTAGAGTATGCACTCAAGGGAAGCTTGAACTACATTGCATGGAAGGATAGGATGGAAGCTGTGCTTGAAGATAATGGCTTGAAGGAATTCATTGACAGTGATGTTCCTAAGCCCACTTCAATGGATGCTACATTACTTGAGGCCTGGAAAAATAAAGTAGCGAAGACGAGAAGGATTCTTTTGGAAGGTGTGAGAGACCATATTGTCTCAAGACTTCATGGGAAAGCCACTCCATTTGCAATGTGGAAGGCTTTGACAGATATCTTCCAAAGTAGCAATGACCATAGGAAATTGGCGCTGAAGGATAAACTCAAAAAGATCAAAATGGAAAAGGGCGATAATATTCCTAAGTATCTCACAAAGTTTGTCCAATGTTGGGATGAACAGGGGAGTGTGGGAATCACATTTTCTGATGATGATTTGGTGAGTTTGGCTCTCTTGGGACTTCCTAAGAGTTGTCACAGTTATCAAGACTCTGTCAACTGACAAGAAAAACTGCTGGATTGGGAATGACTGTGGTCGGATCTAGTGCAGGAGGAGTTCAGGCAGAACACCAGAGATGGCTCTTCATCAAAGCATGATGATGAAGAGGATTGTGCTTTGGCTGCCAAAGTAAGGAAAGGGAAGGGGAATAAATCCCATTCAAAATCCGAGGCTAAATGCAAGAAGCTAGATTCGTCCAAGGTGAAGTGTTTTCACTGTCACGAACATGGGCATCTCACCACTAACTACCCACAGAAAAAGAAGAACAAGAAGGTTGCTAGAGCTGCAGCTGGTGAGGCACTTGCCTCGCAATTTGAACTTGATTTCTCTTTGATTGCATTCTTGGTTTCAAGCACAATGGGATCGGTGTGGTATCTTGATAGTGGTGCTTCCTTCCACATGATGGGAGATAAGGAGCTTTTCAATGACTTGGAGGAGAAAGATCTCCAAATGCATATAGAGATGGATGATGATAAACGATACAATGCGACCGACATTGCTACCATTACCTTTGAGAGGGAGTCAAGTAAACCATTTCTGTTGAAAAATGTATGCATGTTTCAGGTCTGAAGAAAAACTTGGTCTCAGTCGCAATGTTGGAGGATAGAGGTTATGACATTGTTTTCAGTGATGGAAAAGCTTTCCTGCGACATAAAACAATAGGTCAAACCAAGAGGATAGGGATTCGAGCCAATAATATCTACAAGCTAGAGGTAGATGGCTGCGCTACAATGGTGGGCAAAGCAGAATAAGTTGTGAGCCAGGATGAGGACGAATTATGGCACAGGCGATTGGGCCATCTTCACCATGGCGCGCTGAATATTTTTGGGCAGATTTCTACTGGACTTCCCAAGGGTAAACTTTCTGCAGTTAGATTAGTGTAAGGGATGTACTATGGGTAAGTTTCTGAAGACCACCTTTCATGAAGAGGAGAACCGTGCTTTGGTGATCCTGGAGAGAGTTCACACAGACGTATGTGGGCCATTCTCGGTTGCTTCAACAACAAAACACAGGTATTATGTTATTTTTGTTGATGAATATTCTCGTAGATGCTAGATCTTATTCATGTAGAAGAAGGATCAAACATTCTCAAAGTTCTGTGAGTTTAAAGCATTGGTGGAGAAAGAGTCGGGGAAGCAAGTGAAGGCTCTATGGAGTGATAATGGTGGTGAATATATCTTGAACGAATTCAAAGACTTTTGTAGAAAAGAAGTAATTCGAAGAGAACTCATAGCACCTCAAAACCCACAACAAAATGGGGTTGCGGAGAGGAAGAATAGAACGATTGCAAGTGTTGCACGAGCTATGCTGCATGATCAGGGCCTACCAATGCACTTGTGGGCAGAAACATGCAACACTACGATTTATGTGCAAAACTGTTGTCCTCATAAGGTACTTGGCATGAGTACACCTGAAGAAGCTTTTACTGGTAATATTTTTGGCTCATCTGTTTATGTGCATGTGACCAAGAATGTCAGGAAGAATATGGAGCCGACTGCTGAAGTTGGGATATTTGTGGGGTACACATAAACACCCCATAATTATCGTGTGTATTTTCCAAATAGTTGAATGACTGTGGGACGATGGGATATAAAATTCAATGAGGAGAAAGCCATGAAGTTCTCACTTTAGAGGGAGCTATACTTGCATGCAGAGGAGGAACTGCTTGTTCCCAAAGATGAGTCTCTAGATTTGGATCAGCCACAAGAGGAGGTTCATGGAGTGAAGGAGACCACTCACGCAGAGCCAAACATCAGAACTGGCAGAAGGCATACCATAGAAGTCGAGAGGTTGAAGCTTGATGCAACACAGAATGTAGGAGTTCCTACTTCATAGTGCAGACAGAGACAGTCTCCTGACCAATTCACTGGATACATGACTCTAATGAGAAAATGTATTGTGACAAAGCCATCTTCCTTTCAGGAAGCAGTAGGATCCCCCATTGGTATATGCAATGGTGGAGGAGTATGACTCAATTGTCAGAAACAGTTCTTGGGAAGTTGTTTCAAGGCTAGTTGATAAATCAGTGGTAGGTTCAAGATGGATCTACAAGGTAAAGCAAGCTGTTGATGGGAGTGTTGAGAAATACAAGGCCATATTTGTGGCCCCGAGGCTTCTCATAGATCGAGGGGATTGATTATGAATAAACCTTTACACCTTTTGCACGGTATTCTTCCATAAGGACCATCCTTGCTCTCTCATCGCAGATGGGTTGGTACATTCATCAGATGGATGTGAAGACTGCATTCCTTAATGGGATCATTGAGGAAGAAGTGTACATTGAGCAGCCTGAAGGATTTGAGATCTTCAGTAGTGAGTCGCATGTGTGCAGACTCAAAAGAGCATTGTATGGGCTATAGCAAGTACCCCATTCTTGGTACACTCGGATCGACAACTATTTCACTGGAATTGGCTTCACCAAGAATGAGGCAGATGCAAACCTATACCAGATTGTGGTGGAGGGTAAGATTTTAATCATTTTTCTTTATGTTGATGATTTAATACTGACTGGTGATGAGAAGCTGATACACTCATGTAAGGAGGACCTTGCAAAGGAGTTCAAGATGAAGGATATGGGCCTCCTTCACTATTTCTTTGGACTGGAAATATGGCAGCAAGAAGCTGAACTGTTTGTGTCTCAAGGAAAGTATGCAAGGGAGATACTTAGTAAGTTTCACATGGAGGGATGAAAACCCATGGATACTACTCTTCCAAGAAACTGGAGGAAAGAGGATGCTACATCTGAAGAGGTAGTGGATGCTACTGTCTATCGACAGTTGGTGGGTTTTATCATGTATTTAGTTAATACAAGACTGGACATATGCTATGCGGTGAACCAACTTAGTTAAGTGATGGTTAAGCCTACCAAGCTCTTTTGGAAGGTAGGCAAGCATGTCTTGTGATCTGGATTTATGCAGGAACGCAACAGAATAAACACATAACCATAAATACAGAGATGTAGCTTAAATAACACTTCATTTCATTAATATCAAAGAACTGAAATTTGCTTACAGACAGAATGGAAATAAAAATAGCTAGGGCGCTAGTAGCTATCTCTGAGAAGAGATGTGGCGGCTACAGGCCTATGAACTGAGTTACAATGAGGCTCGAGGGCCTATTTATTATTTAGAAACAATGGGAAATCCTAAACAGCCAAAACCCTAACCCTAGGAGATGAAGCGCCAAAACTATGGGCCCCGTTTGGGTAAATTGGTGTTTCAACTTCCCATGGGCGTAACTTTGGCATACGATCTCCGTTTGACGCGTACCATACCTCGTTAGAAAGATCTATCCGAGGACTACAAATTTGGAATGGGAAACATTAGTCCATGGACCCATGTTGCCCTCCGTTTTCCCAAAAAACGTCGTTTAGGGCCTCAAAACGGCTCCGGAAGTTTAGGACCCGAAAAACTGCTAAAAATAGTAAACTGTGCCGAAACTGAAAAACTGAAATAGACAATGGTGGAGCCCCAAGTGGAATAGGCTGGTGACCACCAATATCCACCTGGATCATTCCTCCCCCCTTAGGAAGCAATGGTCCCCATTGCGTTAAGTTCCTCCATGAGATGAGGAAATTTTTGCTGAACTTGGTCCCTAGTGAACCACTTTCCTTGGTGCAGGAGTTGGCCAGCTTTGACAACTCGATACAGTTGGATCTTCTGTTGGCTAGTGTTCTTGATTTTCATGTCCATGATGCAATCTGTGGTGGCCTGTTCCATGTAGTCTGGGTTTAACTCTGTTGGTGTGAGTTGTTCTATAATGTCTGAGGTGTCCAGTAGAGGTGGGAAGTAAGGACAAAGGCGATCCAAATTGAAGACTGGGTGCAGACCAAGGAATGGTGGAATACTGAGCTCGAAGGCATTGTCCCCTATAGCCTTGGTGATGGTGTACGACCCGTATCGGAGCGGGCGAAGCTTGCGGTGGGGTTCAGTGAGGCACTCCTTCTGCAAATGTAGCCATACTTTGTCGCCCACCTGGAAGTTATGTGGCACCCGGTGTTGATCATGGCATTGGCTCTGTCTAATATATCATGAACCTATTGGCAGATGTGTTGAATGTGCTCGATGAAGCTACTTGCTTTGTCAACTTCAGACTGGACATGAGCTGAATCAGCCTGAGAAGCTGCAAATGGCATGGCTACGTCAATGGGACATAGTGGCTGGAATCCCAAGCCCACATGAAAGGGGCTATGGCTGATTGAACTGTGGAGAGCCCGATTATAACTATGTTGTACATAGGGAAGGCTCTCGTCCCATGTGCGTGGATGCTTTGAATTGTACATGCGCAGAATGTGTACAATCATTCTGTTGACGACCTCTGTCTGGCCATCTGTTTGGGGATGGAAAGTTGTGGACTTGGTGAGCTTGGTATCCAACATTGACTAGAGGCTGGACCAAAATGTGCCGAGGAACCTGCTATCCCGATTTGATATGATAAACTATGGGATCCCAAAGTGCACGCACACTCGTTCAAAGAAGAGTTTAGCAGTGGCTTCTACTGTGATATTCTTCTTGCAGGCTGCCATAATGGCCATCTTCGAGAATCTGTGGACGAACATGAAAACACAATCATTTCCCTGCTTAGTAGAAGGCAGGCCCGACATGTAATCCATGGAGATGGATTCCCAAGGTCGACTAGGGGTAGGTAGCGGAGTATATAGGCCTTGCTTCTTGATGGTCGGTTTGGCAATGACACAAGTAGTGCAGTATCTGATGTGCTTCTCGACATCCTTTCGAAGGTTCGGCCAATAGAAATACTTCTGCAGGATTGCTACTGTTTTCTCGACCCCGAAATGCCTAGCGACTCGACTGTAGTGTGCTTCCCATATCATATTGGCACGCTCGCTTGAAGGAACACAAAGGTGTCCCATGTGACATAAAAGTGCATCTTGGAGGTGAAAATTTGGAACTTGCGTACCCCCCAAGAGTGCCTTGTAAGTTTGGCCAAATTCTGGGTCACTCTCATAGAGAAGCGACCAATCAGAAGTCTCGTGCCCACAAGAGTTGAGCACAGTGGTGAGCGCCACGATCGGTGGTCGGCTGAGGCAGTCTGCAACATTATTGGTGCTACCCTTCTTGTACTTGATGTTCAAATGAAAATGTTGCAGATATGTGGACCACTTCTGATGGCGATCATTCTGCAACTTCCCTTGTGTCTGTATGAACTGCAGGGGCCGGTGGTCTGTGTGGATGATTGTTTCCTTCCCTAAAATGTAATGCTTCCATTGTCGACAGGCTTGCACAATGGAATACATTTCTTTGTCATAGGTGGGATACTTGCGAACTGTCTCAGACAATGTCTCACTGTGATATGCCACCGGATGTCCCTGTTGAGTAAGAACTGCCCCAATAGCATAGTCAGAGGCATCTGTCTCGATCTCAAACGGCTGCTGCAAGTCTGGTAAGGTGAGCACTGGGGTAGAACATAGGCGATTTTTCAATTCTTTGAACGCCTTCTGTTGAGGTTCCGACCAAAATAATTTTGCTCTCGCTCCTCCTTTGGTGACTTGACTCAAGGGCCAAGTGATATGAGAGAATCCCAACACGAATCTACGGTAGAAATTAGCAAGACCCAAAAAGCTGCGAAGCTCTGTTATAGTAGTCGGGGCTGGCCAATCCCGAATGACTTGGATCTTGGCTGGATCCACATGCACCCCCCTTTCATCAATAATGTATCCCAGATATTGAACCTGGGTCATGCAAAAAGTGCACTTCTCCAAATTGGCACACAACTTGTGTTTCTGCAGTGTTTGGAGGACTTGTCATATGTGGTGAAGGTGCTCTTCCCAAGTCTGGCTGAAGATCAGAATGTCATCCAAGTACACTACTACAAATGAGTTGGTGAATGGCCGCAAGATGTCATCCATCATCCTCATGAAGTTTGTGGGAGCATTCGTCAACCTGAAAGGCATGACCAACCATTCGAAAAGGCCTTCCTTGTCTTTGAAGGCAGTGTTCCACACATCGGAGGGTTCAATCGATACCTGGTGATACCCCGACTTCAAGTCAATATTGCTGAAATATTTTTCACCTTTGAGTTGGTCCAGAAGGTCATCAATCCGTGGGATTGGGTACCTATTCCAGACAGTGATCTTATTAAATGCCTGATAGTCAATATAGAGTCTCCACGTCCCATCCTTCTTCTGTACCAACACGATCGGGCTCCCACAGGGCGATGAACTTGGTTGGATGTGACCTTTCTGCAGCAGCTCCTGAATCTACCTCTTGATTTCATCGTTCTCTAGAATAGAGCGCCGATAGATCGGTCCATTGGGTAGCGGTGCACCTAGGGTCAGATCAATCGGGTGCTTGACCTGACAGTGCAGAGGAACCCCTGTGGGTGAGGTGAAGATGTCCCCGTACTCCTCCAAAACGTTATCCATCTGTTGTTGTCATGTAGAGGAGCCATGTCTGGAGGTCGTGGCCACAGTCTTCTTCTTTCCCTGGGGGCGGATCATCAGGAAAATGAATTTCCTGGTTTGGGAAATGAGCTTACTGCATTGTTTTGTAGTAACCAAAGAGATAGCGGCAGGAGGTGGTACCTCTGGTATCCTATACAACTTATTTCCCAAAGTAACAATAATAGCGCGAGGCTGAGACTCATACACAACATGACGCTTCCACAAGTATGGTTGTCTTAATAATACATCAGAAACATCAATAGGAGCAACATCACATAATACCTCATCCGTGAAGGGCTTGATGCTATAGGGAAGGCGACACTGTTGGCTAACACGAAGATCTCGTCCTTGGTGAAGCCACCCGATAGTGTATGGATGTGGGTGAGCTGTGGTCGGAAAGCCCAATTGCTTCACAACATTTTCTGAAATGAGGTTCTTTTGGCTCCCATTGTCGACAATGAACTATACCGAGGAGCCCTTTACCCACATCTAGGAATGGAAGAGACGTTCCTCCTCCTCTGGATCTTCCAGTTCCTCCTTCTGGATCTTCGTAGTGGCAACAGTGGCATTGGGCTCCGCATCAATAATCTGTTTCCCTTTGTCATTCCCCTTGTCAGGTTCTGATTCAGAGTCGGAGCATGCAAATGACTTAGAAGCCTGCATCTCGGCCACCAACGATTGCTTGGCCTGACACTCACTTGTGTTGTGAGTGGAGATCTTATGGAACTCACACCACTTTCCTGTGTCCTTCTTTGGCTTTGCGGTGTTGTTCTTTGTTTTCGGCTTCGACAGGTTGTCTTGAGTCAACATGCCTTGGCTCTATCCTTTGTTCTGCGGTTTGGGAGCACCTTTCCCTTGCTTTTGATTCGTAGATCCAAAGTCTCGCTTCTTTTGTTTGAATTTCTGCTTAATCTTGGAAGCATACCGGTATGCCGTACGAAACGAGGAGATGTCAAGGAACTCTATTTCCTCTTGAATGTATCTGTGCAGACAAATGTGATACTTTAGCACTAGATGTTTCTCTGAATCTTTGATACCCAACTTTGTGCGCAGGGTATGGAACAAATTCGTCAGCTCTTGCACATCTTGATCCCTTTATTGTCGCAGCATGGTCCATTGTATGTACTTGTCCTCATAGCTCCCCACGGGATAGTATTGTTCCTTGATGGCATCTCAGAAAGAATTCCAAGTGGGTACGACCGAGAACAGAGAGGGTTCTGTCTCTTCCTTTTTATCACAGTGGGTTTCCCACTAGTCCTTGACATGGGGGGCAACTTTGAGGAGTGAAAAAATAATCTTCTCCCTATTAGAAAAGTCATGAACCAAGAAATATCCTTCTAATAGATTCAAACATCTATCTACGACATCTGCATCTATTTGACCCTCAAATATGGGAATGTCAAAATTTACTTTTACCTTAAAAGGACTCGCACCTACAGAGTCGCTGCTGGATGCAGATGCACCGCCGGTGGGTAGTCGTTGAAGGATCTGGGCATAGTTATCCATCATCACGTTCCTTTGTTTTTCGAGGGCCTCCTCGAGCAATATTTTGATAGGATGTCCTGCTCCCTCATCTTTCTTTTCGTCCCCCATGGGCGTTCGTCGGGGTTTGCGAGGCTGATCTTGCAAAGGTTCGACCAGATCGAGCCCTAACTCCTTATACCCCGACCTCGTTGGGGACATGCAAAGAAGGATCGAGAAAATGCAGACCGCTTTGATACCACTGATCTAGATTTATGCAGGAATGCAACAGAATAAACACATAACCATAAATACAGAGATGCAGCGGAGAAAATACTTCATTTCATTAATATCAAAGAACTGAAATTTTCTTACAGACAAAACGGAAATAAAACTAGCTAGGGCGCTGGTAGCTATCTCTGAGAAGAGATGTGGTGGCTACAGGCCTCTGAAATGAGTTACAATGAGGCTCGAGGGCCTATATATTATTTAGAAACAATGGGAAATCCTAAACAGCCAAAACCCTAACCCTAGGAGGTGAAGCGCCAAAACTATGGGCCCCATTTGGGTAAATTGGTGTTTCAACTTCCCAGGGGCGTAACTTTGGCATACGATCTTCGTTTGACGCGTACCATACCTCGTTAGAAAGATCTATCCGAGGACTACAAATTTTGAACAAGAAACATTGGTCCATGAACCCATGTTGCTCTCCGTTTTCCCAAAAAACGTCGTTTAGGGCCTCGAAACGGCTCCGGAAGTTCAGGACCTGAAAAACTGCTAAAAATAGTAAGTTGTGCCGAAACTGAAAAACTGAAAGAGAAAATGGTGGGGCCCCAAGTGGAATAGGTTGGTGACCACCAATATCCAACTGGATCATCCTGAGATATCTCAGGTGCACATCTGAGTATGGCCTATGGTACAGACAGACGGATCAGGAGAAGTTGCATGGCTTCACCGATGCAGATTGGGCAGGCAGCCCAACAGAAAGAAAGACCACATCGGGAGGGGTTTTTAGTATCAGATCTATAACTGTTTCTTGGTATAGCAAGAAACAGAGATCCGTGACACTCAGTTCAGCGGAAGAGGAATACATGGCAGCAATCCAAGCTGCATGTGAGGCTATTTGGATGAGGAAGATCCTGGTCGGTTTGTTCGGTTCTCATTTAGATCCTATAGTGATTCATTGTGATTGTTAGAGTTGCATTAAACTCTCAATTAATCTTGTGTTTCATGATATATCTAAGCATATAGATATCCAATATCATCATATCAGATATTGTGTTCAGCAGAAGATCATGTTGCTTTAGTACATTCCTACGGAAGATCGGGATGCAGATATTCTGGCGAAAGCGATCAACAGGAGAAAATTCGAATACCATAGAGACAGGATCGGGGTGAAGGATAATCCCTTTCTTGTTGAGAGGGAGTGTTTAGATTCAACAAGATGATGATCCTGGTGAAAATTAAGCACCTACACTAGGTGGGGCCTGCAGGCTATTTTTAGGTGATATGTCTATTTTTAGAATTTGGATCAAAGTCTATTTCTAGCAGTAATCTATTTATAGATGGTTGAGAAAATTATATGGATGGATGGGCGTGTATTTTTGGAATGCATCTGCGAATTTGTTTCATGGAATGCATGTCTAAAAATAGAATGCATGTCGATTATTGTTATCCCTTAACAATAATTAGACAATAAATAATAATGTATTCTGTTAAAGCACTTGATTTCAGTTAAATGATGTGGAAAAATAGTTAAATGAAGGAATTTTGAGTACAAAGGTTGGTTGGTGGGACATGCTAGTGGACTTCGTTGTAATTGAGTGATACAAAGTTGTAACAGAGTTGGATGTGTAGTCATGTGAGTTGTAAAGTAGTTTAACTCATTTAAGTGAGTTAAACTCAGTTGTGCTAGTTGTAACTAAAGATGCACTAGTGAGAGATCAGTGAATTAAATATTAAATTAATTCACATGGAGTGATCTCACATGCAACTAAATATTTACTATTGTTAACTACATGCATGTCAGATCCAGTGGTGACCCAGTTGAGATATAGGTGAAAAGGATAGTTTGACTATCAGTTGTGACTATAGTGGGTGCACAAGTGCAACCAAACACACATTAGAGATGCCAATGAGGATTGCGCAATCAAGGCAAGGCAAGATCGAATTCATTCAGGGATTGTGATCAATAGGGATTTACAATGGAGGCAGGCTGTCAAGAGGCAGTAAATTGGTGCATGTTTATGCCAATTTTTGCATGACAATGTGAAACGATTGTATATTGTACTGAGATCTCTTGGATTAGAGTTCTGTATGAGATTGTTTCATGATCCATGATATATACATAATATATGATAGTGGGGTTTTTAGATTTATGTTGTCTCGGTAAAAACATTTGTGTTATGTGTGATTAATCTTTCTTCATGTGTTTACAATTGGCGATTAAATTTCCACAAGAATTTAAGTAGAAGGATTATGTATTTAACAACAACATATAACTTTTAGATCAGTAGAACCCGGCAATACATAATTTTATTAAAATTTCTACACAAAACATGAACAAAAGATGTTTTGTGGAAAACCCTTCATTGGGCAAAAAAACACCCTTGTTTTTTTTTCTCTGCTATGATATTCTATTATGTCAAGCAATCAATCTTTTACTTAGTGTGTTGACTTTCATCAACATGGAGACTCAACCTCATATACATATCCAACTCCCATTGGCTAGGAGACTCGATACTACTGGATTAGCTAGGAATACTCTGTTCTCTATGGATCTCTACAGACTACCATACGCTAAAGGCCACCACGATCAGTGGATCCTCACCCAACTACTATTGAACTGTCCAACCACCATTGGATTGAGAAGCTTCTTCCTTTCTATGAAGCTTCGCTATCACTGTTCCACCTCCATGAAGTCACTTCTTCTCACCACCATGCGGAAATCCTTTCACCTATTTTCAAACTGAATCCAAAGACACTATGCTCAACAAGAAATCAACTCTAAATGCATGCTCTCAGCAAAAATTTCTCATCATCATTCAATATAAAAACAATGCACAAAATATGTGATCTCCAATAAAAAATTTTGTCAACACAAATTTGAATATCATACCCTCACAATAAAAGAATGTTGCATACTACTTATAACATCATAATACACATGGCTACGTGCTACATGCATCAGAAACTCCTGCAAAAACAAGACTTGTGAGAATCACCAGAAAAAATACTACCTAGCAACATACATAAAATCTCCAATCAAACACTACACCACTAACTCCAATTATGATCTATACTTAATCATGATTTAGATATGATCATTATTCATTCACTAGAACTCATGTAATGAATCATTTATGCTATGCTCAATATCTGCATCATAGTCTCACTATTCTGCTTTCTCTCCATACATACCATTAACATCTAACACCATCAAATAACAATCAACAACCACAAAAATTACAATGCAATAACACAAAACATGTAGGGTGAAATTTAGCTTAGGGCTAGGATCAAAGGTGCAAAAATTGGACCAAATGAATCCTCTAAGGTCACTTTTAGTGCACTAAATGAATTCACATCCTTGGAGGACATTTTCAAATCATTTTCGACCTTTTTCACTTTTTTTGGAAGCCTCTGGGAATTTCCAAGCTAATTTACTTCCAAAAAATGCGAGGAATGTAGATAAAATCTCGTGAAATCCCATAGTCGCTCCCTTTACACTCTTTTCATGTGAATCTGGCACCCTGCAGCTATAACCGCTCCCTTAGCATTATCTCCATGCGACTATAGGATTCCAACCGCTCCCATAACCTTATGTGCATGTGACTATGGTTAAAATTGGCCTCTGCCATCATTCCTTCATCTCAAAACCTATGCCATCTATTGCATCCTCTTACTCAACTCCTATACATGCCTACAGAACTTTGACATGGTGTCTAATACCTCTGTAAGTGGATCAAACAAGCCTCCCAAGCGCCACTTCCAAGTTGACCTAGAAGGGCCAACAAACAAGGTTGACAAGTATGCCAAAAAGTACTACACTCTCCATCAAACCTCTACCAAGTTGAAACACATCTGAAGAATTTATGCAACCTCTATAGCACCATCATCAATCCATCACACTGCAACAATAATCTCCATGAAGCATAAGCATGAAGACCTAGATGAAGACCTAGCTGAAAACTCAACCAGTGCACAGCAACCATCTCTATCACATGTATATCTACATGATAAACATGTAGCAACCTCTTCTACTTGTAGCAACATCGACAATCATCATGACATGTCCATTATTGTACATTCCAACACATCCAACTCCTCCATGACCAACATGCTTCCATCAAGATCCATCAATTCCATCACATGATTCTAGGCCAACAAGTGTGTCCTCATCAATAAGATCAATCATCAATACAAACACATATCGACACACACCACGGTCCATCAATCTGCAACATGAGGTTGACATAAGTGTATGAACTCAAGAGTTGATATCAACACCAACACCAACATCTCATTATCAATACATCATGCAAACCAATAAGACATCCATCATATATGATCATGAACATGACCTTGTTGACATCAATGCCAAAAAAATCCCCCTTTGGAATTGATGTCAACCTCATTAACATATGAGGCTGATCTCCATACATCCAAATTCTCTCCCACTTTGACATCAATGGAGAAGGGTCAACAACATATGAATAGGTAGAAATAATTGAAACATAAGCAATGGGGTAATACATCTCTACATGGATGAAATATAATGCATAAAAAATCATCTGTGTCTCCATATAAGCAACAAACAACATATAGAACTAATCATTATCCAGAGTAGAGTACCATCCAAACAACAACTAGTAGCAAGCAACATCATGCCAAAATAAGGCAACCATAGTAAAAATGTGCAACATCATATAATAAAAACTATGAGCAACATGCAACTAGAGCATCAATCCATCACTCCTCCATGTAGCAACATCATATGAGCACCATCATAAAATGTAGCAACATCCACATGGGAAACCACACACAATCCCCCCCATAACTACATAGAAACAACTACCAAAACATCTCATCACATGAGGCCAAGAACCCCATTGTCATAACATAGTATGAGGCATAACATGAACACCTCCAAGCGGACCATAATTCCAACAAATTATGGTTGAAGTAAATATGAAAAAATAATGTTCCCCCTGAACACATGTCATCTCCAAGTTGTTGAGATACCAATTTTTGAGCTGAAATGACCGCTTTCGCTTGCAAACAATGCTTCCTTTGACAAATAGAAGCACCATATGGAGTAAGACTCCACATGACCATGAATCAAGTGACATATACATGAAAAATACATGGCTGTAGGGGTGAAATAAAACCTCATATATGACCATAACATGACCTCATGACTCATGGCTATAAGACCCAAAAGATAGTGCAACACGAGTACATGGCTCCATGAGCATTTTACATGAATACACCAATGAAATACATGGCCGCTATGATCATATGCTATCGATCAATGAATCAAATATATAATGCATCATGACAATTATATTGTCATTATTCCATACATATGGCTGCAATATGGATCCATAAGACTCCTCCAAAACAAGCCTATCACCATGACGACTCAACAACTATTGACTGGACTCATTACCAATACATAATGATGTAACAATAACAAGTACATTGTTGTAGTGATCATAATACAATAGCTCATACATAAGTCATCTCAATACATCCTGGAGTCATGATCATAATCTATGCGTGTTTTCACATCTTTTCAACCAGCTGTTAGTGGAAACCAAAATCAGATACATGGCTGAAAAATGTGCTCTTTTTCACTCATGAAAACACATGTAAAGCTGCTACTAACACATGAGCAGAAAGGAATGAAAGAGACGAGATAAATCATGAATCTCAATACCATGCATAGCTCCCCCTGAGCTCAATATACCTCCAAAGGACAAGTTGATCCCATGGAACTGAAAGTGCATGAAGGCTGGAATGAACTCATCATATGTTTTTGAAAAATCCATCATACGTAATGCATCCAATTTGTAGGAACCTGACTCTGAATCGAGTTCATATGTAGAAAAAACTACATATTTTCAAAAATCTTCGGAAGCTCTTATCAGGAGCAACATATCACATGCAGTTGGTAGGTGAAAATGGAAAACCTATTCACCCTTATGTTTTCCCAAAACAATGGAACCATGTGGGTTTTAACCCAGAAGTGTTGGATAAGTATTGGTGGTTCGTATTAAGACACGATCCTAGATAAAAACATATTTTTGAGAACAAAAATGTTATCATGCCAAGCGAGGAAGATAATTACGAGGATGACAATGGAGAGTGATATGTACTTGTGTTATTTCATCATTTATACTATTGTTGTATGTTTTTGTTGTTATTATTTCACTAATTATATTATTTTTGTATTCATCTTGTTGACATTTTGTAATATAATTGTTAAGATTCACAAATATTTTTACACGTTTTTTTTTGCAGTGGAAACATTTTTACAATACTTAAAACTCATTCCAATTATGTACATTATCTATGATAATAAGGATACAAGGTCACAACCCATCTCAAATAGGAACATATCAAGCACACCAAATTTGTGATGGTGATTAAGAGACATTTGTTTGACTTTTAAATGGACTTGGTGATGCTTTTTTGTCTCCTATTTAGATTATGTGAAATATTTACCTATTTTTTATGGATTTATAGCTAAATTTTTAAAAATAGACATGTTTGATCTTTGTGAACATGATGTAATATTAGCTAGGAGAAATGTGGAAAACATGATTTTTTCTGACTATCTCGTGATAAGCATGTGGAAAAAATAATATTTTATGAGTTGTTCATTAAGAAAGAATAAAATATATTATTTGTCAAAAGTTTAAATCTAGTTTATTATCATTTTTGTATTATTTAAGCCATATTTATTATTAAAAAGAGTTAAATTTAAACCATTACAGTAGCAAATAAAGAACTAAAATAACATCAAATTGTTATATCTTTATTACTAAAAAAAATTCACTTGCATCTTTAAGGGAGAACTTCCAATAGAGGAAATCTCCAATTACAAGTAACTTCACATGAAGCCTTATCATGTTACATTGATTTATCCTCATCTTTAGAGAGAGCAATTTCTAATTTAAATTAGTAAGATTTGCAATAAATATTAAATTTAAATTGCTTGAAAATCTCATGACTTTAGTAATAAATTAAATTATATATATATATATATATATATATATATATATATATATATATATATATATATATATATTAAATATAAATTAATTGAACCTATTAGGGTCCTATAATTTATAGGATCACAAGGTGATTGGATATTTTATCTCAGTTATATGACATTGTAGAGAATATTTCAATTTGCAATGATTTCCAAAAATATATATATAAAAGATAAATGAAAAGAGAGTATTTAAAAAATAGAATAAAGAGACAAAAGAAAAGAAAAAACAGAGAAATAATAAAAAAATAAAGATGAAAAACCCCATAAAAGAAAAATAACAAAAGAATATAACTGAAATTGTTGCAAGCCTAAATGCCACTACTTGATAGATAGTTTGATTTTGTTAAATAAAGTGAATGTTGTGTGCAACTTGTTCAAAATGCCACAACCTTGAGTCATCTGTTTGAACCATACAGTTTAATCATGGTCAAACAAGTTTAAATTTTTGTCAATTAGATTAGAGAATAAAGTTAGCCAAACTGTTTAATCTTGGCTAATGTTAGTTAGGCAGATAAATAAGGTTGATATATATGTTTAGGCTGAATCAATGAAATAATAAGTGGATAGGATAGGGTAGGTATTTGTTTTCTGAAAAATAAATAAAATGAGGGTCTGCAAGTCCAAATGCACCCTTTGGAATGAATAAAAAGGTAAGTCTTAGGATTAGGAGAAAGTTGAAGTCAAAAGGATAAAATGTGGTTAATTCTACTTGAGCGCTATTTGCCTTATGTTTGATTTCATTATGTTTTTATCCAAATTTTACAATGAAAATGTTTTATCCAAAGTTTTTGCAATGTAATAAAGGTTGGTAAAAGACAAAAAGCATTTTTCGCTTTCAGTTAAGACACGCGCTCGTTTCAATAGCTCAATCGTCACCCGCTTAGATCTACGACCAATAGAGCTTTTCGACCCCCTCCTCGCCATCCTACCTTTACTGGTAGGGGAGGTATGAAAAGTAGTTTTTCCCCTACCGTTCCCACGCTACATGTCACTCCCTCCTCATTTTGTATGCCCCCCCTCACAATACCATAAACCGTCTCGATCCCCCTCCGAAATCTTGCCTAACCACCCTCCTTTCCCACTCTCCTCCCTGCACGCTCCCCTCCACTCTCATCCTGCCGTGTGGCTATAACCGTTAGCCTGTTAAATCATTTCCCGGGATAACCGTTAGCCCATTAAATTTTTTCCCAGGTAACCATTCGAACCTCCAAAAAACCCGCGCCCCTAATGAAAACATCCCCATTACCATGAAAATATGTCGCGCCACCATTTGTCCCTTTTTGTTTTGTAGGTTATGTCAATTCACCTTTGCTTCCAGATTTCATGCTCCCAGTTATTTTCTTCAATCGATCAAGCACCCGATCGAGCACGAGAAAATCCTAATTCTAATTCCAGCCTGCTACAAACCAGCAAAATCCCTAGTAATCATTCATCATTCCCTCCTATATCTTTAAATTTCCCATTGAAGGGATGCCTCCGAAGAAGAAAAACATTGAAGACTCTGTAAACCCGATGTTGCATCCCCCTCTAGACCTCGATCACATCCTGCTTGTAGACAAATATTATAAAATCTCTGAGACTCAGTGTAAGTTCTATCTTTTCGAACTCTATTGTTGGCTCGAGGACAAATTTATAGACAAATCCGATGAAATTGGACTCTGGGAGTCACATCTACCTCATTATATTTTTCCCCAGACCTCTCACTCCCCGGAGTTTGTTATAAAAAGTAAAAATTTCTATGTACCAAACCAAAGAGCCATTATATCCCCAAGTGGTGAAATATTACTCACCATCACCTCCAAGACCATTGATCAAATGATGCAAGCCCCTCCTGTAGAGACCAACACTACTTTTTCCATATAAACCTTGAATGAACTCTACCAAAAGTTAGATTTTTCCAAAAGAGAACAAATTTTTGACATTTTCTTGCATGAACATACCTAATTACCTAGGAAAAATCCACCTTATCCATCTTCCATGTTCCCAGATCAGGCCAAAGAAATCATATCCATGTTATCTCGAATTTTAGGCTATTACTCTGATGAATGGGTAGATGAACCCCTGTTAGATTTCCTGTCAATATTTTCTACAAATCATAAGCCTTCAGTTATTTTCAATTTCAGTCAATTCTTAGCTGATAGTATAAATGAAAAACTCCTTAAGTTACCAACTGAAGGAGTATTCATGTATACTTCCATTCTGGTTTATATGTTCATTTATTACTAGGCATATAGATTCAAGTTTTCACTGCAAAAATTAGATGAGGAGGTGAATCCACAGTCTGTAATCTTTTGGAATTCCCCGGTAATGAAAGATTAAGAGGAATACACTTTCATGCAATAAATTGAACAATTCATTCATCCAGTGATGAGCTTGTTGACCAGTAATGTAGAACCAAGGATTAGCAAAGAAATCAAAAGGTCCTGCATTTGATAGAGCAAGCTAAAACTGGTGATTGGTACTTGTACGAAAATTATACAGAGATCAGGGTGTATGGGTGTGAATTTCCACCATACAAGTTTCCCAAATACCTCCCAATGAGAGTATTTTCCCTGGAGTACATAATACATATTATTAAATCTGATGAAATCCATTTTGTTTCGGCTGAGAAGAATTAAAACACAAGTTGGCCCCTTTGTTTCCAACAGGAGAAGAAGCAAACAAGCTTCTTAAAGAAATGAAGTTTAATCTCAATTTCACATGGTCATATGATCCTTTGGGCCTAATTTCCAAGTTAAGGGTGGAACACAAAACCACTCCTTATACCCACACTCAGAGGCTAGAGATTGAAAGGTACGTGAATCAATTGACATGGACAGAGAACAATTTGTAGGAAGCTGAAGAACAAATTGTGTCTACATCAACTTCACAGGCTCCTACTCCTCAAGAGAAAGCATGCAAGAGGCGAAGAGAGGAAGAATCACCTTCAGTTACATACACTGCAGGTAAAGAGTTAAAAATCATATAAAGAAAGAGGACCAAGATGAGTCCTAAAATAGATTTAGAAAGTAATTCACAACATGGAGCTGCCATGATCATCAAATAACCACTATCTTCAGCACAATCAGGTAGTAAATTTGTAACATCTCCAGCAATGTCATTAGTGTCACAAGGTTAGCCGAACACTGCACAAACCTCTAAGATTATTCAGGGAGAAAAGGAGAAGATTATATTTTACAGATACAAAGATATTAAACTCAAGAATGAGATTCTCAAGAACAACACCTACACACAGTTCTGGAAACAGACTTCCAGTTCATAGAGCAGGTTTCTATAGGCCTTGGATTCAAAAAAAGGAAGGATGCAGATGGCCTTCGTAGAGGCTCAAATTCCACAGCCAAAGGCAACAACAGATTACAAAAATACAACCTTTGAGTTTGACACCAAGGACATTCATCCCATTGATCAAATGGAGATGCACAAACAAACTAGTGAGATGATTTTCTCTACACTAACAAATACAACCACGACTGTGTCAAAATTGCCGGTGTCACTTTCAAATATCCAATCTCAGATGAAGATGGAAAATATCTCCTCTCTGGCTAAAGACAAAAGGATAAAATCATTGGAAGACCTGGTTGTTAAAATGGGGTATGATCCATAAAATGTGAAGGCTGCAAAAGAACTAATTAAAAAGAATAATGTTGATATTACAACACTAACGAAGCAACTAAAACTGCCAAGAACAGAAGATCCACTCACCAAATATATATAAGAGTTTGAAACACAGAAAGGAGATATGATGAAATTAATCATGGAGAAAAATACCCAAATTAGGCAAATGGAAACATAAATGGAAAAGTTGATTAAGGGGAAGGAACAAAATCCACAGGTGGCCATAGTTCCTCTGGATCCAGTACCCCTCATAGCAATTCCCACTACAGGAACTACAACATCAACAATGCCCTCATCCCAACCTATAGATGCTGTTGAAAAAATGACAAAGGCCATAGAAAACATGTCAATACAAAAAGGAAGAGATAAAGAAATTGCAGGGGCAAGTCAAAGCTTTGCAGGAACAAAAAAATAGGAGTGAAGCTTCACACTTGTCTGAAGCACAAAGATCCCAAAGGCTACTAGAAAGGATACAGAAAGCAGAAAGAGAATTAGCCATTGGCTAAACCTTGGCCCAAGCCAAGGAAAGCATATATACAACCATCCTCAACTCCATGAATTAGAATTAGTCATCCATCCAAATTATTTTTGAGCAGAAGGACCTAATACAAAAAGCCACAGAAGCTATTGCAGAAATCAAAGAGAAGTTGGGTGACAAGCCTACTAAAGCTACTAATATCATCAAATTCCTCAATTCCAAGAATAAATATGAGTTGGAGGACATAGGAATTGAGGATAGAACTGAAACTATCCTAGAAGTCAAAAGGGTTATAACGAAAAGGGACCTCATTCTGTAGTTAGAAGAAAAATGCCAACGACTGGAGATAGGGGTTAACAGGTTTTTCAGTAGCATTGAAGTGTTGAACCAAAATGGATTACCCAGTATGTTTTTGATTAATGATAAATTAATCACACAATAATATTACAATAAGAAATTGAAGGAAGTGGCCAGAGACAACTCCAAATTCGCCAGTATAAAGGGAAGTTTGACAGGAAAATATTTCCTTGAAGCAATGTGAATTTTTTTTTACATACATCATGAAGTGAATCACTTTTTTGTGGTAAAACCTATATTTTCAAAATATACGGAAGTAGATTAAATTTATAGAAAGGTAACAAAGTTGGCAATTCCAGATGAAGACAGGTGGGATAATTGTGTGAGTTATCAGAGTAATTGGGTAACTCCAAATGCAATTAAAGGGTCATCCAACGCAAGAAAGACAGAAAGGACAAATCAACAAACAACTTCCTCCAAACCAGGGCAACCTCTCGAGCAGTTCCACCTATCCTATTAATTTTCAGAAAATATAATTTGTTTAAATTTTTCTAAATATACCCTGTCGGTTGTGACATGATTTTTTTGTAAAAAATTGTTATAAATACTTCACACTTCAAAGTATTATGGGTTGGTTGTTGATTTCTGTAATCTATTGTACTTTTTCCAGTTGATGGACTGATCATTAATACAAGGACTTCTTTGCACGATTCATGTGTTGGACAAATTGGTGAAGTGCTTCTTATCGTTTATGTGTTATTTCTTTGTTTCCATTATTGTACTTTCTTAAATCTCAATTACATTACAGAAACAATGACGAATAGGATTTGTTGAAATATACACCCTCGTTCTGGATGTAAGTAATTTTAATTTTTTCTTCTGATGTCGAGTTAAGGAATTCTTAATTTCTCTTTAAATTTAATTGGATCTTGCTTTTCTTCTGTTCCATATCATTTTGAATCTAAAAGATCCAACTAGTTCACCTATCTTGCCATGTGAAACTCCTTGAAAATTTGATAGAGATCCATGCTTATTTTATAGACTCCATAGCCCAATGGAAGTATAAGCATTCAATCAACCAAATCAATCAAATCAATTACAAACAATCAAAACAAACAATTACATAGCTATAACTAGCCTAAAATTTACATAAAAAAAGCTAAATCTCACAAAGATATCCCTCTTTGAGTTTAGAGGGCCTAGATTCTAGACTTAAAAGCGGTTTTGATGTTACCTTTGTGTTTACTCCCACAACCTCAAAAATTACAGAGTGATAACAACACCCAGAGGCACTCTACAACTCAGTATGGGAAATATGTTTTCACGTAACGTTACATTTAAAAATAGTAAAATGATATTTTAAATTAACAAATTAAAAATAGTAATAACAAAAGAAATTAATGTCGGACATAATTACAATACTTCAATTTACACCTTAATCTTATATAACTTTATATAGAGATATAAAGTAATTGGAAGTAAAATTTTTTTTTTAGCTTTTATTATGATGAAGAAATGTAATGAGTAAAAAATATAATTTACTTTTTACTACAAGGAAGAAATATAATTTGTTCACATGACAAGAAATGATATTATTGATATTACATTATGTCTAATTCATTCTATGTTCCATTTACATGTGATTTAAAACAAAAATATATTTATAACAAAAAATATTTTACTGACAACCATAAGTAAAGTATTTCAATGTCCATATTAAATAACATAATTTTATATATACTTTATATAGAGAAAAGTAGAGTAATTTAAATTGAAAAATTTCTTATATTTTCACTTTAGTGAGAAAGATTGAGAGAATTCTTATTCTATTAATAATTGCTTTCTAATTCAATGTATGAGGAATATTTGTAAATTTTCAATGTTTAATATGGATTTGATATGTAATATTTAATATGAGAGAATTCTTATTCTATTAATAATTTCTTTCTAATTCAATGTTTACAATCATACTAAACTTTTTAATTTATAAAAATATCTTTGCATTTTTTTAAAGTAAGTCGTTTTGCATGAAATTTCATATATAAAAGTTTGATATAAGTTCACCAATACATAATCTATAATAAGTATTATTTCATCAAAATAAACACCATGATGATAACGATCAAACAGTCATAAACATCATCTAAGATTTACATTCGAATTCACTACCATCATCTAATTATATACACCTCTAGCACATATAAACGTCATTAGCTAGCACACAAATCTAATAATCTAACAGGACATCATCATCATGATCAATCTAACAAAACGCAAACATTGTAAACTAACATCATCACCACACACATCCTCAAATTAACATAAATATCATGTCAACTAACTGCTATCATGCACATACACATCTATTTGCAAGCACATTAAATGAACATATCTAACATGACCTAAAAATATACACATCAAAACCAACATATAAATTAAGTACATAAACATGAACAAAAAATTGCACCATCCATATATATATATATATATATATATATATACATACATACAGACACACACAAACAATTCAAATAAGTAAATCAAGTCAAATAAGTGCAATCAAATATCCGATAAAACAGACGTAGTGCCAACCTGATCTATAGTAGAGGACACTGGATGGTCAAATAATACATGATCAACGTCTGTTGAACTCAACTGAGGTGGATAAGGAGGTTGTTGGTCTGCAGCAGAAGATGATGCATGGTCAACTACTACACCCTCCACATGGTCTGGAAAAATCTGAGGTGGAGGAGGAGGTGGTTGTTCTAGCGCTCTATTGGGAGAAACATAAGGCACATCCTCTAGCTAAGGAATTTCATCATCAAGTTATTGGCGAGAAGGTCTACTACCAGAAGGATCACCGAAATCTTGATGACCATGATCCGATGGGGTGGTACTACGCAAAACATCATGATCACCACCCTCATAATCATGATCATGATCATCAGCCTGATCATCATCATCACCACCCTCAACTGATGTATTTTTCGTTGCATGATGTTGGCCTACATCCCTCATCATTGTCAGTACCCTACTAGCTTTGATCATATGCCGCATAAGAGACATCATCTTGTGCGGAAATTCCTTATACAAATCTACGAACATAGGATCCATGGTGATATCTCGAGCCCTTGCAAGGCAGACTCCTGCATCAAACAAAAATCTGGCCAATTTGTCACAGTAGTCCATCCAAACTCACAGACCAGCCCTACGACCTAGATACCCATGCCCCCTCGAGGATGTGCCTCACCCTCTTGGGCCTTTCCCATATCCTCATCTCCTCTGACATTCAGTGGGTGAGGAGCCTGTCCCCATCGAATGTGTCGATGTATACAAAATATATATTACATAAAAATATTAGAGAATTTCATTAAACAATTTAATAAAACAAGTTAAAGAACATGTTAGAATAATTTTTATTCTAATTCGTTAAAACAAGAAAATGAAACTAGATTAATTTAAATAAAACAATAATATTACCCCTATCATCTCGAGGCTCACCCTCTCTAATCAATCCTCGCATAGGAAAATGCCAACATCATAAATGCATGGTCATGCTCACTAGCCAAGAGTGCTAGTTGCTTAGGAGAAATCCTAGCCGGATACTCTGACATGCCCCTCCTGGGTGTCATCTGCCCCCACATGCGCATCTGAAACTTAGTGATCGTCATAGGAAGGCGACAGTCAAATGTAGGCTTCGTCTCTGGAAACCTGTCAAAAAATAAACAAAAAATATCAGAAGCAAAAGGGAAGGTCTCCCTCCCATGTCTCAACGCATGGAATCTATCTAATCCATGAAAAACTGCCTCAAAAGAATGGCATACCATCTCATGCAACATGACACCTGAATCAAAGAATCAACATAATACAAAAGAGGGAAACTACTATGCTTCCCATCACTACTAGAGTGTCACAATCATGTTGACTAATAACAAGAGGCACCTAACCTCCTCTGTAGCAAAAGAATAAATTTGTAGCTGTCCACCATGGACCTAAAAATGTGATGGATGGACCGCATGAGGCCTGACATATCTCAGAGTTTACGTAAGCTGACTCTTAGTTGTAACCCCATGGGGACATCAAGGAACTAGGGAAAATCCTCCCCTCTCTTGGATTGGCCAGTGATAAAGTATATATCCTCCTAAGTGGGCCTATACCACGCCCTAGGACTGACACATAAAGTCTTCTCCTAGACACTTCATTGGCAAATCATATGAGCTAATAATACAAAGTGCACCTTCACGGATGTAGCCTCCTGATAGTACTTGAGGAGGCCTACCATTCCTTAAGAGAACTTGGGTCCACTTACAGTAATAGGTGTTATCACTAAGGTTTTCCTAGAAGTTGTGTAAGAGGAAAGTATACCCGAGGTAACCACAAACCAACCTTGAGATGCATAATCTAGCCAATCTCGCATCCCGAGAGGGCTCTCTCTTTATGATTTATCTTTTTTTCTTAGAAGGTTTTAGGCTAGTTATAGATCCAAGATGTCTTGTTTTGAAAAATGGTGGAATCCTTAAACTAAGGGCAAGGTTGAAAGTTTCGAGTCCATTGGGCTATGGAGTCAAAGGATGGCTTTCTTGGATTTCTAATTTAAACACAAGATGGTATTACGGGGGCAAGATAGCTAGACAGAGAACAATCCTTAAAATTTAAAGTGGATGGGATGATCTTGAAGGGATGAAAGGCGACTAAGAATCTTTCACCATGTTCAAAAGAAATAAATAAGATGACTACAAACAAAGAGTAATGAAGGATTCTTTATTATAGTAATCAACAATGTTTAAATTAGCAAAGCAAGAGCATTTAAGAATTCATGCTTATAACTAATTTAGAGGAAAACATTAAGAACAATCACATCTAAAATCGAGTACAATTAAGTAAATTACGATTCAATCCTTTATGTAAATTATTCGGAAATGGACATGACGATATTATAAACTAATATAAAACTTCGGACAAAGGGTAGAAAGACTTATTGAACTGTAGTCCAACACATGAATCCTACAACAAGTCCGAGTGCTTTAAATCGTCATCCAGGTAAGCCACGAATAAATTTCCCCAAAAAGCTTTTTATTCAGAAAATCTCAATGTTACGAGCAGAGTAATAGAATCCACCCTCAATACTCTCTTTGAGGGTTTATTTATACACAAAATAATTGAAAATATCTCACACTATCCTAGCCCATAATTTGGGGTGACTAAGGAGTAATTTACAAGTAAACGAGGAGACAAATGGTCTCGTAGATAGAATAATAAGTAACTGCGTCGATGTCTTGTTTCCTTTCTTTATGGATGTCTTTGGAGGTAAGTGCTTTGAAAAAAAAGGGCTTGTTCTTTGTCTTTCAGGAGTAATTTATTTGCTTGTTTGATACTTTTTTGTCTTTACGGATACTCTTTAACACTGTATACTCGATACTCTTTCATCTGTACTCATTTTTATCATTTACACGATAGTAAAGATAAAATTCTCATCCACGAAAATAACTTTTATAGAATTTCCAATAAGTCTCTCCACCATGAATCGTCCGGTATCATAGTCCTTTTGAGTTTTCTCAATGTCTCATCAGCTTACGTGAGTTTGTAAAAGGTGGGCTCATTAGGAAATAGATACTTTATTTCATGTTCCATATGAAATAAATTCCTCACTCTATCATAGATACTTCTCCCTTGTTGGTAATGTCGATTACGGCAAGCTGGTAGAACAAGCAAATTTGTATTTTGAGCATGAGTATTTATTTTCTTTACATAGGTTTCTAAGTCCATTATTTGATCCTCTCGAGAGCATAGGACTTGGTAATCCATTGTCCAACAAAGCTTGAAATTTCTCTCTCGAAAATATTGATATCAATCAAAATGTCCGAGCACTTCCTTTCTAAATTACGCATGAAAGTTCTTTTGATGAAAAACTCTCTTTATTTCCAAAAGCTGTGCTGGGTCTGTCCTCAATCCCTAATACTGCAAGTTGTTGCTTTGTCCGGGTGTTCAAAAATTGAATGAGCTGATTGGCCTGCTCAGGCCTGCCTCTTAATTCATTTCTGGTTCTGTTTATTTCTTCTTCAACAAGTGTTTTTTCCACCCATTCATCTTGGTTAACATATTGCTCTATATCAGGAATCTTGTGGTGGATATAAGGGGAAGATTTGTTCTTTAATCTTTTTTCACAGATGAAACCAAATGGGTCATAAGGAACCCAACGAAAACTTCTTTGAAATTTGCGGCGGTTTTGTAATATATCCTCTCGCTTCTCGCTCGACCTCTCTAGAGTTGCGGATGTAGGGACCTAATTGACTTTTAATCCGGAGTTGAGCTTTCTTTTTCACACTACAAAAATGGATCACATATGAATTATTCATTTGCTCGAAATATTCCAAGGCAAACAGTGTCATGGGTACATACTTTGGTAACTTGAATGGATGTAATTCACATCCATAGATTACGATGACTTTGTATGGTTTTGATACAAATACCAATCCCCAACTTTATAAGTCCTTGAAAGTTGCAAGGTCTTCTTTATTTCATTACGCGAGTCTTGGGGGAGGAATCCTGTCAACAATGTAGTTGCGGGATATACAAAAAAGATCTATAAACTCGAGAATAGGAATAGGGAGACTCATAAGAATGAATTACGGGAGACCAAAATATAACCGACCTTGGGTTTCCCTTGGCATCAAGTTTTTGAACGGGGGAAAAGGAACTTTTCTGATGATAGTAGATAATGAGATGATAGATGAGCGAGGAATATTTAAAAACTTTTTCATCATCTAGCCTCATGAGCTGATCATGGATCTTGTTGGCTATGAAGGAGGCAAAGTCATATTTAATCTCGAGGGAGGTTGCCCGGGAGTAAAAATGGATAGCAAAACCAAGGTTATCTCATCAACATATTCATTTGGTTTTGAAGCCCAAGACAAAAGATATCATATTGAGGATGAGTCTTCCCAATTGATTGAAATAATAAAAACCATAGGGAGGAGGTCCCTTAGGTTGGTGTTCGAGCAACATGAAATTATGGCAAATGGACTCTAATTTCTGCTGGGGGTCAATTTATTAGATTTCTCAATCAATTCTTCCATGGACGAGAGGTGCCAATTCTTGGTCGAGTTCAAATTGTAGCATTTCATTGATGGCACGAGGAGTGATAGGGAAAATAACACTGCAGTCGGGGGAAATTACGACCCTTTGAGTGGGATCATAGTTTGAATGGCAATAGTGGATGATTTACGGGGAAATTAATGAGCGAGGGGGATGAGATACCTTGGGAGATTGGATTCCCACGGTCCAATAACATCTTGCCCCCTTTGAATAATCGTCTCTGCAGCGACAAAAACTCGAGAAAGGGGGCTTTCATCAAAATGCAAGTCTTTAATATGAAAATCTTTGTCCACTAAGGGTAAATACTCTAATTCTCTATGAGGGGCATTCGGTGGGGTCACATTCGAGGGCTGCGAGGGGCTTCCATTTTGGTTCTTGTGGATTCGAACGGAAGTTCCCCTGGGTTTTTCTTCACAAGCCGGGCGCTTTTCGAGTTTAATGAGGAAATTAACACAAATGCAGTTTCAGGGAGCAATTAAACGAGTTTTGAAACCTGCGGGGAAGATCTCGGTGATGAGTTTTAATCACTAATTCGACGAAAAAACAAAGAAAACGAGTTTTTCTTGCGGTTCGGGGCGGAGTAGGATAAATACACTGTTCTTGGAAGAAAGCTGGTTCTTAACGGAGTAACGAGCGATAGCGAGAGGACGCTTGAACGCAGTGTACGGCGGATTTATGGAGCGAAATTGAATGGAACAGTGGATTTCAATGAAAATTCGAAAACCGTAGCGAGAGAGCACGATCGCGTTTAATAACGAAAATAACGGAAAAAAACATGAAAATTGGCTTTATTTACAAGTTAAAAGGGTTTTTTAGTTTTTCGAGGAGTGACGTCATCAATGTACGGGTCGACGTGTGTAGGGGGCCGGGCGGTAAGTGGTAAGTCCCCGCACCGCTTTTGGACGAAGGTGGTATTAGTCGCGGGGGGAGCGATCCCATTGAGCGATGGACGCGTGGCGGTGAACGGTTCCAATACCACCAATCCCCCGCTCGTTAAAAATGCGACAAGGGATGGGTAGCGGGATTTATAGGGAGCGTTGATCTTTGGAAAAGTGATCGGACGGTTGTAATGACGGGGAATAAGCGGAGGATTAAGGTGTGGGCCCGTCGGGTTTTTAAAACAATTAAAGTTTAATCTAATCACCCAGGGAGGCTTATGATTGGTGAGTGGAAGGCTATTAATTAGTTCGGATAACTAATTAATCCCATCATATAATGGAAAACGAAGTCGTGGCGGGGTTTTGTTGGGCGCGGGTATTAAAGTTAAAATGTTGGGTGGGATGCCGGGTGGATGAGCCACGTTGGCGCGGGAATTATCCAAAGTTTGGTTTCGAAAATAAACTTCGGGTTTTATTTATATTTTTTGGGTTTAAACATATTTATCGTATGTTTAAAGTTTTATTTTTCATATATGTTTTATTATATGATAAATTAATTAATATAATTAATTTACCATAGGGGCGGGATTATTATATAAAGATATAATTTAACCAAAGGGCTTATATAGTGGGTTTTTATTTGAATGCACGGGGAAGTAATTACTTTGGTTAAACTTTATAATAGAGGGGTTTTTGGGGTATTTATAAAAAAAGGAGTTATATACTTAGGATAGGGAATTTTACTAGGGATTTAGTAAATAGAGTTAAACATTAATATGACAAAGGGACAAGGAAAATCAAAATATTTTGCACATCTAAGAAAGTGATAATTTCTGAAGTAAATTGCAATATCTTATCTTCAACACTTAAACTTAGAATAGCAAGTTATCTTGAGGGGTTTTTTATGGAATTTTGCATGATTTCCTTAAGTAAAATAGGATTTTACTTAGAAAAAAGGTTAAAGGTGAATGATTATAATGACGAATTATCTCAAGTACTTAGGTCTTTTTTGATCATTAGGCCGAGGGTCCGGTCCCTCCAAAAGTCAAGGAAATGCCTTGAGCCCACTTGATCTCCAAATACCTTAGTACTTTGGGGGAAATTAGTAAAAACTTAGGGAAAAGTGATGAGGGAAGTTAATGATTTTGACTTTGCTTGCTTTGTGATTTTCCGAGTGTATTTCTGCTTTCGGTACTTGTGATGAAGATAAAAGATCAAAAACATTTGGCGACATCATCCATCGGATAAAAACTTTGCAACCATCTACCTACCCTATCTACTTGACACTACCATTTTCTCTTCTTTATTAGGGTGCATTTAGACTTGCAAACCCTTTTTGAATCTTTTCTTTTTACAAGGCAAATCTATCTAATTCTACCCTTATTACATCCAAGGGCTCAGATTAAACTGTTGAGCACCTCTTATTAACTCTACCTATCTACTTATCTGCCAAGATTAAAGCTGTTCGGTCGAGATATTTATTCTCTAATCTACAACATGAAATTGAAATATGAGTAAGCCAAGTTTAAACAGTTTGACTTATTCATGAATTGTGGCAAAGGTTTGACAAGTCGCACACAATTGCTTTATTACAAAAATGAAATAGTAGTGGCATTTGGATTTGCACACTTTCCTTGGTCTATTTTTTTGCTTGGGGTTCATTTCTTTCACTTTTTTTGACCATTTTATTTTTTCTTACCCTTTGATTTTTTCTTTTTAGGGTATACCCTCTTTACATTTTTTAAATTTTTTTGATTTTTTTGGTTTTTCAAGAATATGGAACACCTTTGCTCCTCTGAAAAAGGTTTGAACATATTCCATAGTTCAATCAAGACAATCATGAAAAAATGAAACCTATTGGTATAGGAGACTAACACGGCTCCACTTGGGGATGGCTTTTCCTTGTGAAAAGTCAAGAACGATAGAGTCGGATGCCTCAAAATGTCTTCAAAATGAACTAAGTAATCTTCCTTCTTCCGGTAGCTTTATTGTACATATGATAGTGAACTTTGAAGCTTAGGGCCTTCACTTCGGGCTTCAACTCCAAAAAGTCATCATCCAATCAAAAGCTGCATTAGAAAAGGATATATTATGTACAAGTTAGAAAAATTAAAGCATCCTAGTAAATAGGATCAAAATAATGCTTCGACATTCGACCATTAGTTTGGTCCTTCTTCGACTCCCGAATTGTCCAAATCTTTCAAAAAAGTATGTGTTGTTTCCTGCAAGGCATGAATGATATAAGGCCCTTTCCACAAGAAATCAAACTTTCCATGTTTCCCTTTTTTCTTCTCTTCTAGAATCCCATCTTAGGACCTTATCTCCTAGTTGAAAATCTTACTGCTTTAGTCCTTTTGTCAAACATTTTCTTTAGCTTTTCTGCGAGGACTTGAGATCGTTGGTATACCTCTTCCCCGGTTTCTTGCAAGTGAATTGTTTGATTAATTCTTCTCCGAATGTCATTTGGCTCCACTTGAGCCTCTGAAGTAGTTTCATAACAGGGAATTCCTAAAGATGATGGGAATCTTGCTTCAAGGCCATAAACTAATTCATATGGACTAGTCCCAATTGATTTCTTTGTTGTAAGTCTATCCGCCCACAATGCATTGGTCGGTTTCTTGTGCCAATTCTTTTTGTTTTCTTCCAATAACTTTTTTATGATATTGATAAGGCTTTTATTGGAGGATTCTGCATAGTCAATTACCCACGAGGGTAATAAGTCGTTGAATGGCCTAAAGTAATATGATATTTACTACGTAACCGATCATTTTCTTTGACTTAAATGCAGCGAGCATTATCTCGTTATAATCTTTTCTGGACAGCCAAATCTTGAAAGTATGTTGGTTTCTAAAAAACCCTATGATCACGAGAATCATTGGCACTGTCCCGCATGGGATAGCTTCAATCCATTTTGTGAAGTAGTCTATGGCGGTTAAAATCCATCCGTGTTGACCTGAAGAAGGGGGATGAATTTCTCCAATAAAATCTAATCCCCATTGTTGAAAAGGTCTTTTCGTGGAAATTGGTTTTAAAGGCAAAGGTAACAACTTTCTTTTTACCCTCAAATATCCGACACTTATGACAAGTTGTTACAAATTTCTTAACATCGAGAAAATAAAGTTGGCCGGTAAAAACCAGCCCTTAAGATTTTATCTGCAGGTTGATTTCCGAGTAGAGATGTCCTCCACAATCCCCGCATGAAATTCATTAAGAACTTTATCAGACTTCATCTTTTAATAGACAATTCAACAAGATTCCTTCATGATTTTTCCAAAATAAAGTGCCATCTAAAATACAATATTTCAAAGATGTCATTTTCAAAAAATCTTCTCTTGGTTCTCGGGACAACCCCTGGAGGAGCTTGCAGGGTTTAATAAAACATGAATAATATCGGTATACCAGGGGTGAATCTAAAAAGGTTTGACCGATCTTGGGAGTCGCCATCTCTCGTTCGTTGTCCGGTTCGTTAATATCTAAGGCTTGGCAATTAGTTTCGAGTCATTAGTTGAGCTAAACCTTGGCCTTTTATGAGTTTTGTTGGTTTAATCTCAATATCATATTCTAAAATAGTAGCTATCCACTTACCTCGTTTACCTTCAATGCCATCTTGAGTCAAAAGATCTTTAACTACGACATTAGGCACATAAGCTATCACATGAGAATATAATATGTAAACCACTGAAATCTTTAATTGCTTTTACCAATGCAAAAGCTCGTTTTTTCCATAATATTGTATTTTAAAGATGCATCCCTCGGTGCTTTACTAAAAAAATGCTATTGGCTTTTCACACCCTTGGTCATCTTTTTTGAAGTAAAACAACTACAGGACAGTATGTTCGGGAAAGCGAAAGAAAAAATAATAAAATCTCTGTCAAATTTAGGGACTGGTCGAAGCTGGTGTTCTTGTTAAAGCCATTTTTATTTCCTCAAATGATTGTTTGGCTTCTACAGTCAGTCAATGCTTGAATCTTTCCTCAACATGTTAGTAAGAAATCTAAGTAATTCGACTAGACTAGAAATAAATCTTCTCAAGAAATTATTTTTTTCCTATGAATGCTTGCAACTCTTTTATGTTTCTAGGATGAGGTATCCGTAAAATCGCTTGTATTCTTTCTACGGATCAATCCTAATGCCATCTTTAGAAATAATGTGACCTAAGAGCTTTCCTTCTTCCAAACCAAACAATGACTTTTTAGGGTTTAAAGAAATCCCATATTTTACGCACTTTATAAATACTTGCCTTAAATGATCTAAATGTTCTTGATCCTGTTTTAGAAAAAAACAGTTAAATCATCTAGATAAATAACCGAGAAAATCATGTATCTCTTTAGCAAAAGCAATATCCATTGCTCTTTGAAATGTAGCTCCTGCATTCTTGAGCCCAAATGGCATTTTGACATATTTAAACGTACCCCATGGTGTTGTAAATGCTTTGTTTTATCCTGATCATCGGGGATGAACCAAAAATCTGGTTGTACCACTGAAAATCCATCCGAGTAGAGATATCCTAGAAGATCCTACTACCCTTTGTAGAATATGGTCCATTTTTTGGTAAAGGATAGTTATCTTTTAAAGAAACTTTATTCAAATTTCTTAGATCAACACATAGCCTAATTTCCCCAGTTTTCTTCCTAGTTGGTACTAGGTTAGAAACCCATTACGAGAATACGATAGGAGCTATAATCCACTGCTTCAAACATTCTTTTGATTTCCTTTTCGATTGAGGGTAACAAAACGGGATTTATTCTTCTAAGCTTTTGTTTGAAAGGTTTCGATCCGATTTCAAAGGTATAGTGTGTTGAATGATGGATGTATCATAAGATTTCGGATCTTCATAACTCCGAGGCAAAAAAAATCCTGGAATTCTTTCAATAGTTCAACATATTTGACCTTTTGATCTTGTGGAAGAGATTTGGACAACTTAACCATTTTAGGATTTTTACGGGGTTCCTAAGTTGCATTCTTCCATATCAGACCTTTAACGGGTTCCATTTTAGGCCTAAATGGAATATCATTTGAGTCAAACGAGATCTTCCAAAGGAGTTAATCCTTTGGGCAAATGATTATCTTTCAAATTGATGATTTCTTTGTTTCATCTTCTATGATCTCATCGATTCCATGTTTTTCGGATTCGTATGTCTTTTTCTCGTGAATGTGGTTGGATGCAGACATATGAATTGCATTTTCTCTTGAAATTTCTATTTTTTTTGTTCTTTTTTCTTGATCAGATTCATCAATAGTTATGTCTTCATCTATATACGAGTTTGAAAACTCATTTTTGAAGTGTCAAAAAAATTATTGATTTGATTGTTATTTACAAATACTTGCCAATTCAAAAGATTATGCAGTATAGCGAGGCCTATGTCTAATCTCGAGTAGCCGATGATTAGGGTCAAAAGGTAACTTGCATGTGCTAGCAAACATGGCGAGGTCTGTGAGCATGCAAATTTTGTTTCCTAGGAATCTTAGCAAGTTGAGCTTGTAAAAATGTGTTGAGAATCTCTACAATTGTCTCTCTGTATTGTTTCGGTCTCATGTCTTTTGTCGAACATTCTCCTTTAATCCGTTGAATGATTAGTTCGAGTCTCCTATGATTGATACCCTAATAGCTCCTAATTTCCGACATGTTTAAGCCCTAATAAAAGAGCTTCATACTCTGCCATGTTGTTAGTGCATTTGAAATTCAACCTATAAGCATGACCCTCTGCATGATTATTCTCAACATTATGTAACCAAATCCCGGCTCTCTGCCCCTAGTTTATTCTACGAGCCATCAAACTCTAAATGCCATAGAATTTCATGTTCATAATCTTCATCAATTGTTTTAAAGTGTTTCTTGACGGGGAGCTAGTTGTTTAGTTTCTTCGGGTATTTCTTGATCATCTGGTGTTTCTTTGTTTTCGGAGATTTCTTCAATTTTAACGGTGGTTTTGTTCATGGTTTCCAATTCCAGAGCTTCTATTTCGGTAGGGAGATCCAACTCGGCATTGTATAAAATAAAAGAATCCATATCAGAATGTACGAGTAAACGGGGAAGTTTTAGAGCTTCTCATGGCTCGCGACTAAGTACTTCATCAAGGTTTCTCTATATAATCTTTTAGGGTGGCCAAATACTTTGAAATAGTTGCATATGACATGTCTAGTTGAATAGACCCTCCAAGTTTAGCACCCCAAGATCTAGACAATAACATACCATATTTAGGTGGAATATCGAGCAACTACTATGTCCATTAAGACGAGACTTAGCGAGGTATTGTACCAAAGTTACACACAAATCTTTAATCAAACCTAAACATTTTACCGACTAGAATCAAATGAAAACAAATCTTTGTACGGTGCGGTAATATCTAGATTCAATATTTCCATTACTGCTTTTGGCATCAAATTGTGAGATGCTCCGAGAATCAAGCATTGCATTATGGAGTATCTTGTCATGAACATTCGGGCTTACATAAAATGGAGGAGTTCCTCCACTTTACGGTTTGCCATTTACCTCGGGGCCAAAAAGAAGTTTGGGTTGATCATCAAGAATATTTACTTGAATCATCCAATCCAGTAATGTTAATGTTTAGGGACTTGGTAATCGACTTCTATAGACATCATGTTTAGCCAATTCGATAAAGGAACAACTATCTTTAGTTTGCCTATTTCGGCCTCTAGATTGAAAGGTTTTTCTGTTTGAGTTTTAGTGTTTTGCACGAGTTGGGTTTTCTCTATTTTTTGGGTCTTCAACATTTTTCTCTTTTTCATGAATGAGATTTTGTTTTGAAGGGGTATACGAACTAACTTCTCATTTTGTTTCTTCTACATTTCCCACGGGAGGAAAAGTATTAGATTGTTGTTTATTGTTTGGTTGGTTGTCAGAGACATCTTCAATTATTGGATTTGAAGGGTTGGGAGTTATCCTAGACGAATTTGTACTTGGGGAATGTTTTGTACGGGGGGAATGTTACCTTTACATTTGACATTTTGTTTTGCATTTTTACGCTTGCTATTCTGCGGCACATCAATCCTTCTACTTCTCAAATTATACTTGTTTATGGACTTCATAGATTCTTTGTGTCATAACCTTCCTTAAAATCAAAAGTCTCACCCTGAATGAGTTTGGAACGTTTCAAGGATATGATTCTCTTGATCATCCCGGGATAGGAAGACTTCGGTTCATTTTTGTCATCGGTTACATTGTTTATTTCTACATCCTCTGTAGGGTTCTTGAAGTTGAACCTTCAACAAAGTTTTCTTGGAAAGGTGGCCTAATGTTTTGGTCGGGGACATTCTTTCCACTATTTTTGATTCAGATTCCTCCTAAAGTTTGGGTTTCTCGCAACATTAAGTTGCTCGGTAGAAGATTTTCTTTCAATGGTCTCCACTCTGTCTCCTAATCTTTCCATACCTTTAATGATTGCATCCGACTTCTTTTCAAAGAGTGAAGGTTCTTCATTCATAGGCATTCTTCTTTCCTGCTCTTGCTCGGCTCATTTTTCTATCAGATTTTCTTCTACACTCACCACTATGCTTTGCATTTCTTCTAGTGTTTGGGGGGCTCTTTCCACGAGGGAATAAGCAATGTTAGAATCAAAACCATCTGGAAATTTAACCAATACGGAGTCGGGTGGGGGTCTTAAGTTTTGAGGAGCTGCATTATATGCTTCATTGAATCTAATGATGTAATCTTGTCTTGTTTCATTAGGTCTTCTTCTTAATTTTTCGAATTACGACGGGATGCGAAGAGGATCCTTCTTCTTCTCCCATCTTTTTAAAAAAATGCCCTATATAAAGCTGGTAAATCAGCAATACTATACGGAACAAGGGCCCTAAACCATGTCCTAACTTCTCCGGTAAGACTCTGGAACGAAAAATTCTCATTCGGACATTATCGAGTGTCAATTTCATAGAACTCAAAGTAATCGGTCATCCTTTTGGTGTGTTGTTGTCTTGTGTAAGTCCACCGATCCATCAAAAGGTGTGATCTTACTCCGGTAATCTTGGGGCAAAGCGGGGAGGGTTGGGTCGGTAGCTGTAAGGAGCATATCGATTGGCCATTGGAAGATATAGTGGGGTAACGGGAATGGATGGTCCGGTAGGAGGAAATGGAGGAGTAGAAGGGGTGACGGGTGTTTGAAAAGTTTGAGAAAAAAGTAAGCGAACTTGGAGATGCTTCGGTAATCACGAGAGATGTTTGAACTTTCTTCAAAGGTTTGGTCGGTCTGAATAGAGTTATGTAATTCTCTGTCAAGATGATGCGAAACAAATGCTGTATTGCAAATCTTCAAAGAACAATGGAGTACGGAACTAATCTGGATAATTCGGTCTCGAGAGAAATTCACAAACAAGGATGTTTCAAATCGTGCGTCAAAAGGAATTTCATCAATATATATAATTTTCACGGGACGGGATGCGGATCTAGAAAGTGGTCTAGAACTTCACGAACTCTCTTGACTTCCTCTTTCGAGAACTTTCTTGACTTCCTTGTCTTCTAAGAATCCTAGGAATCGAGATTTGGATTTTCAAATATTGGTGGTGGATTGGGGTCGGGGTTTGACCTAGTATGTCGAATCCTTTACGAAGCCGGTTTCTTAGACTATGTGTTAATTTTAATTGAAAGAATAAATACAACTTCTACAAATTCTTCAAGAAACAATGATGTATGATTCAAATTTTTTTCAAAGATCTGTTAAACTAGAGAATACGATTGAAAATTTTGAAACTAAAGTTCGGCATTTAAGCTAAATCGAGAGATAGGTCAAGACGACTTTTATTTACTTTCGCAATTGCGAGCAAAAGCAATTTCAAAGGCTTCCCCAGGGCTGATCTTCGGACTACTGTCTATAGCTTATAAGTGAGCAATATTAACAAATAAAGATGATTCGGGTCCCCGGTATGGTCGCCACTATGTTATCACTCGGGTTTTCCTAGAAGTTGTGTAAGAGGAAAGTATACACGAGGTAACCACAAACCAACCTTCGGGATGCGGGAATCTAGCCAATCTGCATCCGAGAGAGGGTTCTCTCTTTATGATTTATCTTTGTTCTTAGAAGGTTTTAGGCTAGTTATAGATCCAAGATGTCTGTTTTGAAAAATGGTGGAATCCTTAAACTAAGGGCAAGGTTGAAAGTTTCGATCCATTGGGCTATGGAGTCAAAGGATGGCTTTCTTTGGATTTCTATTTTAAACACAAGATGGTATTACGGGGCAAGATAGCTAGGCAGAGAACAATCCTTAAAATTTAAAGTGGATGGGATGATCTTGAAGGGATGAAAGGCAGCTAAGAATCTTTCACCATGTTCAAAAGAAAGAAATAAGATGACTACAAACAAAGAGCAATGAAGGATTCTTTATTATAGTAATCAACAATGTTTAAATTAGCAAAGCAAGAGCATTTAAGAATTCATGCTTATAACTAATTTAGAGGAAAACATTAAGAACAATCACATACGAAATCGAGAGTACAATTAAGTAAATTACGATTCAATCCTTTATGTAAATTATTCGAAATGGACATGATGATATTATAAACTAATATAAAACTTCGAGACAAAGGGTAGAAAGACTTATTGAGCTGTAGTCCAACACATGAATCACTGCAACAAGTCCGGTGCTTTAAATCGTCATCCGATGAAGCCACGAATAAATTTCCCCCAAAAAAGCTTTTATTCGAAAATCTCAATGTTACGGCGAGTAATAGAATCCACCCTCAATACTCTCTTTGAGGGTTTATTTATACACAAAATAATTGAAAATATCTCACACTATGCTAGCCCATAATTTGGGGTGACTAAGGAGTAATTTACAAGTAAACGGGAGACAAATGGTCTCGTAGATAGAATAATAAGTAGCTGTCGATGTCTTTGTTTCCTTTCTTTATGGATGTCTTTGGAGGTAAGTGCTGAAAAAAAGGGCTTGTTGCTTGTCTTAGGAGTAATTTCTTTGCTTGTTTGATACTTTTTGTCTTTACGGATACTCTTTAACTTTGTGTATAGCGATACTCTTTCATCTGTACTCATTTTTATCATTTACACGATAGTAAAGATAAAATTCTCATCTGAAAATAACTTTTATAGAATTTCCAATAAGTCTCTCCACCATGAATCGTGCGGTATCATAGTCCTTTTGAGTTTTCTCAATGTCTCATGCTTACACGTGAGTTTGTAAAGGTAGGCTCATTAGGAAATAGATACTTTGTTTCATGTTCCGGATGAAATAAATTCCTCACTCTATCATAGATACTTCTCCCCTGTTGGTAATGTCGATGCAGCAATTTGGTAGAACAAGCAGTAGTATCTTTTGAGTATGAGTATTCATTTTCTTTACATAGGTTTCTAAGTCCATTATTTGATCCTACGAGAGCATAGGACTTGGTAATCCATTGTCCAACAAAGCTTGAAATTTCTCTGCGAAAATATTGATATCAATCAAAATGTCCGAGCACTTCCTTTCTAAATTCTGCATGAAAGTTCTTTTGATGAAAACTCTCTTTATTTCCAAAAGCATGTCTTAGGTCTGTCCTCAATCCCTAATGCTTTGAAAGTTTTTGCTTTGTCCGGGTGTTCAAAAAATTGAATGAGCTGATTGGCACCTTGAGGCTTGCCTCTTAATTCATTTACAGTTCTGTTTATTTCTTCTTCAACAAGTGTTTTTTCCACCCATTCATCTTGGTTAGCATATTGCTCTATATCGGGGAATCTTGGTTAGCATATTGTTCTTTAATATTTTTTCCACGAGATGAAACCAAATGGGTCATAAGGAACCCAACGAAAACTTCTTTGAAATTTGCGAGCGGTTTTGTAATATATCCTCTGCTTCTCGCTCGGCCCTCTCTAGAGTTGCGGATGTAGGGACCTAATTGACTTTTAATCAGGAGTTGAGCTTTCTTTTTCACACTACAAAAAATGGATCACATGCGAGATTATTCATTTGCACGAAATATTCCAAGGCAAACGAGTCTCATGGGTACATACTTTGGTAACTTGAATGGATGTAATTCACATCCATAAATTACGATATTTGTATGGTTTTGATACAAATACCAATCCCCAACTTTATAAGTCCTTGAAAGTTGCAAGGTCTTCTTTATTTCATTGCGAGTCTTGGGGGGAGGAATCCCTGTCAACAATGTAGTTGCGGGATATAAAAAAAAGATCTATAAACTTAGAATAGGAATAGGGAGACTCATAAAGAATGAATTACGGGAGACCAAAATATAAGCGACCTTGGGTTTCCCTTGGCATCAAGTTTTTTGAACGGGGAAAGGGAACTTTTACGGCGATAGTAGATAATGAGATGATAGATGAGCTGGGGGAATATTTAAAAAACTTTTTCATCATCTAGCCTCATGAGCTGATCATGGATCTTGTTGGGTCATGAAGGGAGGCAAAGTCATATTTAATCTCGGAGGTTGCCCGGGAGTAAAAATGGATAGCAAAACCAAGGTTATCTCATCAACATATTCACTTTGGTTTTGAAGCCCAAGACAAAAGATATCATATTGAGGATGAGTCTTCCCAATTGATTGAAATAATAAAAACCATAGGGAGGAGGTCCCTTAGGTTGGTGTTCGAGCAACATGAAATTATGGAAAATGGACTCTAATTTCTGCGGGGTCAATTTATTAGATTTCTCAATCAATTCTTCCATGGGACGAGAGGTGCCAATTCTTGGTCGAGTTCAAATTGTAGCATTTCATTGATGGCACGAGGGAGTGATAGGGAAAATAACACTGCGAGTCGGGGAAATTACGACCCTTTGAGTGGGATCATAGTTTGAATGGCAATAGTGGATGATTTAGGGAAATTAATGAGCAGGGGATGAGATACCTTGGGAGATTGGATTCCCACGGTCCGATAACATCTTGCCCCTTTGAATAATCGTCTCTGCGGCGACAAAAACTCGGAAAGGGGGCTTTCATCAAAATGCAAGTCTTTAATCTGAAAATCTTTGTCCACTAAGGGTAAATACTCTAATTCTCTATGAGGGGCATTCGGTGGGGGTCACATTCGAGACTGCAGGGGGCTTCCATTTTGGTTCTTGTGGATTCGAACGGAAGTTCTGGGTTTCTTCACGGGCGGGCGCTTTTCGATTTAAATGAGGAAATTAACACAAATGCGAGTTTCGGGGAGCAATTGAGCAGGTTTAAAACCTGCGGGGAAGATCTCGGTGATGAGTTTTAATCACTAATTCGGCGAAAAACAAAGAAAACGAGTTTTTCTTGCGAGTTCGGGGCGGAGTAGGATAAATACCTATTCTTGGAAGAAAATTTGGTTCTTAACGAGGTAACGGAGCGATAGCGAGGAGGACGCTTGAACGCGGAGTGCGGGCGGATTTATGGAGACGAAAATTGAATGGAACGGTGGATTTCAATGAAAATCGAAAAGCAGCGAGAGAGCACGGTCGCGTTTAATAACGAAAATAACGGAAAAAAAACATGAAAATTGGCTTTATTTACAAGTTAAAAGGGTTTTTTAGTTTTTCGAGGAGTAGCGTCATCGATGCATGGTCGACGTGTGTAGGGGGCCGGAGCGGTGAGTGGTAAGTCCCTTGCACCGCTTTTGGACGAAAGGTGGTATTAGTCGCGGGGAGCGATCCCATTGAGCGATGGACGCGTGGCGGGTGAGCGAGTTCCAATACCACCAATCCCCAGCTCGTTAAAATGCTTGACAAGGGATGGGTAGCGGGATTTATAGGGAGCGTTGATCTTTGGAAAAAGTGATCGGACGGTTGTAATGACGGGGAATAAGCGGAGGATTAAGGTGTGGGCCCGTCGGGTTTTAAAACAATTAAAGTTTAATCTAATCACCCCGGGAGGCTTATGATTGGTGAGTGGAAGGCTATTAATTAGTTCGGATAACTAATTAATCCCATCATATAATGGAAAACGAAGTCGTGGCGCAGGGGTTTTGTTGGGCGCGGGTATTAAAGTTAAAATGTTGGGTGGGATGCCGGGTGGATGAGCCACGTTGGCGCGGGAATTATCCAAAGTTTGGTTTCGAAAAATAAACTTCGGGTTTTATTTATATTTTTGGGTTTAAACATATTTATCGTATGTTTAAAGTTTTATTTTTTCATATATGTTTTATTATATGATAAATTAATTAATATAATTAATTTACCATAGAGTGATTATTATATAAAGATATAATTTAACCAAAGGGCTTATATAGTGGGTTTTTTATTTGAATGCACGGGGAAGTAATTACTTTGGTTAAACTTTATAATAGAGGGGGTTTTTGGGGTATTTATAAAAAAGGAGTTATATACTTAGGATAGGGTATTTTACTAGGGATTTAGTAAATAGAGTTAAACATTAATATGACAAAGGGACAAGGAAAATCAAAATATTTTGCACATCTAAGAAAGTGATAATTTTAGAAGTAAAGTGCAATATCTTATCTTCAACACTTAAACTTAGAATAGCGAGTTATCTTGAGGGTTTTTTATGGAATTTTGCATGATTTCCTTAAGTAAAATAGGATTTTACTTAGAAAAAAGGTTAAAGGTGAATGATTATAATGACGAATTATCTCAAGTACTTAGGTCTTTTTGATCATTAGGCAGGGGGTAGGTCCCTCCAAAAGTCGAGAAATGCCTTGAGCCCACTTGATCTCCAAATACCTTAGTACTTTGGGGGAAATTAGTAAAAACTTAGGGAAAAGTGATGAGGAAGTTAATGATTTTGACTTTGCTTGTTGTGATTTTCCGAGTGTATTTCTGCTTTAGAGTACTTGTGATGAAGATAAAAGATCAAAAAACATTTGGCGGCATCATCCATCAGATAAAAAACTTTGCAACCATCTACCTACCCTATCTACTTGACACTACCATTTTCTCTTCTTTATTAGGGTGCATTTAGACTTGCAAACCCTTTTGAATCTTTTCTTTTTACAAGGCAAATCTATCTAATTCTACCCTTATTACATCCAAGGAGCTCGAGATTAAGCTTGTTGAGCACCTCTTATTAACTCTACCTATCTACTTATCTGCCAAGATTAAAGCTGATTCGGTCAGATATTTATTCTCTAATCTACAACATGAAATTGAAATATGAGTAAGCCAAGTTTAAGCAGTTTGACTTATTCATGAATTGTGGCAAAAGTTTGACAAGATGCACACAATTGCTTTATTACAGAAATGAAATAGTAGTGGCATTTGGATTTGCACACTTTCCTTGGTCTATTTTTTTGCTTGGGGTTCATTTCTTTCACTTTTTTTGACCATTTTATTTTTCTTACCCTTTGATTTTTCTTTTAGGGTATACCCTCTTTACATTTTTTAAATTTTTTGATTTTTTGGTTTTTCAAGAATATGGAACACCTTTGCTCCCTGAAAAAGGTTTGAACATATTCCATAGTTCAATCAAGACAATCATGAAAAATGAAACCTATTGGTATAGGAGACTAACAATAGGGAGAGGGTATAAATCCCTTTCCCTCTCTCTGGCCTTCCATGTTCAGACCATATTGTATGGGTCCACCTGTTGCTCCAGCTCCTGCTCTTGTAGGTGCTCCCTCTGATGACGTCTCTACTGCATTATTGACATATAAAATACATCAACCTCATACATAAAATACTATTTTTTATTATTAAATGAAACATGCATATATAAATATGGAAACATAAATTTTAATTAAAAAAAATTCACCAGTGCACTCAAAACACGGTCATGTACCGACGTCAGTGCTCTTTCAATTATAACCACAATGCTAGCGGTGCACACATAAGTATGAAACAATTTTATTGGTTCAAAATTTAACTTTTGGTAATGGTGCGGAAAACTTGTGCATCAATGCACACGGATAACCTTTTCGATACAAAATGTTTAGGTTATCAAACACATCGATCTATGGCTATATTTTTAAATTTTAATTTTATAGTGTGTTTGGTAAATATAAATGCACCACGCATGACACACTGACATAAAATATGTCGCATCATTCCCCTGTGCCTTTCCATTTATAAAACGCACCGTAGTTATGTTCATGTACCGAATTGCAGTGCACCCTATAAATTTACAATGCACACTACTATCGGTGAGAGACAAACATGTCAAATGCACCACATATTGTTTTTTTTTTTAAACAATGGAAAATTGATCCTAATTTACAATTCTAATAAGTTAAAAAATTAAATTACAAAGAAACATAGACATTACCTATACATTTGGTCGTCGTCGGGGAGGCATTGTGGACATGTAATGAAGAAAAAACAAATTTAGGACTGCTTGAAAAGATTGAAAACTCAAACAGTGAGCATGGTACAAAAGGATGGTGAGAAATATAAGCATTGACGTCAGGGCGCTTGCATGTGGCAAGAGTAATACTTGTGCTTTAGATATCTCTCGCACTGTAGATTGTAAAAATGAAAATTATGGCCAATAGTTTTTTTTTTTTAAACCCTCGTATGGTGCATTTCTCCAAATGCACCTTGTGTCATATATCCAAAAGCACCGCATTTTTTTTATTTAAAAATTATCATGGTGATTTTTCTCGAAACGCCCTGGGGCATTCCTCTATAGGTACTGCACCAATGCTTTGTGTTTCCTATAGCACCATTGTTATTTTGGAAATTAAAAACTGCCTAGCAGTTTTCTTTATAAGATGCCCCAATACATTTAGTTATGCTCACTGCACCAGGACAACGTTGGAAAACAACACCGTATTTATCTAAAATTAAAACTATAGTGGTGCTCCTTACTGGTATGCACCAGCCCATTTTACTATGTAAAGAGCACTGATGCTATCTACTATTCAAGCACTGGTGCATTATGTTCTTTAACACATCATGGTTTTTTTTTTTTAAATAAATTTTCGATAGTACACCATGTTATATGAAGCACATGTGCTTGTATGGATAGTAAAGCACCAATGCATTTGTATATTTTATATGCACCATCCAAAAATCATCTGCTTGCCCACCTTTGCTACAAACATATTTTTGGGCTATTTTTATAGGGGCTTCTACAAAAACCTTCGTTAGAAGGTCTTTTCTTTGTAGTGTAAGTAGGCATATTACTAATTCTGAAATAAAATATGCACATGTGGAGAAGCTAGCTCTTGAAGCTGTGCAAGATGTCCAAATATTTTGTCACTATATCCTATTGTGTAAAAAAACAGTGGTTTCAGATTGCAACCCCATGGTTTACGTTCTTACTAGACAACTGATTGGGGGGAAGTATTCCAAATGGATTGTTATCCTACAGGAATTGGCCTTAGAATTTGTAAAATCCAAGTCAAAGAAATCATTGGTGTTTGTTGAACTTATTTGTGACTTTCCAAATTCTGAAATGGAAACTGTGGCAGAGGATTCTCTTCTAGATGAATCACTTTTTTTTATCAGCACATTAAATCCTTGGTATGGAGATATTATTGTTTATCTTCAAACTTGAACTTTTCATCCCGAATTATCTCGTACTGACTATCGTCGCATTCAGTACCAATCTCAACAATATACTATTGCTTGTGATATATTTTATCATCATGGTGCTGATTCTATTTCTAAACAGTGTTTGACGCATGATGAAACCAAACAAACATTAAATGAATGTGACTCTGGAGGATGTGGTGGTCATATGTCAAGGTTTTCCACTACCCAAAAACTCTTGTGCGTTGGATATTTTTGGCCTTTAATGTTCAAAGATTGCATTATTGCAATCTAGAAATGTTATAATTTTCAAATTTATCATCGCAAGATGCGTGCACCTCCTGCTCCTCTTCACCCAATCATCATTGTTGTTCCCTTTATGAAATGGGGCATCAATTTCATTACATGTAACCCTCACTCGACCGAGGGGAATGGGTATATACATTTCTCTCCATGAGAAAAAGTGAATGGAAATTATATATTTCTTAATTTCTTTGGATAAGGATATTTATTATCCTAATTGTGGATTATTTTACAAAATGGGTCAAGGCGATTGCCACATATAAGGATTATGGTAAAACTATTGCTATTTTCATATTCAATCATGTGATTTCTAGGTTTGGTGTCTCACAGGGCATTGCCACAGACCATGGAAACCATTTTCACATTTTTATGTTGACCAAAATTACTATAAAGTTGGGCTTGCATCATGATAAGTCAAATCCATATTATCTACAAGCCAATGGCTAGGTAGAAGCCGTGCAAAATTTTTAACCACTATGCTTCAAAAAATTATAGGGATTCATCAACGAAATTGGCATTTAATGCTTTTCTCATCATTGTGGGCATATCACACTTCATCAAAAACTGCAACCGAATTCACACCTTTTCAGTTAGTTTACGGTCTGGAAGTATTTCTAACTATTGAATGTTAAATCATGTTATTAAAACTAGCAATTGAATTATTGTCTGGTACTTCTGCAGAGAAAGAACATTTTTTTATACTTGGCACACTTAGATGAGACTCATCGTGATGCTGCATAGCTAGAAAGTCTCATAAAAAATGAGTTAATGAACAATTTGATCAAAATGTAAACCCTTGAATGTATTTAGAAGGTGACTTGGTCTTGGTTTACGATCAAGAACATGATAATTTAGGAGTTGGTAAGTTCAAACCTATGTGGCATGTTCCATATATTGTAAAACATGCACCTGAAAAAGGTGCTTATGAGCTAGTTGAACATGGATTAAAAAAAGATAAATTCAATTAGATAATTGAAATATAAATACAATCTAAACTTACTAGAGATGGCAAGGGAGAACTACATGAAGGAATTTGATCAACAATATGGAACAAGCTGGAATTTTTAGAATTGTCCAATTGATATTATTGAGATTTTGTCCCCGAATTTGAGAAAAAATAGAAATAAAAATTTGTGTGCATATCCAAAATTAATCTCGACAACCATATAAACACAATCTAAATTTCAATATAGTTTTCAAACCATTTTTAAATAATAAGGTGACTTTAAGAAAAAAATGTATACTATTAACTATTGCGATTCATGTGGATGCATCCTAAAGGAAAATTTGAGATTAATATGCCATTTTATGTGAAATTAAAATTTCATATAGTTTTTAAACCAAATCGGTGTGCTTATTAGAACAAAGTGCATTGATGCATTTAAAAAATTAACAACACCGGGGTGTTCATATAATATGAACACTGGTTTTCGACATTCCGAAAAAAAAAATGTTATCATATCAATGCTCTTCTACAAAAACGCACCGATGCATTTAAAAAAAAATAAACACCTCTATGCACTTGTTTCCCAATTTTAAAAAATAAAAACTATTTCAACCAAATCAGTGCTATTTTAATAATTAGAGCACTGATGATTTTAAATAGAAATCACATCGTTGCGTTAAAAAAATTGATCACACTGTTTCAGGATTTCGAAAAAAATAAAATAAAATATATCAGGTTAGTGCGTTGAAAAATCTCCCCCCTCCACCATCGATGTGTGGAAAAGAACGCGATTTTTTTTTTCTTTTTTAAAATTAAAAAACGAGCGACAATTGATTTTTCGAAATCTAATTTCATAGAGTTTTTTGAATAGTAAAAAGTTATTCACCATTTCATTATTTTACCCAAAATTTCAAGTGAGTTATTTTCAAGTGAGACATACCAGGAGCATTGTGCACCAACATAATACATTGGAGCAACAAAACTATTCAAAAGATCAGAAGATTAAAGGTAGGATGATTCACTCAAAAACCTACATAGTAAATTTTTTACATTTTATTGTTTATTTTACTAATAATTTTTTTACAATTTATATTAGGGTTTAATTAAAAGAGAGATCATTTGCAAGAGAGACACACTGAGAGTATTGTGGAGCTGAAAAATATTTTGGACCCATTGAAAGAGAAGAAGTTGAAAGGTATGGTGATTCACTCAAAATCCTAGATAGCAAAAATCTTAAATTTTACTGTTAAAATATTTTACAATTTTTGCTAGATTTATTAATAATTCAGAAAAAATTAAAAACCTTGTATAATAAAATAATTACTATAGTTTTTGCTAATAATTTTTTTACGATATGCTTTCCTATTTAAATTTAATTAAAATTTAGACAAAATAAAATAAAAAAAATCAATACTTACCTTAAACCCTTGCTTCTTCTGGGAAAGGGTTTAACTTTCTCTACCACCTCATAATTAGGGTTTTTTCATTTTAGGGATTTTAGATTTAATGGGTTTGTGTACTTATTATATATAGAGTGTTTTACATGTAAAGTAGAGGAATCAATTATTGAATTATATCCAAAGCTTATCGTCCCTCTCATTTTTTTTGACATAATTATATGTTCTAGTGGTGCGCCCTCGATAATATAACACACTGGTGCTCCCTATGTAATACACCACACTGACATATTATAACACACTCTATTCTATCCAATCTATTAATCATTGTTCCCGGTGTAATATAACGCACCAGAGCGCCTCTTCCAAATATCATTGTTTAATCATTTTGATGTGTTTATTGCACCGTCATAATTTAAAATTATTTTTAAAAATTAATTTTCCATGATGAAATTGAACAATTAAACACTTGGTGCATTTAATGCTCTAAAAGCACCAGTTCTTTTATTTGGGATAAGCACACTGGTTACCAGATCTTTTTTGATTGAAATTTATTTGATTTATTTGTAAAATATATTTAATGGCTTCTATATTGAATGCTACATATTGTATATTGATAGAAAATGTCTCAGAAGGTCTCATGTAGCAAAGATACTGATCAACACAATAATAAAACATAAAAAAAGGTAGAGAAGGCAAGTTCTTTGTAAATTATACAAAAATAATATGTTTGAGCTATACGTAAGTTTAACTAATACGTATTGGTTGGTGTGTGTCATGCAGAGCTACAAAATGAATAAGGTCGATAATATTATTTCTAATCTAAGTGCAGAAGAGCGTAAAATACTGTTAGAAAAATTGCATAATGATGAATCGGGTGAATGAAAAAACACTATTCAATATGAGTTTTTTTGTTGTTGTTTGAATTTTAATTAATAATATACTTAAGAATATTAGATAACATGTTTCAAACAATATATTAATTCATATATGTTTAATGTTGTATAGGGAGAAACAACGAAGTCAAATATCAATGTTGTTTGAAGAAAAGGAAAATTATAGAACATGTAAATGATGATGAATTGTTCATTAGCTCATCTGGAGTGGTGTTGGAGGCTAATGAAAGGGGGGGAATTTTATAGAACTACGAGGGATATAGTGGAACAAACGTATAAACATACCTTCCAATTACAATACAAAAATCAATCCAATGATTCTAAGGACAAAATTATATCTAAACTACATGAAGTGTTTCCAGAGAAATGGTCAATGAGACATGTCATACTTGCAGTAACAAAAACATATAACAACAAAAAATAATCATTCAAAAGGTAATATTCCTAATTGTATAAAATTAATTTCTAGAATTATATGTATATAATACTACAAACCATTCATTTATTAATATCGATTTTTTATATTTAGTTTGCATATATCATTATAAAAATAGTTTATTACTTCTTTTTTTTCCAGGAAGATTATGAAAATCCCAAATGATCAATGTGTTGATATGTGAAACATGCCAGTAAGAATGTCCAAAAAAATGTATAAGGAGATGGTCAAAGAAATGGACATAACTGGATCACAGGAGGAGCCATCTTAACAACAACGTGCTTCAAATGTATGTAATCATGAATGAATTTGTACAAATAAAAAAATAATTTAGCATTAAATATTAATTTTCAAGTATTTTCTTGCAGAAAATAAAACTAGAGGGAACTCATTTAACACATAAAACTGGACAACAAGGAAGAAAAGGGTTGATTTCAAAGTTTGTAAGTAATTGTTAATATTTTTGTATAACAACTCAAGTTTTCATTTTTGTATATTTTAAGTTGTTTTACAACAACCATCCTTGAATGTCTTCAAATAGGTGCTAACATGCAAAGAAGAACCACCAAAATAATTGATTGACATTGGGTTAAACAAGGGTTATGAGTATATTTTGGCATATCAAAAATTAATTATGGAATTTGTAAGTATCTATGTTGTTTTACTTCTCCGAGTTTATAATTAATAGAACAAAAAAATCATTTATATTAAATCTATGATTTATAATGGGGTTTAAAACATGCAGGAAATAGAGTATGGAGTTATGCCAATAGAAGACACTAAAATAAAAAAGGACATTGGTGAGGGTAAAAAAATGTCGCCATAAGCTCATTGGTGACGGTCAAAAGAGCTTATGTCACCAAAAATTGAACGTCACCAAAGGTGGCATCGCCAAAAGTATAGGTGGTGTGGTGACATTCAAGGTCCATCATTAACAATGATTTATAATGATGGATAGTGACCGTCACCATTTCATATAAGAAATGATGATGTACCTTAGCCTTCATCACCAAAAAACTGAACGTCACCAAAAGTATAGGTGTTATGGTGAAATTCAATGTCCATCATAAATAATGATTATAATGATGGATGATGACCATCACCATTTAATATGAACAACAACGATTTATTATGGTGGACCTTTCATGGTCGTCACTATTGATGCATATATATGGCAACGTTCGTTGACTGCCACCATTTCATATTTTGGTGAGGGTTAAAAAATGTCACCATAAGCTCATTGGTGACGGTCAAAAGAGACTCTGTCACCAAAAAATGAACGCCACGAAAGGCCACATTCTTAAAAGTATAGGTGTTGTGGTGACATTCAAGGTTCGTCATGAATAATGATTATAATGATAGATAGTGACCGTTGCCATTTCATATGAACAACAACGATTTATGGTGATGGACCTTTCATGGACATGACTATTGATGCATATATATGGTGGCGTTCGTTAACCGTCACCATTTCATAATTTGGTGAGGGTCGAAAAATGTTACCATAAGCTCGTTGGTGATGGTCAAAAGGGCCTCCGTCACCAAAAATTGATCATCACCATTCCATATGAATATCACGACACGATGGAATCGAACCACCAACCTCCTAATTTCAAAGTAGGTGCTTTTCCATTGAGCTAACACCCTTTAAAAAATTAGACCATTATAGGGATATTATAGGCATTGTCAAACCATTATATTATCTTGATAAGAGTCTCCCATTTGTAGTACAATTATACCAAAGAAATGATTGCCAGAAAAATATTCCAATGACCGCTCGTCATAGCTAAAGGACACATTGTATTGAATTCATTCATTTCTTTCTATTTTGATATCGTTTGTTGCTATTTCACGTGAATGGAATTCCCATACTACATATGGGCACATTATGGTACCTATTTTTAATGATTATGAATCCATAGAAATTGGAGTTCAAATTCTCAACAAAATTTTATTAATAAAGGACAAACAAAAGTAAACAATAATAATTAGAATTTACAGTTAAATACATAAAATTTATGACATTCAATATATTAGAAAAAGGTAGAATAGTATAACAAAATTTTAGAATTATTTGTATACATCCTTTAAGATATACTCTATCCATATTACTCTTGGCCTCTAGGAAGAAATATATGGTTCATGCCAAGCTTGTAACAAATGCATTCTAATTCACCTCCTTTTGCAAGCAACGTGACTTCCACATATGCATATGAGACCTTGCTTAATTGAGACTAACAATCTATTGGATGCATGAAAACCTTTGAAGAAAACATTGGAATGGTTTTTTGTCTCTGCGTCTATAAAGGATAAAAATGGTGACACTTTAGACATAGAGGTTGGGTTTAATATAAAACCACTACAAGTGATACTAGCATTTGTTTCTCAGCATTTCTCCAAATCTATGCGACCAACATTTGAAAGTTCACTAATCATTAAGTATTTTCTCCACCTTAATCCTAAGAATCTGTGTATGGAAAAGATCATAAGATTCGATTCCATGTTGAGTTTCTATCTTTATGATTGCAAGAGGCAGGTGCTACCAATTATGTGGCATTAAAGGAATTTGTTTTTCATACAAGTTAAAACAATGTCCTTGTCCTAGTGAAATGACATTTTGGAAGTTTCAAATATCCACTATTGACATATTGTATTCCATGTTCATGATATTGGCTAGTTAAATATGTGTGCTTATGATAGACTTAGATTGGAGTAATGTCTTCAACATGAAGGAAATCAGTTCTAAATTCTTGAAGATAAAGATAGAACTATTTACAAGAAGAAATAGCATTAGTATGTAGGTGTTACTTGGGGAAGATGTTATTCATGACAAATTATTTCAAAAAACTTCTATCTTTGCAAAAATATTGAATACACAGTCTCAACAACCATTAGGTTGGTAATTTTCCACTAGATTTTACATAATTAGTGCAATAGCTAAGGGCACCGTATGGATTGAAAGAGGTGTGGATGAAATTTTTCAAAAGAAATTCTATGCCTAATAAAGCATTAATGAATCCCCCATTGGTTGTGTTGAGATTCAACAAGAAAATTTCAGCACCCATGCCTAGTTGCATTAAGCACCCAGACTAGGGTGGGGCCCATAGTGCTATTTTTGGGTACATGTCTATTTTAGTTATCCCTTAATTAAGATGGACAATAAATTGTAATATATTCTCAATGATGACTTGAATGAGTTAACTGAGAGTGATAAACTTAGTTATCTAGTGGATTTAGAGTTAGAGGTAGTTGGTGAGGCATGTAGAGTAATTCTAGTTGTAAATCAAAATGCAGTGGTGCATTAGATAATGCAAGTTGTAATTAGTTTAACTCAATTAAGTGAGTTAAACTTAGTTGTGCTAGTTGTAAATGAGATACACTAGTGAGTGATCAAGTGAATTAAATATTAATTAATTCACAATCAGTGATCTCACATGCAACTAAGGATTTACTATTATTAGCTGAATGCATGTCAGATCTAGTGGAGACCCAGTTGAGTTCTAGGTGAAAGGGAAGTTGACTATCAGTTGTGGATTATTGGGTTGCACACATGCAACCAAACACCCATTGGAGTGCCCATGATACTTGCGCAGTCAAGAAAGGAAAAAATTCCTATATTTTACGGATTGCATCCATCAGGGACTGCGGAAGCAAGGTAGGCTGTCTAGAGGCTGAGAATTGGCTATGTGTTGGTCAATTTTGTTCATGACAATGTTAGACAATTAGCTAAGTACTGGAGGGCTCTTGTGAAAATATTTTTGTATGTAATTTTTTCATGATCCATGCTGAATATACAATAGAAGAGAGTGGGGTTTTTAGCTGTAAGCTTTCCCCTAGAAATTATCTGTGTTGTGCGTGATTTGATTCTTCTTCATGTTCATGTGATTAGCGATTGTGTTTTTCATTCCGCAAAAGATTTGTAGAAGTGAATCAATATTTAAATTTAGTACATTGTTAGATCGGGTGGATCCAAGATATACATGCATGTTGTATAATTTCTACATGGTATCAGAGTATAGGAAATTGTAGAAGTGAAGCAAGAGTTCAGTTTGTGACTAGATATAATTCGAATTTGCAAAAAGACTTTCTTGGTGCTATAGCTGATTCAAGATCGAAATGGCTTTCAATGGCTTGAGGTTGGAGTATGAACTCGAGGGCAGCTCAAACTATATTTCTTGGAAGGAAAATATAGAGGTAGCACTCAAAGAAAATGGCTTGAAGGAATTCATTGGCAATGATGTTCCTAAACCTGTTGTGGCAGATGCTGCAAATATTGATGCATGGAAAAAGAAAGTGGCAAAGGCGAGGAGGATCATGTTGGAGGGAGTACGAGACCAAATTTTCTCAAGCCTCCATAGGAAAGCCACTCCATATGCAATGTGGAAGGATTTGACGGATCTATTCCAAAGCAACAACAACCATAGGAAATTGGCGCTCAAAGAAAAACTCAAGAAGATCAAGATGGAAAAGGGCGACACCATTCCAAAATATCTAACAAAGTTTTTCCAATGTTGGGATGAACTGGGGAGAATTGGAATAAAATTCGCTCATGATGATTTTTTGAGCTTGACTCTCCTAGGACTTCCCAAGAGTTGGCACAGTTATCAAGACTTTGTCAATGGAAGAGAAAAATTTCCAGATTGGGAATGACTATAGTCGGATTTGGTGTAGGAGGAGTTTAGACAGAACACCAGATATGGATCTTCATATAAGAATGAGGATGAAGAGGATTGTGCTTTGGCTGCCAAGGTGAGGAAGGGGAAGGGGAAGAAATTCCATTCTAATTCCGAGTCCAAGAATGGAAAGAAGCAGGACATGTCCAAGGTGAAGTGTTTTCACTGTCACGAGCATGGGCATTTTGCTACTAACTGTCCTCAAAAGAATAAGAACAAGAAGGATGGAGGATCTGCAGCTGGTAAAGCCCTTGCCTCACAATTTGAGCTTGAATTCTCATTGATCGCATGCATTTTGTACAATGCAATGGGATATGTGTGGTATTTGGATAGTGGCACTTCCTTTCACATGACGGGAGATAAGGAACTTTTAATTGACTTGGAGGAGAAGGATCTCTAGATGCATATTGAAATGGGCGACGACAGATAGTACAGTGCTACCGGGATTGGTACCTTTACCTTCCAAAGGCGGTCAGGTAAAACCTTTCAATTAAAATATGTAATGCATGTACCAGGCTTGAAGAAAAATTTGGTCTCAGTCGCAAAGTTGGAGGATAGAGGCGATGATGTTGTTTTTAATGAAGGAAAAGCTTTCCTCCGACATAAAACAATGGGAAAATCCAAGAGGATAGGGATTCGAGTTAAGAATTTCTACAATCTAGATGTATATGGTTGTGCAACAATGATGGGTAAGGCACATCAAGTGGTGAGCTGAGATGAGGGCGAATTATGACATAGGAGATTGGGCCATCTTCACCATGGAGCCTTCAAAGTCATGCAGTAGATTTATATTGGTCTCCCCAGGGGTACACTTGCATAGTCAGACACATGCAAGGGATGTTCTATGGGAAATTATGTAAAGGCCACCTTTCATGAGAAGGAAAACCGAGCTTCGAGGATCCTTGAGAGAGTTCACACAAACGTGTGTGGTCCTTTCTTTGTTGCTTCGACAACAAAACATAAGTAATATGTAATATTTGTTGATGCCTTTTCTCGTAAGTGCTGGATCTTCTTCATGCATAATAAATATCATACATTCTCAAAGTTCTGTGAGTTTAAGGCACTACTGTAGAAAGAGTCGGGGAAGCAAGTGAAGGCTCTTAGGAGCGATAATGGTGGAGAATACATATCTAACGTATGCAAGAACTTCTGCAACACAGAAGGAATTCGAAAAGAACCTATAGCACCTCATAACCCACAGAAGAATGGGGTCGCGGAGAGGAAGAACAAAACTATTGTGGGTGCAGCACAAGAGATGTTGCATGATCAAGGCCTACCAATGCATCTGTGGGTGGAAGCATCCAATACAACGGTACATGTGCAAAACTGTTGTACTCATAGGGTACTTGGCATGAGTACACCTGAAGAGGCTTTCACTGGTAAGAAACTTGATGTTTCACACTTTAATATTTTTGGCTCATTTGTTTATGTGCATGTGACCAAGGACGCTAGGAAGAAGTAGGAACCGACAACTGATGTTGGAATTTTTGTTGGGTACACTGAAACACCCCATAATTATCGTGTGTATTTTCCAAACAACATAATGACTGTTGTGCGACAAGATATAAAATTTGATGAGGAGAAAGCCATGTAGTTGTCCCTTGAGAGGGAGGTGGACTTGCATGCAGAGGAGGAATTTTTGGTTCCCAAGGGTGAGTCTCAAGGTGTGGATCAACCACAGGAGAAGGTTCATGGAGTGGAGAAAAACAATCATGCAAATCCATCCATCAGAAATGGCAAAAGGCACACCATGGAAACTGATAGATTAAGACTTGATGCTGCAGAGAATGTAGGAGCCCCTACTTCACAGCGCAGATAGAGACAGTCTCCTGATCAATTTACTGGATACATGGCTCTTATGAGAAAATGTATTGTGACTGAACTATCTTCATTTCAGGAAGCAGTGCAACAACCAACTTGGGTTGATGCAATGGTGGAGGAGTATGACTCCATTGTTAAGAACAAAGCATGGGAAATAGTCCCAAGACCTGTCGAAAAATCAGTGGTTGGCTTGAGATGGATCTACAAGGTAAAGAAAGCTTCTGATAGGAGTGTGGAGAAATACACGACCAAATTTGTGGCCCAGGGATTATCACACATTGAGGGGATCGATTATGATGATAATTTTGCACCTGTTGCAAGGTACTCTTCCATAAGATCCATCCTTGCACTCTCAACACAGATGGGCTGGTGCATTCATCAGATGGATGTGAAAACTGCATTTCTTAATGGGATCATTGAGGAAGAGGTGTACATAGAGCAACCTAAAGGTTTGGATATCTTCAACAGTGAGTCACATGTGTGCTAACTCAAAAAAGCACTGTATGGGCTGAAGCAAGCACCACGTGGTTGGTACACTCAGATAGACAACTATTTCACTGGACTGGGCTTCACCAAAAGTGAAGCAGATGAAAACCTATACCAGATTGTGGTTGAGGGTAAGCTATTGATCATTGTTCTTTATGTTGATGATCTAATTTTGATTGTTTATGAGCAGCTGATACATTCATGCAAGGAGGATCTTGCAAGGGAGTTCGAAATGAAGGAAATGGGACTCCTTCATTATTTCCTTGGATTGGAAATATGGCAGTGGGATGGTGAAATTTTTGTGTCTCAACGCAAGTATACAAAGGAGATACTGGGTAATTTTAACATGGAGAGCTGAAAACCCATGGATACTCCTCTTCCAGGAAATTGGAGGATAGAGGATGCTACTTCTGGAGAGGTAGTTGATGCTATTGTCTACAGGCAGTTAGTGGGTTCACTAATGTATTTGGTGAACACGAGACTGGAAATTTTCTACGCAGTTAACCAGCCGAATCAAGCTATGGTTAATCCTACCAAGATATTTTGGAAGGTGGGGAAGCATGTCCTGAGATACCTGAGGGGCACAACAGAGTATGGTTTATAGTACAAATGAACATAGGGAGTGAATCTTCAAGGCTTCATGGATGCATATTGGACGGGTAGTCCATCAGACAGAAAGAGCACATTAGGAGGGATCTTTAGCATAAGATCGACAATAGTTTCCTGGTACAACAAGAAACAACGATCTGTTGCACTTGGTTCAATGGAAGCAAAATACATGGGAGCAAGTCAAGCTGCATGTGAGACTATCTGGATGAGAAAGATCTTGGTTGGTTTGTTTGGTTCTCATATGGATCCGATAGTGATTCATTGTGATAATCAGAGTTGCATTAAAATCTCGATTAATCTTGTGTTTCATGATAGGTCCAAGCATATAGATATCCGGTACCATCATCTCAGAGATTGTGTGCAGAGAAGGATAATGTTGCTTTAGTGCATTCCCATGGAAGATCAGGATGCAAATATTTTGACGAAGGCACTCACTAGGAGCAAATTCGAATACCATAGAGACAGGATCGGGGTGAAGGATAATCCCTTTCTTGTTGAGAGGGAGTGTTGAGATTCAACAAGAAAATTTTAGCACCCACGCCTAGTTGCATTAAGCACCCAGACTAGGGTGGGGCCCGTAGTGCTATTATTGGGTACATGTCTATTTTAGTTATCCCTTAATTAAGATGGACAATAAACTATAATCTATTCTCAATGATGACTTGAAATATTTAATTGAGAGTGATAAACTTAGTTAGCTAGTGTATATCGAGTTAGAGGTAGTTGGTGAGGCATGCAGAGTAATTCTAGTTGTAACAGAGTTTGAAGTGTAGTGGTGCATTAGTTAATGTAGGTTATAATCAGTTTAACTCAGTTGTGCTAGTTGTAACTGAAGATACACAAGTGAGAGATCAAGTGAATTAAATATTAATTAATTCACAATCAGTGATATCACATGCAACTGAGGATTTACTATTATTAGCTACATGCATGTCAGATCCAATGGAGACCCAGTTGAGGTCTAGGTGAAAGGGAAGCTGACTATCAGTTGAAGGATTATTGGTTTTCACACATGCAACCAAACACCCATTGGAGTGCCCATGATACTTGCACAGTCAAGGAAGGAAATAATTCCTATCTTTTACGGATTGTATCCATCAGGGATTGTGTAGCAAGGCAGGCTGTCTAGAGGCTGAGAATTGGCTATGTGTTGGTCAGTTTTGTTCATGATAGTGTGAGACAATTAGCTGAGTACTGGAGGGATCTTGTGAGAAGGGTTTGTATGTAATTTTTTCATGATCCATGCTAAATATACAATATAAGATAGTGGGATTTTTAGCTGTAAGCTTTCCCCTTAGAACTCTCCTATAGTGACTCTATCTCAAGCATGATCCTACATTGGGAGAAAAAACCCTCGTGAATTCACTATTAACAAAAAATTTCATATATATAATTTAATCTTGGTTAAACACTTGGCCCTATTGTCTAATTTCTCCATTTCCTGGGTTGAGTCTATCAAATTTTATTTTATCTTTTGAGACCCCATTGTCATTTGATCTATGAGGTCATCTTTCAATCTATACAAGCCATTAAAATTGAGATCATCAATCACAAAAACAACATAAACTATAGCCAATTTAATCCTCTATCAATTTTTCCTGTGCCTGAAAGGGTTATCTTAGTAAGGTACAATGTTAGAATGAATCCTTAATGCAAGTGTATGAAAAGAGATCACTTTAGGTGCACATGAAAAACAAACCTAAAACCAAATATAACAGTCTAACTTCCTTAGATCTGCAATAGATAGTCGAAATAAATGCAACAAAAACCTAGATCTATGCGGTGAAAGTAGCTAAAGAGTAAAATGAAATAAGAGTTTCTCCAAATATCCAATGGACAAGACAAGATATATAAAGAAATTTAATATGTATTAACACCTGGGAAGGGAACAAATAATGATGTTACCAGTCCCCCTCAATGGGATGGGTTCTTGGCTATCCTCAATGCTTAAGATCTAGAAGTTTCTCTATCTCAGTGGTGTAGAAAACCCAAGACATGTTGAACTCAATGGGAGCTCAGGAAGAAAAATAATAAAAGTGTTCAAAGTATGACAATGACAAAGGATTAAATTCCGACCATGATAAAAGGATAAAAGGTAAATAATGAATAGAAAACCCTCCTATTTATAACAAAATATTGAGTTATCCTTGATAATGGTGCATAATAATATATTATTAACCAAGATCTACATCTAACTGCTTGGAATATTTTATTATATTTTGTTGGGGGGAAAAAGAATTTAAATTATTTAAATCCCTTTATTTAGAAATATTAAACAAATAAATGATTTATTTAGCATTTCAAGAATGGGTTTAAGGAATAATTTAACAAATAATGAATAATTTTATTATTCCTCATGGGGTTTCGTGTTTGAACTAGAAATAACTTAATAAAATGTGGTTTACTAAATTATTTCTTATAGTGAAAGAAATTTTACTATGGTAAAATTGGTCTTACATGGTGTACTTCGATCCATCTAATTGTAAATGGTTAGATGACCAAAAATTGGTGTAACATATTTCCCCCCAACGTGCGAGCATTAGGAGTGAATCGTATGACTGAAGTATGTTGTAAGAACACAATCACTAGACACTGAAGGGGAGTCATAGAGAGAGAGATACATAGATGGAGTGAAGCGAGAGAGGAAAATAACCTGAGGGGGTAAGATCTACAAGTGATATAAGTCTCCTTTAATATTTGGGTACCTATTCTCAGTGAGGCGGGGGAAGCATACCTATGCCCACCGACATGAAAAAGTACAAAGAATAATGGTGTGCCCAACAAAATGGGACTAAGCTATAAATTATATGATAAATGGTACATGACATGCTGGCATAAAATGGGCCAGACAAAAATATAATGGATCCCACATACATACTGCGCTTGGGAAAATAGCCAGGACTGAATACAATAATATCTGAGTATATGAGATACAATAACAACCAAAGAAGCCCTGATAAATAGGAAAGGGCTCTGAAAATATGAATGGATCATCTGAGTGATACATGCATGCTATAGGCGTTGCAAGCGACTGGAACCGAACCCATCAGATATACAGAGCTGCATCTGAGGTTGTAACATAAAATGAGATCATCCAGGCATGTGGGGGGCCTACCTAAAGGTCCACCCCCTCATGAGGTCTGAAACATCTCACACACACCCAGGAATCACTGGAGCAATCTGCTGGATCACCGAACTATCGAATATATGAATCTCGATCATGCAATAAGGAGATGGATGAGAAAAAATCAAGTTAAAGGGAAATGAGGAGTCCCTTTTCCTGATTCGAGGCACCGAACAAGAATGTAAGCTGGAACCAAGGTAAACTGCCCTCTAGAACTGTTTTCTGGAATGAATTTGCTGATGTCGACAAAAGGAGGTCCGCCTTAGTTGAGGAAATGAGTAATCCTCAACTGAGGCACGAGAGATCATATTAGAGTGACTGATGGACTAACACCATGGATGATGATCGAATGGGAGATACTGAGTAGCAAACAAATGACTTCTCTTGTCAGAGCATATAAAGCATGGATGACTTGGCAGCAATTGACTCTACTTCAGAGGGGAAGGGGAACAATATCACTGGAGGCCAAAATGGGCTACAGAAGAGAGAGGCAACACACAAATGGATGGAATACTGTAACAAGAGGCAAAAGGGGACTTGGGACAAACTCCATGAATGTGATGATGAATCAACTCGGATTCTCTGATCAAGGGCAACTTGATGATACTGCCACACAAAATAGGCCTGGTGGGGACCATACAAACATGAGAAAAAGGTGGTTACTCATGATGAAAATCAACACACATGTTGACAAGTATGAAGGAAAAGTGGTTCCCCAAGTACAAGTGGCACAAGTATAGAAACTTGGTTTTGAGAGGCGGCGAAGTGACCCTTCTTGGAAAAATGACATCCGGGTGAAGTGTCAAATCACCAAAAATAAAAGGATACCCATTTTAGTGCTTGGTGAGATCTTTCCAATGGTGCTGATGGTTCTTCAAACCGAGCTATGGTTTGGTTGCCATTGGTGAAAGAAAATTTTGGGTTTTTCTTTTAATAGGGCGATTTCCCTCCAATTTGTTTCATTTGTTAGTGGAGCTGTGTGAATTTGGAGAAGAGGAGAAGGCCCTAAATCTTGCGATGATCATAGTGAAAAAATGAACCATTGGAATCAAGATCTGCGAAATTCAGGTAGGTGGCCTTACTTGTCTAAAAATGGTCTTAATGATTCTTGGAAGGATGGTTCTTGGTGAAGAATTAAGGTAAGAAAGGAATATATGAATCAACTACTAGAGAAGGTCTAGAATCATCCATGCCCATCAAGTCAAACATGGGGACCAAGTGGTAAGTGTGGTATCACATAAAGTATAATATTTTAAGATATGGTATCAATCATCTACGATATATGGCTTGCCGGAGAGGCCGGTAGGGCAAACTATCCAAGGAGTGGGAGGATAATCAACCATACCTAGATCAATGGGGTCTAGGCCGAGACTTTTGTTAATCAAGAGAGAAGGTGGACGGGGGTTCCATCATGCTCCCAAGCATGGGATAATTTCCCCAAGCATATGTGGTGGATGGGAGTGATTTGGTATGCTAAGGTGGGGATGATGCCCTGAGCTAGAGAATTTTGTGGAGCGCCATGGTGTTCCAAGTGTTGAAATAATGGATTCAGGCATTAAGTATCATAGGCAATAAATCCTCAAGAGGGTGATGAGAAGAGATAGGGGCATAGGTTCCCCCAAGCATGCTATGGAAATTCCAAATGTATTTAGAATAGTGGACTCTAAACACATTTTTATGATGTGATCACCATTTGTTTATGTTATGGTTATTTTCTCTGGGAAGAATGGATAGATACAATTAGAGAAAGGAAATGGTGGATTACCAATCTCATTTGACACTGCATATATGAAGCAAATGGGCTAAATTTTTGGGTCCGTGTACATGGTGTCACTATCCCAAAGAATCGATTTCAATATAATGAACTGAGGCTCGCCTAGAAAACACTGTGGGTGGTCAACAACAATGTCTAAGGGAATGGGTTGTTGATGTAAGATGAAGGAATGAATATATGGATCATTCCGAGAGTGATCTAAAGTGATATGGGACTCTAGAGGTTCTTCTAAATGGGGAAGAATAATGGTACTAGAGTCGACACAACTAGATGCACTAGGAGGGTTGTGGAGAATTTCTTCTCCTAGACTCTCAAATATGGGTTCCCCCTTACCTAAACACTGGGTGTCAATGTAATGGCCACAAGGTGTATGTGGTTCGAATGCATGGGTTTGAAGTAAGGGGTTATTGAACCAATCGACCTCACTATGGATGAAGTCTTTGGAATCCACAACATGTTGGTCATGGGTCTACTGTGGAAGGGAATATGCATGATGGTTTATACCATCCCAAGGAAAATCAGGGGTGGATATGGCTTCCATGATGTCTTCATCTGAATGGAAGATGGGAATACTGGAGGAAGGGAGACCACATGATGCAGTGGAACTATTTGGCACATCATCATGAGATATATGGTTCACATACGCATCACTATGTAGGGTAGAAAAAGGGCTAGTAGATGAAATATCTATCGATGTTGAGCCCAAGATGATCACCGAAGGAGGTTTAGTCGAAACATAAGGGAATTCCCTAGAGGGGTTTTCCACCATGGATCTCATGGATGATGACAGATAGAGGATAGTGGCCAAAGGTTCCATCATCTCGACATCGGGGGGAGGTATCACAATGGGTGCAGAAATGTTCTTCGGTTGTATAGAAGAAAAACTCGTGAGTATAGGATTAGAGGATCCACTACGTTCAACCTCGATTCGACAAACAACCTTAAGGGTGTTGCGAAAGTCGTCGAGACGGGGAAAAAGGTGAGAATAGTGGCCATAAAAATCACACAAAGCACAAGGTTGATTTGTGCGCAACGATTTGAGTTTCTTACCGGAATCGAGTAAGGTAACATGGACCTTCAGGATATTAGATTCAGAAAATGTCTCATTGACCACAGGTTTGAGACAAGGAAGCTATGGACAAGTTTGGGTAGCATTCCCAACAATATCACATAAAGCGCACGAAGGTGAACACTTTAGAGGCTTAGGAGGAGCAAGAGTTGTTTGGGCAGCCTTATCCTTAGGTTCCTTATTTTTTGCTATTCCACCCCCATCAAAGGCTTTCGAAATAGGAGTAGGTTCTTGTTGAGGTGGTTGAGGCATAGAAGAAAAGGGAGGAGTCATAACGACTGGTTGGACCGGGGTCAAAGCGGTATAAGGTTTGAGCTGACTAGGCAGAGTGTTGGTTGGGGGATCAATATACCAGACTGGGATCCCCAGGGTCCAATTGGGAAGGCTCAACGTAGCCATAAAAGGCACCGAAAAAACTCCAGAGGGGGGAGCTAGAAACGGTATCTGACCGGAAGAGTAATGGCCTAGCGGAATGGCTCCCAAAAGGTTAAGTCTAGGGGGAACCATTCCTGGTTGAAAAGGGGTGGAAGAGACACCAGCAAAGGGAGAAGGTTCTTGAAAAGAAGGTCCTGAAGGCTCCATCGAGTGACCACCAACAGGTTACAGAGGCATATATTGCTGGCTGGTTGAACTAGACCACTTGTGGCTAGTCCAAGACGATTGCATCATGCAAACATTTGACGAGCTGGGTCAGAAATAAGAGGGGGGATACTAGGGAATTCACCAAGTAAGGTGGAATCTTTAAATACTCTAGGTGAAACACTGGTAAGAGGTGTGAATGATTTTTTATTGGCTACCGAAGATAAGATAGACTCGGGGGAGGTCTGAGACTTCGATTCATAATATGTCAACTGATCGATGGTGACTATATTTCCATTGTGAGGAAAGCACATCTTACAGTGAACCGTAGATGTGACAACAAAAATTTTATACGTTGATCCGGATTTATGTAGGAATGCAAAAAAATAAACATATAACCATAAATACAGAGATGCAACGGAAATAACACTTCATTTCATTAATATCAAAGAACTGAAATTTGCTTACAGACAGAATGGAAATAAAACTAGCTAGGGTGCTGGTAGCTATCTATGAGAAGATATGTGGTAGCTACAGGCCTTTGAACTGAGTTACAATGAGGCTCGAGGGCCTATTTATTATTGAGAAACAATGGAGAACCCTAAACATCCAAAAACCTAACCCTAGGAGATGAAGCGCCAAAACTATGGGCCCCGTTTGGGTAAATTGGTGTTTCAACTTCCCAGGGACGTAACTTTGGAATACTATCTCCGTTTGACGCACATGATACATCATTAGAAAGCTCTGTCAAGGGCTTCCATGGTCTGCATCCCATGTGCGTGGATGTGGTGAGTTGTGATGTGTACATTCATTCTATTGACAATATAAATACCTTACATCATTTGGGGATGGAAAAATTTGTGGACTTAGTGAGATTTGTCAAAATTGTTGGACCATGTGTTGAGGAACTTTCTATCTCGAACCGATGTGACCTCTTGTAGGAAAATCACTGCCACTCATTCAAAGAGTTTGTGATGGCCTGCTGTGATATTCTTCTTGCAGGCCGCTATAATGGCCATCTTCGAGAATCTGTCGACGACCACAAAAACACAGTCATTTCCCTGCTTAATAGAAGGAAGGCCTGACATGTAATCCATGGAGGTGGATTCCCAAGGTCGACTAGGGGTAGGTAGCAGAGTATGTAGGCGTTGCTTCTTGATGGTTGGTTTGGCAATGGCACAAGCAGTGTAGGATCTGATGTGCTTCTGGACATCCTTTCGAAGGTTTGGCCAATAGAATAATTTTGTAGTATTACTCTTGTTTTCTCGACCCATGCCCCGATGTTCATTGTAGTGTGCTTCCCATATCATCTTGGCACGCTCGCTTGAAGGAACACAAAGGTGTCCCAGGTGGCATAAAAGTGCATCTTGGAGGTGAAAACTTGGAACTTGCGTGCCCCCCAACAGTGCCTTGTAAGTGTGGCCGAATTCCGGGTCACTCTCATAGAGAAGTGGCCAATCAGAAGTCTCGTGCCCACAAGATTTGAGCACGGTGGTGAGCGCCACGATCGGTGGATCGGTGAGAAATGCCTTAATGTTGGTGCTACCCTTCTTGTACTTGATGTTTAAATGAAACTGTTTCAGATATGTGGACCACTTCTGATGGTGATCATTCTGCAACTTCCCTTGTGTCTGTATGAACTGCAGGGGCCGGTGGTCTGTGTGGATGATTGTTTCCTTCCCCAAAATGTAATGCTTCCATTGTCGATAGGCTTGCATAATGGAATGAATTTCTTTGTCATAAGTGGGATACTTGCGAACTGTCTCAGACAATGTCTCACTATGATATGCCACTGGATGTCCTTGTTGAGTAAGAGCTGCCCCAATAGCATAGTCAGAGGCATCTATCTCGATCTCAAATGGCTGTTGCAAGTTTGGCAATGTGAGCACTGGGGCAGAACAAAGGCGATTTTTCAATTCTGTGAACGACTTCTGTTGAGGTTCCGACCAAAATAATTTTTCTCTCGCTCCTCCCTTGGTGACTTGACTCAAGGGCCAAGTGATATGAGAGAATCCCAACACGAGTATACGGTAGAAATTAGCAAGACCCAGAAAGCTGCGAAGCTCTGTTATAGTGGTTGGGGCTGGCCAATCCCGAATGACTTGGATCTTGGTTGGATCCACATGCACCCCCCTTTCATCAATAATGTATCCTAGATATTGAACCTGGGTCATGCCAAACGTGCACTTCTCCAAATTATCACACAACTTGTGTTGCCATAGTGTTTGGAGGACTTGTCGGATGTGGTGAAGGTGCTCTTCCCAAGTCTTGCTGAAGATCAAAATGTCATCCAAATACACCACTACAAATGAGTTGGTGAATGGCCGCAAGATGTCGTCCATCATCCTCATGAAGGTTGCGGGAGCATTCGTCAACCCGAAAGGCATGACTAGCCATTCAAAAAGGCCTTCCTTGGATTTAAAGGCAGTCTTCCACACATCAGAGGGTTCAATTGGTACCTAGTGATACCCAGACTTCAGGTAAATCTTGCTGAAATATTTTGCACCTTTGAGTTGGTCTAGAAGGTCATCAATCCGTGGGATTAGGTACCTATTCCATACAGTGATCTTGTTCAGCGCCCGATAGTCAATACAGAGTCTCCACGTCCCATCCTTCTTCTGTACCAACACGATCCAGCTCCCACAGGGCGATGAACTTGGTTGGATGTGACCTTTCTCGCAGCAACTCCTGAATCTGCCTCTTGATTTCATCGTTCTCCAAAACAGAGCGTCGGTAGATCGGTCCATTGGATAGCGACGCACCTGGGGTCAGATCAATCAGGTGCTTGACCTGACAGCGCAGAGGAACCCCTGTGGGTGAGGTGAAGATGTCCCCATACTCCTCCACAACCTTATCCATTTATTGTTGTCGTGCAGAGGATCCCTGTCTAGAGGTCGTGGCCACAGTCTTCTTCTTGCCCTGGAGGTGGATCATCAGGAAAACGAATTTCCTGGTTTGGGAAATGAGCTTACTGCATTGTTTTCGTGTTGAAAGATCACCATAAGGAGGTGGTACCTACGGTATCCTATACAACTTATTTCCCAAAGTAACAATAACGACACGAGGTCGAGACTCATACACGACATGACGCTTCCACAAGTATGGTTTCCTAATAGCCATCGAAACATCAATAGGAACAACATCACATAATACCTCATCTAGTGAAGGAAACGATGCTATAAAGACGCCACTGTGGGTGATGCGGAGATCTCGTCATCGTGGGCTTGCCCAGGTGGTGTGTGGATGTGGGTGGTGTTTGTGGTCGCTTAAGCCCAACCGCTTCCACAGCGTGCGGGAAATGAGGTTCTTTTGGCTCCCATTTTCAACGATAGTTATACGGGGGGGAGCCCTTTGCCACATGCAGGAGTGGAAGAGACGTTCCTCCTCCTCTGGATCTTCCAGTTCCTCCTTCTAGATCTTTGTAGTGGAAACAGTGGCATTGGGCTCCGCATCAATAATCTGTTTCCCTTTTTCATTCCCCTTTTCAAGTTCTGATTTAGAGTCGGAGCATGCATCTGACTCATAAGCCCTCATCTTGGCCACTAGCGACTGCTTGGCCCGACACTCACTTGTGTTGTGAGTGGAGCTCTTATGGAACTCACACCACTTTCCCGTGTCCTTCTTTGGCTTTGCGGTCTTGTTATTTTCTTGTGGCTTTGACGGGTTGTCTTTAGCCGCCATGCCTTGGCTCTGTCCTTTGTTCTGCGGTTTGGAAGCACCTTTCCCTTGCTTTTGATTCGCAGATCCAAAGTCTCGCTTCTTCTGCTTGAATTTCTGCTCAATCTTGGCAGCATACCGGTATGCAGTACCAAGCGAGGAGATGTCAAGGAACTCCATTTCCTCCTGAATGTATTTGTGCAGACAGCTGCGATACTTTAGCACCAGATGTTTCTCTGAATCTTTGATACCCAACTTTGTGCGCGGGGTATGGAACAGATTCGTCAGCTCATGCACATCTTGATCCCTTTGTTGTCGCAGCGTGGTCCATTGTATGTACTTGTCCTCATAGCTCCCCACGGGATAGTATTGTTCCTTGACGGCATCTCGGAAAGAATTCCAAGTTGGTACGGCCGAGAATAGAGAGGGTTCTGTCTGGTCCTTGTTCTCACAGTAGGTTTCCCACCAGTCCTTAACATGGGGGGTAGCTTTGAGGAGTGCAAAAATAATCTTCTCCTGGTCTGAAAAGTCATGAACAGAGAAATATCGTTCTAATAGATTCAACCATATATCTACGGCATCTGCATCTATTTGACCCTCAAATATGGGGATGTCAAAATTTACTTGTACCTTAAAAGGAGTCGCACCTCCAGAGTGGCTACTGGATGCAGATGCGCTGCCGGTGGGCAACCGTTGAAGGATCTGAGCAAAGTTATCCATCATCGCGTTCATTTGTTTTTCGAGGGCCTCCTTGAGCAATATTTTGATAAGATCTTCTACTCCCTCATCTTTCTTTTCGTCCCCCATGGGCGTCCTTCGAGGTTTGCGAGGCTGATCTTGCAAAGGTTCCACCAGATCAAGCCCTAGCTCCTTATACCCCGACCTCGTTGGGGACATGCAAAGAAGGATCGAGAAAAAGCAGACTGCTCTGATACCACTGATTTGGATTTATGCAGGAACGCAACAGAATAAACATATAACCATAAATACAAAGATGCAGCTGAAATAACACTTCATTTCATTAATATCAAAGAACTAAAATTTGCTTACAAACAGAATGGAAATAAAACTAGCTAGGGCGTTGGTAGCTATCTCTTAGAAGAGATGTGGCGGCTACAGGCCTCTGAACTGAGTTACAATGAGGCTCGAGGGCCTATTTATTATTGAGAAACAACGACGAACCCTAAACATCCAAAAACCTAACCCTAGGAGATGAAGCGCCAAAACTATGGGCCCCGTTTGGGTAAATTTGTGTTTCAACTTCCTAGGGACGTAACTTTGGCATACTATCTCCGTTTGACGCACATGATACATCATTAGAAAGCTCTATCCGAGGACTACAACTTTTTCCATGAATATCATTCTAGAGTGGAACGATATTCACTGGAGGTGCGATGCCCAAAAAACGTCGTTTAGGGCCTCAAAACGGCTCCGAAAGTTCAGGACCCAAAAAACTGCTAAAAATAGTAAGTTATGCCGAAACTGAAAAACTGAAAGAGACAATGGTGGGGGGCCAAGTGGAATAGGCGGGTGGCCACCAATATCTACCTGGTAAGAGGTGTGACTGATTATTTATTGGCTACCGAAGATAAGATAGACTCAGGGGAGGTCTGAGACTTCGATTCATAATATGTCAACTGATCGATGGTGACTATATTTCCATTGTGAGGAAATCACATCTTACAGTGAACCGCAGATGTGACAACACAAATTGTATATGTATAGCTACGACCCAAGAGGATATTGTAATCCAAGGGGGTGCCAATGACTTCAATTTCAATACAAACAATCTTTCTCGCAAGAGTGACAGGACAATTGCGGTACATGCTAAGGGGCTGAGAAGGGTGACCGTCCCAAACATGCAACGTAATGGTGGATGGGGCTAATTTTGGTGATCCAGGTTTATTCCAAACAGAGGTAGACATCACACGGGTGGATGCACCCTCATCAATGATACAACGCGAGACATGGGCATTAGGAATCTTGACTGGTAATTGGAAGGCAACTGATGAAGGTAAAGGGGGATGTTATGACTTGTCAACATAAAATATTATTAAACGATCATCTGAAGGATCCACAATGCCCAAAGAAGATAATAGAGCTTTATGTTATGAAGGACATGACTGGAGGACTTCTAGCGTTGACATTGCAACAGGAGATTGTGCCAAGTCATCTACTATGTCGTAAGTGTGGGCGACTTTGGCAGAAGCAACATTTAAGCGTAATGGCCCTTTGGGGATCCTGGGAATAACCTCTGTCCATGGCTGAGGGATCTGTAAGGGAGCATTGGGTGTCAAAATAGACTATGTGGAAACTTTGGTTTGGGACTTGGTTGCAGACAGAGCAGGTGGCTTAGCAAATTGGTGTGACTGAGTTTGAAGGTTGAAATCAACGTTATTAATCGCTTCAGAATTCATCATGAGAATATGGTATTAAGGGGTACCAAAATGTGAAGGTTGAGGGGTGGCCTCACCTTGGGGGGGTTGGGAAGCCACATATCCTTGCTGAGGGAAATGATTAGTGAAAATAGTCGGTTGAACTGGCAGAGTATTTGGAGGAACCGAAGCAATGGCTTGTTGTCCTGTAGATGCTGCTTTTGCTTCCCAGAATTGGCGCATCTGGGGTAAAAGGGGACAATCATGAGTATAATGGCCATGAACACCACAACAAGAACAAGTCTTGTTCGTGCAAAGAGGCCTTTTCTGCTTGGGCTGATCACCCTGTTTCTAGTTGTTGGTGTTAGGCTAGTTCCCTGGGGGTGTGTTTGGTTGGTTACCTTAGCGCCCTTGATTACCTTGCGCTGGTTGATTTTGGTTTCCTTTCCAATTTTTATTGGAATTAGGAGGATTAGTCGCACTCTGCTACGCATACACCTGAATCTGAGGGGGAGGTGGCTGTTGTGGTGGAGGTTGATAAGGCATGGGAGGCTGGAGTACGGATGTCGTAAGGGCTGGAGCACCGGGTAAGGATAGAAAGGAGGTTGAGAAACATTGGGGTAAATAGGTTGAGCAAAAACTCGCCTCGACATTGATTGATGCAATGAGGAAAAGGCAGAAGGTGTGCTTTGTCCTGGATACATGTTACCAGGAGGGGGATGAGTACTAGAGGAGTTGAATCCTCCTTGAGGGAAAATATAACCCATGGGAGGATGAGTATACAGATGTGAAAGAGATAAAACGATACTGTCGGTGGCGTGAGATGCCCCTGGTGCGTTGGCACCACCAGGTCTAGGAAGATCCGATAAAATGGTATAAACATAACCAGATTAGGTGTATATCAAGTCATATTTCAATGCGACTTGGAGAGCTTCTTCCTCAGTCTAAGGAAAGTGAGACATGATGTATTTACCAATAGAAGGAAAAAGCGTTCTGAGAAACTAATCCATATAGACACAGTCATCGAATGTAGGAGCTCGACATAAGCTCCTCCTTCTATGCCATTCTTGGACATGGTCAGAAAGGTGGGTGAGAGAAGTTTGACGAAATACGGTCAAAAACTCGGTACCTGTATCATATCGGAGAGGACGCAGTAAATAAGACATAACTGATTTATCAAGAGTCGCAAAAGTGGAATGTGAGGCAACAGTCTAGTCAACATACCACTTTGAAGCTTCACCAGTGAGCGTACTTTGGAATAACCGAAGACAGATAAAGTCATTAGTCATAGAATTGGATGAACACCACATGTGAAAGGAGCGAACGTGATTAGTAGGGTCCTCTCCAGTGTTTCCTTCAAACTTAGGGATTTTTGAAGGAAGATTAGTTGGCATAACAGGCCAACCCAGATTGTGGAGTGTAGGGTCATTAATTAACTGGCTGAAATTGAGGAGGCTTAAACCTACCATAAAAGGTAGCAAAGGAATAGCCAGAACGATTTCGGTAGTGGTTCCAGTAGTAGCAGCCCCAGAATTAAGGTCGGGACTACCACTAGCTTGAGGACCATCACCTGCATTGGCGCCTGACATGGTGATGGAATGAGGTGGAGTAGAACTAGGTTTAGAATCAGAGGGAGGGCCCAATGGACTAGAATCAGAGTCGGTATGGGGACTCAGCAGAGGACTAACTCGGATAATACGCTTTGGAGTAAGTTTTTCTAATGGAAACTGAGGATGGAGGCCTACGAGTCTCGAGGATAAGCGCCTTGGGGGCACAATGATGGCAAGACATAGATACCCAAAAGATGGAAGAGTAATAAACAAAGGCTCAGAGGGGAAGATAAATTAATTACGATGTTTATATCTTGTCTTGGCGGTGTAAACCAAGCGCTCTTCGCTTTAGGTGTGCGTAAGCCATGTGTTAATTTTAATTAAGCCCAAGTGGTTGTGTATAACGAAAAAAGAAAAAATGTTGAATAACTGTAAATAAAACTGAAACGACAGTAAAATAAACAACTAAAGAGGCATAAATTCAACCCAAAAGAAGGATTCCCAAAAAACTATTCTAAGAGGCGGGCGAAATTGACTCTAAACACACAAGACGACCAAAATATACAAGGTCTAAGGGACAAGGATCTAATGAATCATACCTGCTGGAAAAGGTGCAAAAAACATCAATAAACCAAAGGGAAAACTACTGCAAAAAAGGAGGCAAAAGGTTAAAACCCTAAGGGAAACAAGGGGAACCTTAAGGCAAAGACCAAAAAAAACTCAAGAGGGGGTTTTGGGTTGAATAATAACTAATCTAAAAGTATCAGAAAGAAGGATAGATCAGCCCTAAACAATGGCTGAAAGCACTACAAAATCTCAGACTACCTACTCTGCTAAACCCCTCCTAAAAAGGTGGAAGTGTACTAAAATCCTAAGGGGCTTGGTCCTACTTCAAGGAGACAAATTGAGCATATCCAGGCCTAAGACAGGCTAAGACAGAGGTCAGACAACCCTGAACAGTGCTTGCATCAAACCCTAAGAGTCATAGAAAAAATCCTGCAAAAAGTTGCAGCTCGCAGGTACTGACTTGTTAGCTGTTGAAATCGCAGTTTTTGGCCCCATAGGTGCGACATGAGCTTGAACTCATAGGTTATGGGATGAAAAGTGTGAGCTGCAGTTCCGGGATCCTCGGGTGACTTGCGAAAAAAAAATTATTGTCTTTAGCGCGGCTGATACTTGTTACCTATAGAAAACACCAAGAAACACTCAAAAGTTAGAATTTTTAATGTTTTAGGGCATAAAAGGTTAAAAAAAAAAACATTAAGAGCCTAAAAATAGCTGAAGAAAAGCCCTAGTTACTGTATCAGCTAGTCACATAGGAATCTGAATAAAACCCAGTGGAGTCGCCAATTATTAGAATGAATTCTTAACACAAGTGTACAAAAAGAAATCACTTTAGCTGCACATGAAAAACACCCCTAACAAAAAAGATGGATTTCTAACTTCCTTATATTTGCAATAGATATTCGAAACAAATGCAACAAAAACCCATATCTATGTAGTAAAAGTAGCTAAACAGTAAAATGAAATATGAGTTTCTCCAAATATCTAATGGAAAAGAGAAGATATATAAATAATTTTTATATGTATTAACACCTAGGAAGGTAACAAAGAATGATGTTACCAGTCCCCCTCAATGAGATGGGTTCTTGGTTGTCCTCAACACTTCAGATCCAGAAGTTTCTCTCTCTCAATTTTGTAGAAAACCCAAGACTTGTTGAACTCAATGGGAGCTCAAGAAGAAAAATAATAAAAGTGATCAAAGTATGAAAATGACAAACGTTCAAAATCTTACCATGATAAAAGGATCAAAGGTAAATAATGAATGAAAAACCCTCCTATTTATAACAAAATATTGATTTATCCTTGATAATGATGCATAATAAAATATTATTAACCAAAATCTAGATCTATCTGTTTGGAATATTTTATTATATTTTGTTGGAGGGAAAAGGAATTTAAATTGGTTAAATCCGTTTATTTAGAAATAATAAACAAATAAATGATTTATTTATCATTTCAATAATGGGTCTAAGGAATAATTTAACAATTAATGATTTATTTTATTATTCCTATATGATTTAGTCAAATTTAACAAGGAATATTAATAAATAATGATTTAATTAATTATTCCTAGAGAATAATAAGATAAATAACGATTTATCTAATTATTTCTCATTAATTGGGTTAAATATGATAAGGAATATTATTTAAACAGTGGTTTAATTAATTATTCCTACAGTAAAAGTGAATAAATAAGGATTTATTTAATTATTCCTCACGGGGTTTCTTGTTTGAACCATAAATAACTTAATAAAATGTGGTTTATTAAATTATTTCTTATAGATAAATCAATTTACTATGGTATAATTGGTCTTACATGGTGTACTTCAATCCATCTAATTGTAAATGGTTAGATGACCAAAAATTGGTGTAACACACAAAGTTTAGGGTGTAAGCCATAATATTGTTGTTTTCCACTTGCTTCCTACTATAAGAAAATTTACATCTAAAAAGAAAGATGTGTTTACAACATCCTAGATTAATGACACAAAAATATATATATATATTTAATAGGGTTGCAAGGAATTACAATTATGAGAAAAGGCAAGGAAATAAGGATTGAAAACAAAGCAAGAATTAAAATAGTGAGAAAATGAGAATGTTATGAAACCCAATTTATCGACCTAGGACACCTAGAGTAACATTGGTTCACTAGTGAGGTCAGAAGATTTTAACCCAACCAATAGGTTGCATTGTTGCTATGGTCTGTGCCACCTAAATGGCATAACACGAAAGGCCCACGAGAATTTGCACAATATATACCATTCAAACTCGGCACGTCCCAAGTGAACATAAATCCATCATGTGAAAGTTTCTTTCAGTAATTCCTATAATTAAAAAATGAAAATAAAGATGCAATTAGCTACTTCTTGAGTGGGTTTAGTCTTTGGAAGCTCTTGTTTCGGAACAAAGCCTCAATCCTACTTGTCTCAGTCCATGTCCATTTCCTTTACATTCAATTTATTTGCTTTGGGACTCTCAAAATCCCGGGGTTCAGGTGAATCCAAGGCATTTTTGGGTTTCTGGCATTTTTAGGGATGATTGGATCATCAAAATCCATCTATGCTACAACATCTGGCTTGTGGCCACCTATAGTCTTAGGACATTTGATTTACTTGTCGTAATCAATGCATTCTTGCTCTCTTATTTGCTTATTTTCTTCGTTGATTTTCGTGTTAGAAAGGCACCTGTTGTCTTCTTTGGTGAAGCCATTATCTCACAAGCCTTCAACTTCATATTCCTCCATAAAATCTTGAAAATATAGCCTCTTGAGTTCCTCATTATGCTTGTCTGGAAGTATTTTGAAGTTGCGAAGAGAAATGGAGGGCTTGGGTATGGGCCATCACCCAGGATTGTGAGTAACCTTGTCTCAAGATCCTCTGTAGAATGAAATCATCGCGATTAAATGCACAGAGAATCAAATATCATGAATTACACTAAATGTATCAGATCATACCTGTGATGGCATGGTCGCGCCCACCCTTCTCCTACTTCCTTCCATGGGCAAAAATTTCAAAAGGAGGTAAATAAATGAGGGAAATGAACAACTTTGATATTTGACAAATCTCATGAAACCTTGAATGGAATTTAAATGAAATTCATGTGTTTTTTAAGAGGAATTAAATTCTATCAAATGAAATGCATGAGTCTTTTCTTTTGGTTATTATTATTTTTAATAGGGGTATTTCTAATTATAATTATTAATCCTATAAAAAATGTTGGATCTCTATGTTAACCAATGTTATTTGAGGGGACTTTGGTTGATTTTCAATCTAATCAAATGACATTAAAGGTGTCTTATATAATCCAGTAAATACAAACACATGGATAGAAATTTAATTCAGGGAAGAAATCAAGAACTTGATTATAATGAATGTTTGCATTTCAACTTTTGGTTTTATGCTATGGAACTTATAGAGGGATAGGAACGTAAGAATTTTTCAATGAAAACATAGGCCTATATCCATCTTACAGGAAATAAAAATTAAAAATATCAGAGAGATAGTGTTGGTTTCCCTTTTCGACGTACAAGATGAAATAATCGATGATTATGAGGCACTAATCCTTAAGGGACTTGATATAAATTATCCACCTCCTTAAACCCTCTCCATCAAGAAATGTAAAAATGATATCTCTATTGCAAGAACATTCTCCCCCCTCCCTCCCCCCCTAAAGATTTTCATTGCATTGATTTTTGACAACTCCTCAAAGGGAAACCCAAGAGAAGTTGGCATCAAAGGCATATTCAAAGACGAGGACTTAGACCCAATCCATATATACGAACTCTCACTCGGGACTACCAATAATATAACAGAATTCATAGCTTTGGAGAGAGGGCTTCAAATAGCAGTAAGGGAAGGTTTTCGATTGCTTCATATCCACAAGAATTCCCTTCTACTAATTATTTGTGTAAGTAAATTACAAGAAATTTAATCATCTAAAAAAGAAATCCATTCTAGGCACTTAAAAGAGGTGTAAGAAATACCAAAACCTTGTTGAGTAAACTACAATATGTGATTACCAAGAATATGCATGGGGAAGGGAATAAGCTGGAGAATATCTCAAAAAATTGTGGTAGGTCAGGCAGCCATGTAGCCATCGACGTGTCTTGGTTTGAATTGGTTAATAAAAAAAGCCTCTAGGAAGTAAATCATTGGGTACACAAGGATGAATATAGGAATGCATCTCAAATCCCTAATGGGGGTGTTACAAGGTTGTCAAAGTAGTATGGTAAGCGGTATAGGATCTGACATGTCATTTTCCATCATCAGCCATTTTCCAGTGAGTAACATGAATTACATGCAAGGAATTTGTATGGGGGTGGAGGTGGCGGCCCTTGCTAAGTGAGTTGGGCTCTCCATATGCCTTTGTATGGGATGTGTGTGGCACATCCTTAGCTCAAACCATGGGAGCCACCAACCGAGGTCTCGTCGGATTAAAGGTCGTATGCAATGGGTTAAGTTTCCTGTTTGGATCATCTTTTGGGCTAACACAACCTCTCTCGCTCGAGCAGACATGGAGAACCTCTCCCATGGCGAATTGGTTCTTGTAGGACTCGGCACTAACAACACAAGAATGCTCATTTATGACCACATTCCGTGTCACGGTTTTTGGATGGCGAAGTCTTGGAGTTTGTGGTACACTTGGCTACTTCTGAGGAACTTTCAGACGACATGTTTTAATTTATATGTTGGTTGTGACATTCTGTTGAGAGATATTTATATGAACTTGTTCGTGGGTTTGGGGTGGTGGAAGAATAATTATCACGTGATCAGTGTGCTTATGTTATTGAGGTCTTTCTACTTCTCATGGTTTCAACTTCAAACGGCCACAATGGATGATATATTGGATGAACTGGGTATTTTCTCCACTCCTCAACTTCTCTTACTGGTTAATAATTCTCCCATATTGCAATATAGGGTACCCATATTCATTTTAACTTGTTACCCTGGAAAACTACGTTGGTTTCAGAACTTTCTCCTACATTATCTATGGTGTCCATATATTTTGTTTTATTTTTACACAATTCTGGGCCAGGCACCCTATTTGAATTGGTGGTAGTTCTCCTTTTTACGACCTCCCAAAGTCCTGACCCGAGGAGAATTTAATTCAATTTCTTGGTATTGATATATTTTTTATGGTATCAAGGAAATTTTTCAGTCTAGTTCTGATAGGTTCATTTCCTCTTGTCACCCTCTGGTCTGTCAAAGCACACAAACCCTATTGTCTTTTGTTCTTCAATTTTTTTGTGTCTCAGTGAAGTTATTGTGTTGTGAGTCTTTGTCTCTCAGAGAGAAGTTGGTTTTTTGTGACTACAATCAACTCACACTCCTCAAATTTGTCTATAAACGAAGAAGTTGTCTTGGTATGGGGTCATTCTCTAGGCTTTCTTATTTTTAGGTCAAACATCTTTTACTCCTTTGGTTGTTTCATATTCCCTTCCCGTGTTTGTTTGGTCCTACTAGGGAGGTTAACATTCACTTATTCTCTCAGGGGTTTGGAGTTTTGGTCTTGTGTTTTGATGATAAGTCAACTATGGAAATGGCACTGTGACAATGACTTCCCTATCACAAGGGAGGTGCTACAAGGGCTTCCTCATCCAAACTTCATCGACTTTTTGGTTAGGAATCAATAGCTAACTTCTTTGACGTTGCTCCACTAGAAATCAGAAAGGATATTTTGCATTTAGAAGAAAGGGAGTTTGGAGATCGAATGTACCATTATGATTATGAATTTAGTGATATCTCTATGAAATGGGTTCCCGGTCCAAGGAAATTCAAAAAGAGAAGACTGTATTTTCTCCATTCCATCACCCTACATCAACAGATGGCAACATTTCTCAGTATGATCATAGGGGGAAAACATGTAGACAACTAAAAAATCTTTGCTGGACAAGAGGATATCAAGAGAATTATGAGGGATATTCGATATGACCTCGATGATATAGTGGCGTGTTGGAATTGAGTGAAAAAGTTCATGGTTTTTTACTTAGGGACATAACAAAATAATCACCAAAATGATTATGTAGTGATCAATGCTCCACCTCTAAATATTATCCTACCCATGAACAATACAAATGAAAACTCTCCTCCTCTCTCTAGTCATCATTCTTGACTAAGATGTCCATTACGTCAATTTTTTACACATTATGGTTAAGTTCTATTTCGAGTTGTTGGTAGCTATTTCCTATTTTTTTACTTTTGTTCTATCACACCCGTTGTAGGCTTCAGGTCTATCTTTTGGGTTTGATTGTCATAATTTTGTTGTAACTCCGAGGATTTGAAGCTTATAATTCCTTGGCTCAAATTTTTTCTCAATAGTATTTTGGTCAGTCAATATGGACATAAAGTTTTATCTTTTTAAGTTTTCTTTGTTATTAATAGAAATATGTGGATGAAATTTACAAAAAAAATTGTAACATCAAAGGTGAATTATGATGATGTCAAAAATAAGTTTTGTATGGTCAAAAAGTGTAGCCAAGTAATAATGTCATGGTGATGACAAATAATCATTTTCAATGAAATTTTTAGTTTAGTAATGATAACTAATCTATGGAGATTTTCCATGATGTTTAGTAGAGGGAGTAGACATGGCAAAGGTGATGTTTTGGCTCTCATATCATTTAGAAAATTGATATCTCTTTGTCCATAAACATTAGGGGTGGAAAAATAACATAGGATCTAGAGCTAAGTTTGTTCCAACTTAGCTATATCTTGAACCACAAATTGTTATTGGCCTAATGGATATGATAGAAATTCAGTGGCTTGTACGGTAGTCTTGTCATGAAATAATAAGGTTAGACATTAAAATAATCTATGTGTGATAAAAAAGTATATCGAATTAGTAATTCCATGGGATCAATGATCATTTCCAATGAAATGTTTGGTTTAGTAAGGATAACTAATCTATGGAGATTTTCCATGATGTTCACTATAGGGATTCAACATGGTAAAGGTGATAGTTTGGATCCCACATGCTTTAGAAATTTGATATCTTTTTGTCCATAAACATTAGAGGTAAAAAAATATCCTAGGCTCTAGAGCTAAGTTTATTCCAAACTAGCTATATCTTGAACCACAAATTGTTGTTGACCTCATGCATATGATAGAAATTTGGTTGTTATGAAACCAACTCTAAAAATATAAGAAAAGAGAGATCAACGCCTTAGAAATAAGCCACTTTGAGGGGGCAACCTCCTTTACATTACATAAATGAACAATTCTTGGATGATACAAATGACAAAACCTCCTTCTATATATAGGAGTCCATGGGGTCACAATATAATCTTAGTCGACCTAAGAATAATAATGTAAGGGCACAATAATAACAATATTGGGGTTACAGGGGTACAACAATAACAATAAGGGGGCTACACTATCAACAGTAAGGGACTACACTAGTAATATAGGGACCTAACATGCCCCTCTCCTTCAAAAAAGTGTTGTCCTCAATGTGTGAGTAGCTATGGGTGCTTTTGTATAAAATTCTCATCCTCCCATGTAGAATCTTTAGTGGGTAAGTTCTTTCACTTGATGAGATACTATGAAATTGATCGATTTCGTAGCTGTCGAGTTCTTGTTTCCGTGACTGCTTCAGGTTCCAATATGATTTTTCCTTCCTCATCAAGTTCTGGAAATATTGTTTGAACTGGAAGTTTTTCACCTACAACCTTTTTTAAGCATGAAACATGGAAAATTGGATGCACTCGTGATGAAGCAGGAAGCTCCAATTTGTATGCCATAGTACCAATATTTTGAAACACCTTGTAAGGACCATAGTAATTTGGCGATAATTTATTATCCTTCTTAGCTTTATTGAGGGACATTTGTTTGTATGGTTTTAGCCATAAAAACACCCAGTCTCCTACATCAAAACTTCTCTCGCTGCGATGTTGATATGCCTGTTGTTTCATTCGATTTTGTGCCAAATATAGGTTATCCTTTAAGAATTGGAGAACTTCTTGTTGATACTCGATGTGATATTCCACTGCTTGAACCTTATAATTTTCTCTTAAATATGATGTGATGGATGGTGAATGATATCCATAAAGTGCCATAAATGGGGTCATTCTTGCTGCAGTACGGAAGGAAGTGTTATACCACCATTCAACAAGAGGTAACCACTTGACCCATTGTGTTTGTTTATCATATACAAAACAACGAATATATTCTTCCAAACATTTATTCACTATCTCAGTTTGACCATCGGATTGAAAATGATAAGATGAGCTATGAGCTAGTTGAGTACCCAAACAAGAAAATAATTATGTGCAAAAATTTCCAGTAAAAATGGGATCTCTTTCACTTACAATAATATTTGGGTTTCCATGTATCTTTTTAATTGTTTCCATAAATGTAGTAGCAACTGTACTTGCTTTAAATGGATGAGATAATGCACAAAAGTGTGCATACTTGGTAAGTCTATCAACTACCACCATGATGACACTCTTTCCTTCTGACTTAGGTAAACATGTGATAAAATCCATTGAAATCTCCTCCCAACATTGACTTGGAATCGATAAAGGATGTAGAAGACCCGGGGTCTTAATTGTCTCAAATTTATTTTGCTAGAAAACCAAACATTCCGCCACAAAATTTTGAATACCATATTTAAGGCCATCCCAAAAAAATTCTTTCTTGACCCTGTGGTAAGTTTTTTAAAATCCTGAGTGTCCTCCTAAAGGAGAAGTGTGCAATTCCAAAATAATATTCTATTTTAGTTGGGAATTCTTACAAATATATAAGCAATCTGTGTACCATAAGGAATCATTTTTCCAACTAAATGTATTGGATGTACTAGGATTGTAATATTCCCAATTTTCCACAAGATAATTGGAATATTAGAGTTCTTACTTTTCATAATTAATTAAGTAAAGAAGATGGTGGAGGGACCCACAAACCCTAAAGATAAATAAATCCACTTTTTATGTGGATATTTCAAATCTAGATCTACATAATGGAGTAGTGGGGCAGCTACTTAATGTGAAAGGAGTGGATATCGTGTCTCATTAACGAGATAGATCATGGAGGTTGAAGCAGCCAACTAAGTTCATGGAATGAAACAAATGTAAGATCATAGAGCATTCATGATGAGATGATGGAGGAAGTAGTGCATTTAATGCACACATGATGGAGAGGGTGATCATTACATGCACACATGATGGAGATCATGGAGAGACAGCGCAATCAACATGGAGAACTATGTCCACATGTACAATGCAATTATGAGGTGGGCCAAGGCATGAGAAGGCTCATAATCTATATAAAGAAGATGAAGGCACAATAGAAGGTAGGCTTTATATTATTATTGATGTGTGATCTATTTAGATATAGATTTGTCATTTGACATTCCAAGCATGCTTAAGTTGTTTAGCTAAGTCTGAAGTGATGTTTAGCAAAGGGTGTTTCCGAGTGGAAATACCACCCTTACCCACGGGGGACTTGTGTGCCTACTCTGGGAAGGTTTTCTATTGAGATACATTCATCATCAGGCATTGGTGCCATATCGTTCCTACTTTCTGCAACCCATACATCTTCAGAAATAATGCATTTCTGAATCAGGGTTTGAGAGGAGGAGGTTTTCCTTCAGTATTTCAACTGAGGAACCAGTGAAGGATTCATCCTTTCACTTTGTGCTTCAAGATCAGCCTTCCAATGCTTCATATCTATATCAAGCATCAGGCCATCTATTATTCATCTCCCAACAACAACATTTCCATTAGGAATTGCGCAGTCCATTCCTGTAGATCCAAGGGAGAAGGGAAGTTGCTAGCATTTCAGCTAGTAATCTAGTGGAGGATCATTCCTTCACATTGTATTCATTATTTCCATCATTTCGGAGCTGATTTGCATATCTTAGCAGCAGGATAGAGAGCCTCCATCCTTTACAACACAGTTTTTGTGAGCATTTTTGTAGCAGCATCTACAATCTTCAAAGGAGGATTGAGGAGCTAGATCTTGAGCTTCTAGCTTGAGGATCTAGTGAAGGGATCGACCTTTCAAGATTAGATCTGATCTTGTGACATATTGCAACCATCTATTTGTTAGATCCAGCTTCAGATATGCATAACTCAGCAGACCAGGGATTAAACCGCAAGAGGTTAAATTTCCAATCTCACAGATCTAGAATTTCCTTTCTAGGTTATCTTGGGTTACCATCATAGAGCCCGGATCTAGAATATTGGGATAATCAGAGCTCCAATTTTCCATAGATATGCATTTCCCTATTCAGCCAGAAGTCATAGGTACATCATATGCTGAAGGGACAACACAGTATTTTCTTCTAGTAGCTCTCCAGTTACGCAGTGCCTATCTTGGAATGTTTGCAGGGCCATTCTAGGCCATCTCTTTGGCTAGAGTACCTCTAGTTTTACACTGTTGTAACTGTAATCCCTCTCCTATGAATAAAATGGCTCATCTATTTTGTGTATATATATGTTGATCATGTTTTTACATGTACATTTTTTGTGTTAAAAATATCGTGTTTGTGTATCAATGCATTATTCCATTTTGGGATATTACAGTAGTAACAAAGCATGATCTTTGGCTCAGCTTGTGGACATTATTGACAACATATGAAAAGAAGATAGTAGAGATCTACTATGGAGGGATTAAGCTTTGCCTCATCTTTCTTTAGAGCTATGAAGGATCTCTCCAAATAGATCAATGAAAAAATAAGAGAAAGGAAAAGAGAAACCTCAAGAAGGTTTCAAGGTGAAGAAGGTCCTAGTACTTCTTATCAGCAGAAGAAGAAACCAGAGGAGAAACGAGCTTCACATCATTCCACTAGATCCACTTTCTTTGATGAGAAAGAGGACTAGTCTGAATATGTAGAATACTTGGGGCATGAGACCCTAAGTAAATATCTGTCTGGATACAAAGCACAACCTAGATCTTTGAAGGAGAATCTCTCTCTCTAACAGTTTTTTCAAATCAAAGAAGAGAGGAGATCCAGAAGCAGCAATAGAAGAAAGAGGCATAGATTCTTCTTGCCTACATTTGATGGATCTTCCACAAGCACCTTGAGGGCTTGGAGGGAAGAATTATTTACATTCTTTCTGAAATATCCTATATCAAAAAGAGAGGTTGTGGAGTTTGCAGCGCTGCACCTAGAGGGTGAAGCTAGTGTTTGGTGGTTCAATCATTTGTCACACATGAAAGTGTCTGCTTATGCAGATTTTATTCAAAGAATGAAGAAGAGATTTGGTAGGAAGAAACCAGATATATCTCACGTAGTGACATATCCTATCATTGCAGAGATAGTACATGAAGACCCCAAGAAATATATCCTCACTATCACTGAAGAGGAGGAGCCTCTACCACCACCATCAATTGTAGATGTGCTTACATTAGGAGGAGGATCACTTGCATATTTTCAAGATGGTATTTAGTTCTTGACATTTGGATCCCCGTGCATGATATATGAGATGCATGATGAGGAGGAGACAGATACCAGCACTGGTACACTTGTAGAAGTGCAGCCATCACTCTTACCAACAGTTGGAGGGAATATTGTTCCGGTTGGAGGAACTCTTGTGGTCTTGCAAGAGGTTCCCACACATCATTTGATCCAAGGTATGAAACCACCTTCATCTCATATTGTTTCAGTACCTCTTATTGAAACCTATGGGGACATGCCATCAGGGCTATTGCATGACCATGGGTTATAACAACATGTTGATTTGGAGCAGCATCATATCACTATGCAGAGGAGCCTTGATTTAATCAAGGAATAAAGGAAGAACCATCTTATTTTTTCATTGATGGGCTACATTCAACCCTTTGATTTGAAGTATAGATTTTCAGAAAATGGGATGAGTTTGATCCTATGTACAATAGCTAGCTATGAGTTCAAAATTGTGCCTTGCTTTGAGACAACACATGTATCACCTTGCAGAACTACAACACTATTAATGAGAAACAGTGAGAAGAAGAGGATCCATTCCTTATGGGAGCGATCAAATGGTAGCTTCATTCATGAAGCAATGGAGGAGAAGATGATAGATGGTAGACATCTTGGGATGGGAAATATTTTTCCCTTTTAAGATGATTCTTTCTCAATGAGCATCTCACAACTCAAAGAGAAACTTCTACCTCCAGCAGATCCAGAACCTTATTGGTTTTGGAGGGCCATTGATGAGAAGAAGATCTCATGGAGATACCTCAATGGAGGTGCACTTCAACATTTCATGGAGTGCAAAGCTATTCGGTTGGAGGATGTTGGTATTCTACAATGGGAGGATACCAAGTTTGATCTTGGCATGATTCATCATCCACATTGGGATGAATGGATCCGGATGAGAAGCAAGAGGTCTCCTACATTCCTGCAGATCTATGATACTGGGCAGCAAGAAGCATGGCTCCGTTGGTTGCTTTTGGGTGAGTATGGATACTACCCAACATCTCACATTTCTAGGATCCGTGCCATACATATCACTAATGACATGCAGCAGCAGAAGGCATGGCTGCACTGCTTATTGATGAGAGAGTTTGGACATCACATGATATATCTTATGTCCTTATATTTGTTTCTATTTGGGAAATGTCTCATGTCTTTACATGTATTTCTGTTTGGGATATATCTCATGTTCATGTATGCACTTGGGTTTTTGAGAAAGCATAACTCTCACATGATGTGGCATAAGGGAACTTGTTTGTAGTATTTTGATGAGGAATTTCACATGTCCATTATTGTGTTTTTTCCCCATGACTTGCATCATGATGATGTAAGGAGGCAGCAAGAGTCCTTGTTGCTTTGGTTACTATTGGGAGAGTATGGGTTGCTTTATTCCCATACATTGCATGATAATTGTATAGGATGGCAACAGGATGCCTTACAACATTGGCTTCTGTTGGGGGATTATGGTCATTGTACATGGTATGATGATGATGTGATTGGTCATCAAGATGCCTTACTACGGTGGCTTCTCTTGAGAGAATATGGTCACTACATTTGGTACAATGATGATGTGGTGTGGCAACAAGAGGCATTGTTGCGGTGGCTTCTATTGAGAGAGTATGGCTCTCATACTTGGTTTGATTTTGATGTGGCATGGCAACAAGAAGCATTGTTGTGGTGGCTTATTTTGAGAGAGTATGGCTCTCTTGTTTGGTTTCATGATGATCTAGCATGGTAGCAGAAGATTTTGATTTATTGGTTATTATTGGGAGAATATGGTTTGACATTGTTCATGTTCATCCATATGTCTCTTCTTCTTGTTTTTCACTATGTTGGTGTTATTTTTTATTCCTACATGGCCAATAGGGCTAATGATGTGAGCATTGATAGATGCAATCTACTCTATGTATCATGGATTGGAGAGATAGTTCATGAGTTGGGACTTTCCACTTTGGGAATGAACCACTTCATTTTATGTATCTCAAGTGTAGAGGAGATCTTTGGTCATCATATGGTTGCCACTTGGAGATTCATTGATGAGGATGGGTATCTAACTTTTCAGTTGGAGGCCATTCTAGACATTCTAGAGAGGAAACTTTGGAGTTGGACATGCATGACACATTGTGACAGATGGGAAGGCCTTCCATATGAGGATTCCATTTGGAGGGAGGATGTTGCTGTAGCATCCACTTTTGCAGTTGATTGAGCACAAGAAACATTTTTCCGGGGAGGATTGTAATATTCCCAATTTTCCACAAGATAATTGGAATATTATAGTTCTTAATTTTCATAATTAATTAAGTAAATAAGAGGGTGGAGGGGCCCACAAACCCCAAAGATAAATAAAATCCACTTTTTATGTGGATATTTCAGATCTATATCTACATAATGGAGTAGTGGGGAAACTACTTAATGTGAAAGGAGTAGAGATCATGTCTCATTAATGAGATAGATCATGGAGGTTGAAGTAGTCAACTAAGATCATGGAAGGAATCAAATGTAAGATCATAGCGAATTCATGATGAGATGATGGAGGAAGTAGTGCATTTAATGCACACATGATGGAGAGGGTGATCATTACATGCACACATGATGGAGATCATGGAGAGACATCGCAGTCAACATGGAGACTTACGTCCACATGTATAACACAGTTATGAGGTGGGCCAATGCATGAGAAGGCTCATAATCTATATAAAGAATATGAAGGCACAATAGAAGGCAGGCTTTAGATTATTATTGATGTGTGATCTGTTTAGATTTGGATTTGTAATTTGACATTCCAAACATGCTTGAGATGTTTAGCGAATTATGTAGTGTTGTTTAGCACAAGGTGTTTTCGAGTGGAAATCCCACCCTTACCCATGGGGGACTTGTGTGCCTACTCTGGGAAGGTTTTCTATTGAGCTACATTCATCATCAGGCATTGGTGCCATATTGTTCCTACTTTTTGCAATCCATACATCTTCAGAAATAACGCATTTCTGCATCAAGGTTTGAGAGGAGGAGGTTTTCCTTCAGTATTTCAGCTGAGGAACCGGTGAAGGATTCATCCTTTCACTTTGTGCTTCAAGATCAGCCTTCCAGTGCTTTAGATCTATATCAGGCATCAGGCCATCTATTATTCATCTCCCAGCAATAGCATTTCCATCAAGAATTGTGCAGTCCATTCCTGTAGATCGAAGGGAGAAGGGAAGTTGTTATCATTTCAGCTAGTAATCTAGTGGAGGACCATTCCTTCACATTGTATTAATTATTTCCATCATTCCAGAGCTGATTTTCATATCTTAGTAGTAGGCTAGAGAACCTCCATCCTTTACAGAAATTTTTTTGTGAGCATTTGTGTAGCAGCAGCTGCAATCTTCAGAGGAGGATTGAGGAGCTAGATCTTGAGCTTCTAGCTTGAGGATCTAGTGAAGGGATCAACCCTTCAAGATTTGATCTAATATTGTGACATATTACAACCATCTATTTGTTAGATCCAACTTTAGATCTGCATAACGCAGCATACCAAGGATTAAACCCCAAGAGGGTAAATTTCCAATCTCATAGATCTGGAATTTCCTTTCTGGGTTATCTTGGGTTGCCATAATAGAGCCCAGATCTAGAATTTTGGCATCATCAGGGCTCTAGATTTCCATAGATATGAATTTCCATATTCATACAAAAATCATATGTACATCATATGCTAAAGGGACAACGTAGTATTTTCTTCCAGCAACTCTCCAGTTACGCAGTGCATGTCTTGGCATGTTTGCAGGGTCATTCTAGGCCATCTCTTTGGCTAGAGTACCTCTATTTTTACACTGTTGTAACTCTAATCCATATCCTATGAATAAAATGGCTCATCTATTCTATGTATATATGTGTTGATCATGTTTTTACATGTTCATTTTCTGTGTTACAAATATTGTGTTTGTGTATCAATGCATTATTCCATTTTGGGATATTACAAGGATCTTGCTGCAACTTTTGAATGAATGTCCACACTTCTACATCCTTCTTCCATTCATCCCTTGCTTCCCTTTTTTGTAGATGATTTCATAGTCATAACCCAACATCTTTGTGACCAATTTTTGTTGCTCTTCTGAAGATAGTATTTGTTCCAAAAAGTGTTTAAAACTCTCATGATCATTTTTTACCTTGAAGTGTCTTCCCATTAGGTAAGGTCGTCATTTCTTTAGTGCATGTAGTATTTCTAACATTTCCTTCTCATAAATAGATTTCTGTAAATACTTTCCTTTGATTGGATGACTTTCAAAAGCAATGGGTCTTCCTTCTTGCATTAAAACAACACCAATTCCATTTCCCAAGGCATCACATTCGACAATAAAGGTTTTTGTGAATTCTAGCGTAGCTAAGACCAGTGCTAGGCACATTGCCTCTTTAAGATGTTCAAAGGCCTTAGTTGCTTCAGGAGTCCATGAAAATTCATCTTTCTTCAATAATGTTGTTAGAGGTGTTGTTATTCTCCCATAATTCTTAACAAACTTGCCATAATACCCTGTTAACCTGAGAAATCCTAGCAACTGCTTTATGGTTGTGGGGACTTTCCATTCCTTAATGGCTTTAATTTTGTTACGATCTACCTTAACACCCTCATGAGATACAATAAGACCCAGAGATTCAACCTCTTGTACTCTAAAGAAACCTTGGATGTTTTTTCATATAATTGTTTCTCTTCTAATAGTTTGAGCACCGTGTCAATATGTTGAACATGATCCTTCCAAGACTTGTTGTAGATTAGTATATCATCAAAAAATACTAGCAAAAATTTTCTAAGGAATGGTTTGAAAATGGAATTCATCAACCCTTGAAATGTAGAAGGTGCATTGGTAAGGCCGAAAGGCATGACCAAAAATTCATAATGACCCTCATGAGTGCGGAATGATGTTTTCGGAATATCTTCAGTCTTCATTCTAATTTGATGATATCCTGAACGAAGATCAAACTTGGTAAAATAAATTGCTCCATGTAATTCATTCAATAATTCATCAATCACAAGAATGGGAAATTTATCTTTAATAGTGAGCTTATTGAGCTCCCTATAATCCAAACACATGCGCCATGATCCATATTTCTTGTGCACGAATACTATTGGATCAGAGAAAGAACTTTGACTAGGTTGAATTATACCAGAATCTAACATTTCTGCAATCATACGTTAAATTTCGCTCTTTTGAACATAAGGATATCTATAAGGCCTGATGTTTGGAGGAACACTTCCTGGAATCAAATGAATAACATGATCATGATCACGAATAGGTGGGAGTCATTTGGGAGTTTCAAAAACCTTGGAATGATTGTCCAAGAATTTTTGGAGAGCTGGAGAAATATATGATTTTGATGTTGGAACCTCTAGTGAGCATAATTGTGCAATTATGCCTCGTTGTTCTTTCTTCAGAAGATTTTTCATGAAATTAGAGCTTATTATCTTTCCTGGATTCCATGCGATACCCCATAATTCGACTTCCTTTCCTTTTGAAATAAAAAATAAAAAAATTCAAGAAAAGTTCTTCAAAATTAAAAGCTACCATCCCCAAATATTGTAATCATTGTACTCCTAGTACAACATCAACACCTCCCATTGGAATGGAAAGCATTGGACTATTCAATACATATTCCCCCATGGTTAGCTTGATATTATGGCATTTTCCAGAGCAATTTATAGTTCCTCCATTTGCAACCATCACTTAACATTCTGGTGCTGGGTATAGGAAACAATTCAATTCCTTGGCTACCTTACAATGAATAAAATTATGGGTACTACCCGAATCAATCAACACTATTACCTTTTTCTTCTTGATATGTCCTTCTATCTTGAGAGTTTTAGGAGTGGTAATTCCTTCCAATGCATTACACGATATAGTCGGACTCATTTCTTCTTCTTTTAGGGTTGGTTCCTGGTGTATATCCTCTTCTTTTGAATTTTCTTGTTCATTTCCTTCCTCCTCTTCACAATCTATGTAAAATAATTTCTTCTCAGCACACTTATGAACTTTAGTGTATTTGCTATCACAACTGTAGCAAAGCCCTTTTGCTCTTTTTTCTTCCAATTGTTGTGGTGTCAACCTTGTAGGTTATGGAAGTCTGGGAGTAGGAACACTTCCATCTTTGTAGATGTGAGTGTTTGTCTTCTTTATCGCCATAATTTTACATTCAAATTTTCTTGCCAATCTGAATGCCTTCTCCAATCAATCAGGTTCCCAAACGCGGACCTCATGTTGGATGTTATCCTTTAAAGTCCCTATGAAGACATCAATGATGTATTCCTCTGGAATATCAGTTACCCTTATATTCAATTTTTTGAAGTCCTCAATGTGCTCCACCAATGAACCCTTTTGTTTGAGATCTATAAATTGGATAAAAAAGGTGTTGCTCTTTTTATCCTCATAATGTGCTATCATTTCCTCTGTAAAAATTGACCAAGTGACAAATTTTTTATGGGATCAAAGCCATAGATACCATACAAATGTATTTTGTTCTAAATATAAAGTTGCAATGCATACCTTTTGTGTGTTTTGCACATGATTGAGATCAAAGTATTGCTCCATCTGTAGTATCCATGTTACGAGATCCTTGCCATCAAACTTCCTCATATCGATCTTTGGAATGTGGTGGGTCTTCCATCCAACATTAGAGTTTATGAAATCATGAATTAACATTTATTTTGTTCTCATCATGAGTTTCCTCTACTATCTTTTCGCCATTAGGAAACATTTCTTGTATCAACTTTGTCAAACCTGCCATGTCTGCTTTTAGATCATTCTTCATGTTTTCCGTTTTTTCATCGATCTTAGCTTCCATGTAATCCATCTTAGCTTCCATATTAGCTTCCATGCCAGCTTCCATTCCATCCATCTTACGTTCCATGTCGTTCTTCAAACCATCCATCTTAGCTTCCACGCCTTTCTTCAAACCATCCATCTTAGCTTTCATGCCTTTTTTCAAAACTTCCATTTCATTTTTTGTTGCTCTTTGCGAAAACGAAATTTGGTGCACTTGCTCGTGTAATTTTGATATGTCATGTTGCACTTATTTGTCTTCATGAGTCATAGCAGAGCATTCTAAAGGCTTAATGGGTGTTGAATTCTTTTTAGGGGGCATTTTAGAACCCAATACTGATATCTATTCTACAATATTCCCTTGGAATCAATTCAAACTGATTCTTCAAACAAGGCTTATGCAATTCGAAAAGAAAAAAAAAAAAAACACCTTTTTATTGCTTTTGAGGACCTCAATATTGAAATATCTGAAATTCGGTCCTGTAGTAGCCCTCTGCATCTTCTTTCGAATGCCACTGGTCTGACCTGATTTGGATTCTTCAAGGAAATTTTATGCCTAATCTCCCATAATGATTTAATTATGGATTGGTTCAGTAGAGAGAACTTGTACGGCGTGCCACGTGTCATTGTTTCCTCCTTTGGCTCTGAAATTGATAAACATGAAACTACATTATGTGTACTTGTGACCAATTTTACAGAATTCCAATCTGATGCTTAGAGAGAGAGTTATGAATATTTTCCTGTGGTCACCTCTTTAAGATGAAATTCAGAATCCTAAAAAAACCCAAACTTCCACTGATCATATCTCCGAAAATATTGCGAACCAAGATCTAAAATTTTTACACGATGTTCCTCAAGGTTTTGTCTTTGCGTGGTAAAACTTTCAGCTTCTGAAACTTCGTAGAAAAAACGTTATAGTTAAAATTCCACGATGACCTATTTGGAGTAGCAAAACCCTAAAATCCCAAAGCTCTGATACCAAATGTTATGAAACCAGCTCCAAAAATAGAAGAAAAGAGAGATCAACGCCTTAGAAATAAGCCACTTCGAGGGGGAAACCTCCTTTACATTACATAAATGAACAATTCTTGGATGATACAAATGACAAAACCTCCTTCCATATATAGGTGTCCATGGGGTCACAATATAATCCTAGCCAACCTAAAAATAATAATGTAAGGGCACAATAATAACAATATTGGGGTTACAGGGGTACAACAATAAAAATAAAGGGGCTACACTATCAACAATAAGGGACTACACTAGTAATATAGGGACCTAACATCGGTGGCTTGTAGGGTAGTCTTGTCATGAAACAAATGGAGGTACTAGATAGGTAGGAGGAACCATTTTGGTGGAACTTGGCCATAATAGGGGCATCTATCTTTACATAGATTTTTATGAACAAATACACCTAGTGGATTATGATTGTAGGGAGATCATTTTAGAATCTAGGCCAGTGTGCATACAATAACCAAAGGGCGACTATTCAAATGCACAAAAGTCTTATAGGTGCTTCTAGAGAAATAGGTGTTCTTGTGCTCTCATTGACCAGGTATGGGAAATGAAGATAGAGAAAGAGAAGGATTTGGACACTATTATTTCCTATAATTTTGGTCTCGGTTTTTAGCATCACCCTTCTTAAGGTAGTTGTACATTTAGAATTGAGAAGGAAAATGTGAAATTAAGATAGGGTTTGATGGATCCTTTTAGTTAAAAACTACTATTGGGAGGAGGTATCAAACATATTTTGAGAAGAGTATTTAGTACTATGGTTAAGATGAGGGTTATGAGTTCCTTAAATTTTTATACTACTCCTCATGTATAGTATTTCCCCATGGTTATTCTAGTTATAATCATGTGCAAATTTGCAATACAAAACCAAGGGAATATTAGAGATCTACCTAGGTATTCTAGTCCTACCATAATAAAGTTACATATCTAAAGCCTACATGAATAAATTTATCTACATGGGATCATCATAATCCAATATCTAGACAAGGGGAGCTATCATATGTAACAATCCATACTTAGTAGGTGCAAGATTGATATGTGCCACCTATAATTGGGTTACCTTGATAATCCTTAACAATGGGAAATCTAATTTATTAATTGTATTTAATGAGAAAAATACCATGCAGTGGAAAATTCTCATTAAAATTCAATAATTTGTAGTTTCAAACTAAAATGGAAGTAATCCTGAAAGGATATCTTGGTTCATAATCTAAGATATTTTTCATTGGCTTGATATTGAATGTTTGTAGTAAGCTTGAGTTCAATATAAAACTTCATCTTCATTAATAAGGGATTCATATCCTAAAGGCACAACTTCCTTCCACTTCATCTTTTAATGCAAAATTTCAAAGGAATCATATGCACTAGCATACACATTACCATTGACATGAAACATATCAAGGAGGATACATTTTTTATTAGGATGACTCATATCACTTAAGTTTAAGTTCAAATGGGTGTAAAGCTTGAGTGAATCCTAGTAGCCAATAGGATTCAATAAATTTAATATATCAAATGGAAAATCCAAAAATGGTAGTATGCTTGAAGTATTATCTCTTTACATGCTATACTTTCATCATCGTAAGAGGACTTTAAATCCCCTAGGCCCTAAACCCTTTAAACATACCTTAAACCCTAACCTATTAACCCATAATTCCTTAACCATTGATCCCTATTATGGCATTATCAACCCTTAAATCACTAAAATATGAATCCATAAACTCTTACACCCTGTACTCCTAAACCTTAAAACACTTAATCGTTAAACCATACCATAAACCCTAATTAAAATCTAGATCTTATGTCTACTTATTCTCTTCTTAGGTTACTCTAAATTTGTTATGTACGTTATTTTATTAAAATTGTAAAATTGAGTTGTTAATTTTATATATACATAATATTTTGATTTGTTTTAAAAAGTTTTGAATCTATTTATACAATTAATAATATAAAAACTTAAAATAGATAGATTTAATCATAATTATTAATGGATTTGTAAAAACAAATTGTTTAAGTAGTTAATAATAAATAAATATTGTTTAATGATTATATATAATAATAATAATTTTAAAATAAATTAAGGAAATTGTTTAATTTTTTTATTGTCAATATTATTGGGTATTTGGTTACTTCTCTTTTAATAAGTATACCATTGTGACACATGAGGTGTAGACTAGTTGGTTTGCAATGGGTTTAGTCGCCCCAGGTCATGGGGTCAAACCTCAAGGGGAGGGGTTGAGGATGGGAGCCACTTTGGGGGAATTAAATATCCCAAGGGGTGCCTAGGGTTGATTGAGCCTTACACAATATTGGTGAATAACATTGCATTGTGGGTAGATCAATATTCTTCTATCCAATAAAAGGGCTAGCCTTGGACTACACTCAACCTAGTCACGAAAAAAAAAGTATTATGATCTCCTTGAATTAAGCATGGTACTATGTTATTTTATTAATGAAGAGTCACTGACGAGAAACTCCAGGGAAAAACTCAACTTAGAACTTGTAGCCAAAGCATAAATAGTTAGAATATATTGCTTAAGTGATCATAGTAAAAATAATACACAGTGGAGATATATGACATCTAACCTGTGATATATGATGGGAAATATTCAAAAGTCCCTCTGAAGAAATACGTCCTATTGAGGGCTCAAGAAGAGGTATGAGGCCTCACCAATTGAATAATGAGGAATTTTGAATCTTGGTTTGTTAACTTTGGCCCTAAGTAGGCAAGGAAACATGGAAGGAGGTGACCCCCTTGGAAGAGTTCAAAAGGTGAAAGTCACAGAAGGCCTTATATAAAGATCTAAATCCAAGAACTTCCCTCATAAAAAGAGATAGAAAAGTATTGAAAGAATGTAGACAACAACCCATCCAAATCTTGATAAAGACAATAGAACATCCATTGAATCTTATAATAAATGAGACATCTACAAATGAGGTGATCCTCTAACTCTATCTCATGTATATGGAAAAACAAGTAGATGTTATTGAGAAGAGGAAGATCATGATGATGGGGGTTTGGAGGTTAGAAGAAATTGGATCCCCTTACTTCCCTGCTCGGCTAAAAATAAAACCACATCCCTAATGCACATTTTTTACCCCCTCACCCTGTTCTATCCCCATATTTCCCCCCTATCACCCCATCGTATTCAACTCCCTTCCTAAAAATTTATATTCTTTGCATCATCATTTTTTCCCATTATGATATCATAAATTTCTCTAAACCCCCTTCCCCTTCCCTCTAAAAAATCCATGGCTTCCCCCCCTTTTCACCAATTATTTCATAGCCCCTTCCCTACACATCAGCCTTTTCACCTTCCAATTAATTCTTTTGATTAACTTTCAAATAAATTTTTTCTGAAAAACATAGTAAACTAATTAATAATTATTAACTAATAATTCTAAGCAATTAATTTAAATTAAATAACCTCGCTAGAATATTTTATTAATTTTAAAACTTTATTATTATTATTAATTAATCAATATTATTGATTATATTAAAAACTATTAATAATGAATATTATATTAATAATACTTCATTATAATTAATATTAATATGATTTGATTATAATCAATAATATCACCTTAGCTCTCTTATTTAATCAATTAAAAAAAATGAATTAAATTAAATAAAAAACAATTAAAAATATTTTTAATACAAATAAACACATTAATTTCATTCAAATCTATTATTACTAGTACTAATTGAACAATATTATTTGTAATATGGTTTAATATTACTAATTATATTATAATTAAGATTAATGACAATTATTTATATTTAATATTATTATAAATATTTCATTATAATTAATTTGAATAATAATTATTTCATTAAAACAACTATTTTAAAACTATCTTGAATTACAATCAAATCAATAAATTAAACAATTTATGAATATATGAATATAATAATGTTGGTCAGCTCCTCTCTTCTTCTCATTCTCTCTCTTCCTTATTTATATTCCTGGTTTTCTCCTTTTCTTTGTAGGTTTCGTCCTGAAAATGAGTCTTGTTCTAGAATCGAAACATAGAAAAAAAATGACGACTGTAGAAATTCCGAATTTTCTATCGCAAAATTTACACCACAAAATCCTTCAAACTATCATGATAATTAGTTTCAACTCAACGTCAATGTAAACCCACTTTGAACCAATGATGAGGGATTTGAAGAGAAACATCTAGTGAGCACTATGCAAATGTGGATTAAACAATAAGACCCCTCTCATTTGAAGTGTTCCTAGTACACATCCATCTTTGAGTTCCATTTTTGGGTTATTTACTCTGTACAAATATTTAAAAATGCACCTCTAGGTTTTTACTCGTTAGGGCTCCATAATACTAATAAAGTTACCAAAGTTATGTCCAACAAGTAGTTGGAATATTTTCGGTTCCATTTTGTATTCTTATAATTATTTTTTCAACATTTATGATATGTTACTTGGACGGGGGAATTCAAACAATGACACTGCAAGCATTGAAACCAAGGGCCATGGAGGGTAGCATTCCTGTAGTCAGACCGAAATTAAAAATTCCATGGGGTTTCATCTTATGGCCATATATACAATGTTGTGTCCTTTATTGTGTGGATATGCATGATAATGGAATATTTACCGTGGAGACATGATTTTCTTTAACTTACACATTGGATGTTATATAGTTAACCCAATATACAAGTAACATGCAACAATCATTAAAATATAATCAACACTGAAATTTGACAATCTGATGTATGGAAAGGATATAACCGTAACCCTTTTTTCCAATATATTGTGATGATAAAAATATTAATTACAAGCTACATTGTAGCATGACATACTCCCCACCAACAACCATTACAAAATGGAAGTTAAAACTTATAACATCCTTCAAGAGTAGACTTCACAAAAGTATCATATGTCTATTAAAATCCCAGTTTGAGTATCATCTTATAATATTACTTGGATCCATTGTCCAGAACAATTATATGAAGTCCTGCAATTACCGAGCATGGAGTATTTAATTAAAAAAACACAAATGGACTATCTTTAGTCACCATACATACATTGTTACTCCTTGGAAAATATGATAGAAAGGTATGTAGTTTAGAAAATAACAAAAAGAAACTTGACCTTAATAATATTATACTGCTGTAGTTGTAGAGAACGTGCTCCTTAACAACTTGTCTAGTAAGGTAGTGTGCAGTTTTATGAACACCTTAGCGGAGATTTCAATGTGTGGGTATAGTATTTTTATGGTTAATCTTTTTGTTGAAATTTAACCAGTTTAGATTTTTAACAATAAATAACAGGCAAATAATTAGAATGAAAAATTAAGGGAGATTTCACTCCATGGGTATGGTAGTTCATGGTTTATCTTTTGTTGAAGTTTAACCATAATGGAATTCTAATAATAAATAATAATGAGATTTGCAAAGAATTAAAATGAAAATTTTTGCATTTTAATAATAATAATAAAAACCAAAAATAATACAAACCTAGTAATGGTTTCGGGGGTTAAGGGTTAAGCATTAAGGGCTTAGAGGTCAAGGGATTTAGAAGAAAAGTGCCTAAGGATTATGGGATTTAGGAGTCAATGGCTTAAGGGCTCACAGTTTAAGGGGTTAAGGGTTAAAGGTCACAGTTTAAGAATATAAGGGGTTAGGGCTTATAGGATTAAGGGATTTAAAGTTAGGGGTTAAGGGTTAGTGGCTTAGGGTTTAAGGGATCAAAGGGTTTATGGGTTATGAGTTATGTGCATAGGGGTTAAGGGATTATGGGTTTTGGGTTAAGGGGATAGGGGATCTAGTGGCTATGGGTTAAGGGCTTATGAAATGTGATAATGGGGCCCCTAATCCCCTCATCACAACTATTGGGTGTTCACCTATCAATTTCTCTAGTTGTCTTCCCTCTAGGCCTCTAGCCCTTATGCCATGAGGTCCTAAGGCCCCTTCTCATTCTCTAATGCTAGGATTATAGATCTCAGTAAAAAATGCTGGAACCTCTCACTTATACCCATTCATGCTACCCTTGTGTCCTACTGCCCCGTTCAATACACCAAAAGATATCCCTCCCCAAAAATTCATGAGAATTGAGCATTTGGAGGTGGTCATTTAACAAGTACCTCTAAAAGCTTAATTCTAATGACTCGAGGGGGTGGGGGTTGTCTAAAAATGCCTCCAAAAGTTACATTATCGTGACTTTTAAGGGTAGTTCAAGGATTCTAAATTAGGGGTTGGGGGTTAAGGGGTTAGTGGCTTAGGGTTTAAGGGATCAAGGGGTTAATGAGTTATGAGTTATGAGTGTAAGGGTTTAGGTATTATGGCTCGGGGGTTAAGGGGATATGGAATTTAGTGGTTATGAGTTAAGGGCTTATGGGTTGTGATAATGGGGCCCCTAATCCCCTTATCACAACTATTGGGAGTTCTCTTATCAATTTTTCTTTGCCTTCCCTCTAGGTCGTCTAGCCCTTATACCATGATGTCCTAAGGCCCCTTCTCATTCTCTAATACTAGGATTATAGATCTTAATAAACCATGCTCAAACCTCTCACTTCTACCCATACATGCTACCCTTATGTCCCCTTTTCAATACACCAAAAGATCCCCTTGCCAAAAAATTCATGAGAATTGAGTATTTGGAGGCATTCATTTAATAACCACCTCTAAAATTTTAATTATAATGATTTATTTTTTCGTGGGGTTGTCCAAAACTGCCACCAATAGTTACATTGTCGTGAATTTTAAGGGAGGTTTCCAAACAAACCCCCTTAAAATTCATAAGAATTGGACTTTTGGAGGCGTCTTTGGACACCCCCCCAAAAGTCATGAGAATTGAACTTTTAGAGGCATTTGTTAAATGACTGAAGTGAAAAAAGCTCTTTCTCAAGTTAAATACTCCAGAAGACTTGGAATATCAGAATATCCATTGAGGATACAAGAATACTATATATTAAAAATGTATGATGAATGATTTGAGTATGAATGTTACAAATGAGGCATGCTTATATACCTAGGCAGGTGCCTCTTCACCGAAGGTCATGTCTCATTTAGACCTGCCTATTCAACCTAATTACTAATTAACTAATTAATCATTATTTATATTATTTTATTCATTATATTTCCTTCCTCCTCAAAAAGCTTTGTCCTCAAAGCTTGTTGATAAAAGGCCTTGCTTTTTTTTCCTGCTACGAATATCTTCTCGTCTCAGGGCAGTCATCCTTGTCGATACAAGTTGATATGATCCTCTAAGTGACAAAAAAAATTGTCGCACTGAGAATGGATTGGACCATACTAGATTAATATTCTGCGGAATATTGTGATGACTGACAAATCGTGATAAACTATTATCACATGAGTGGATTGCACTGACATTAGTATTCTTCAGAACATTAGGTTGTTGTTTATGTTCTGAATATGTAGCTTGATCAAGTTTCCTATTCTCTTGATTCGGATGTCGATAGGGAACTTTTTTGGTTTTACTTTCCCTTATTAGGTGTGTGGCAACTTTTTCATTTTCTTCTGGCGAGGATGTTGTTGAGTTGGTTACAGAACCTTCACATGGGATGTTCATCGTCTGAACTACAACATCTAAGTTTGTATTTTCTGCAACTTGTTTGTCTTTTCCTTTAGTTGTGACATTCACTGCATTAGTATCAGTTTCTTTCTCTTCAACTTGGACTTCTACATTCGATGCTTTATTTTCGACAAGTTGTTTCACCTTGTTTTCCAACAACTTCTTATCCTTCTTAAGCTTCTTTATCTATGTTAGTAATTTTCCGCTATGGTCTTTTAGTCGCGAAACTTCTTCATTCTTGTTAGTGGTGATTTTTTCAATTTCCTTTTGCATATTTTGTATCACCTATTTACCTTCTTGAAAAATTACTTTTGAAATTTCTTGAATGTCTTCAGGTGCCACTTAATTTGGTTTTAAGTTAACGTCTTGTAGCGTTATTTTCTTCTTTTTGTAGGAGAATGTTAAAAAATATTTTTCGTATTTAGGATAAATGAACCTAGGTTTTCCATCCATGGTGAACCCAACACAATGTCACTAATGTCAATAAGTAAGGTTTTCACAGTAAATTGATAGATAAAAGTAAAATCCCCAATATTTAGTTGTAAACTTTTTATGTTGTATTTTTTCTTGTCAGAAAAGTCTAATTTTTCGATTATATTTGACTCTGGAATCACCAAATGGTTTGCAATTTTAGGTTTTATGTAATTTTTATCTTCAGCGAATGATATAGCAATAGTGACATCTTTTCCTGCGAGAGTTCCTTTAAATTTAAATAGCACTTTAGCGTCGATGGGTAAGGTTTCTAAAAATATCTTTGCCTTCATTTCCGTATTATTCATTTTTTTTGTTTTTTTTTTTTTAAATGAACTTTATTATTTATGAAAATATTCTTCAAATACACCCTTTAATATATCTTTTATTGATGCTTTTGAAAATATTGATCTTCTTTTAGTGAGAGATCAATTTACAAACCACTTAGTCTCTCTTTATCATCCACGTTTGTTTCTCTTTATTTATAACTATAATTTCCTTTATAAATATAATTTCCCTTATATATAACTTTGATATATATTAATTCTAAACAACTTCCCTTTTCCCTTTTAATATTTTTACTACGTATTTTTTTTTAAATAATTATAATTATTACTTTCCTTTGTTTTAAATATTAAATCTTTTCTCTTTTTAAGATTAATGAATAGTCACGGCTTGGTTGGTGCCCTTTCAAAAATTACGAGTAAGCCCAACGAATATGAGAATGTATATTTACTACATAATTTAGCAGGTTCTCGAGGTGGTCGAATCGTACAGAAAAGGCAGAAGCGGTATGACAGATGGATCAAGTGCAATGTAAGGATTGTGTATGGTTGCAGCATGACGATCTCTGAGGGTACAGTGTTATCGCAGAGGCGGGATTCGAACGAACAGGAGAGACATTGTTGCGTCCGAGTGGCAGTCACAACAATGCTATGGTTCTGACGGCGGACAACGCAATGGCATTGTGTGGATGTGGTGAATGAAAAAAATGGAGTTGTGCACAGAGGAGCAAGGTTTTTTGTTGGATGACAGTGGTGCCTGATCCAGTAGAGTCGTGACGACAAGTTGGGAGGGTTGGCGTCCGACGGTGGCTCCAAAGGCAGCATGCGACTGCTACGATGGCTCAAGCGGGCGATTCTGGTGTGAAGTGTGTGGTCGGTTGTTGACTGTTTCTTCAGTCAGGTTATCGACTGCTGCTCTGGTCGGTTTGTCCACTGCTTCTCCACTCATGTGGTGGAGATGGATGAGTGTTGGCGACCTAGGTAAGAATACTTTTACTCTTCTTTTTTTAGTAATGAATTTTTCTTATATGATTTTTTATTTATGTTGTATAATTATTATTATTATTTGAACTATTATCTTTTAAATCTCTTTTTTTTTTCCTTTTAATTTTTTTTTTATATATATAGATATATTTGATATATATATTGTCTTGTTTTTTAATCAATAATTTTGATTTTTTTCTTATATCCTTTTTTTTTTTATTCTTTAAAAATGGCCAACGACCTCTGACGAAATCAAAAATCGGAGCAACTCAGAAAGTATAGTGAAATGCTTCAACTGCAACAATGTTGACGAATTTGATGGTCAAGGACCTGAATCAGAGAGTGTAGCTCTATGCAACGGTTAAGCGGCGGAAGGCTCGAACTGCTCTGATACCAAATGAAGTGAACAATGTTTCTTCTCAAGTTAAATACTTCATAAGACTTAGAATATCAGAATATCCATTGAGGATACAAAAATATTATATATTAAAAATGTATGATTCAAATTATTTGATTATGAATGTTACAAATGAGGCCTGCTTATATACCTAGGCAAGTGCCTTTTCATGGAAGTTCATGTCTCATTTAGACATGCCCCTTCAACCTAATTACTAATTAACTAATTAATCATTATTTATATTATTTTATTCATTACAATGACTGCCTCCAAATATTCAATTCTCATGACTTTTTTTTTTTGGGGGGGGGGGGGTTGTGTTCAAAAACCACCCCCAAAAGTTTAAATTCTCGTGAATTTTATGGGGCTTGTAAAAAAAATTCCATGAAAAATTTATTTTGGGGAAGTCATTTAAACTCCCTACCCACAAAAGTCATGAGAAAACACTTTAGAGGTGGTTATTAGAAATCCCCTGCCACAAAAAAAGGTGAATGTTGATTACTTTAGGGGGGGTTAAAAACTGACATGAAAAATACATTTAGGGGAAGTCATTTAAATCCCCCCCACCCACCCCAAAGTTAATTTTCATGACTTTCTAGTGGGGTTTTCAAAAAACTGCCATGAAAAATATATTTAGGGGCAATAATTTAAAAACCCCTTCCAAAAGTCATGAGAAAACACTTTTAGGTGTAGTTGTTAGAAAACCACTTAAAATGTAATTTTCATGACTTTCGAAAGGGTTTTCAAAAACCACCGCTAAATCCATGAAAACACTTTTAGAGGCGGTTTTAGAAAGATCACCGCAAGCCAAACTGCCCCTAAAGGCCTTTTTTTTGGTAGTGTAGGTGCCAATACTTGCCAAGTTCTAGTGCATTCTAAGTGCCAAATATTCATCTATTACTTATCTCCTACTTTCCAATAATTGATCCCAAATAACTTTAATCTTAAACCATGACAACACATACCAAGTCATCTCAATGCATGTCATGCGTGCTAAGACTTTCCAAGTTCCAATGTGTGTTAGGGAGTGTAACACATGTTATGGAGTGGCAAGGAATGTCTAAGAGTTGTAAGGTGTGCCAGACAGTTCTAATGCATACGAAGGAGTTTTAGGGAGTACTAATGAAACATAAGGAAGCACTAGTTCACAATGCATGGAAATGAATGAATACGAGGGTGAGCCAGGGAGTGTCAACGAGTTCTAGGTGTGCCAAGAAGGGAGTGACAAGGTACGCTAGGTCATGGTAAGGCATGCTAAGGAATACTAGGGCATGTAAAGAAGTGTAAAAGTGTGCTAGGGAGTTCCAATATGTGCTAACATGTGCCAAATAGTGTCAAGGCATGCCAGGATGTATAGGGTGCTAGGGTATGCCAATATGTTTCAAGGTGTGCCAATGCAACAAAAGGGAGAACCAAGCTAAAATGCAAGGAAATGAACATATACGAGGGTTGATAAGTCGAGACTTTACCTTTTTCAAAAGGGGCACACTAGACTAATCCAGGTGGATATTGGTGGCCACCCACCTATTCCACTTGGGGCCCCACCGTTATCAATTTCAATTTTTTAGTTTCGGCACAACTTACTATTTTTAGCAGTTTTTCGGGTCTTGAACTTCCGGATCCATTTTGAGACCCTAAACGACATTTTTTGGCAATCGCGCCTCTGTCAAATTTGATTTCATTCCATATTGATATCTATGATCAACAGTTGTAGTCCTCGGATAGATCTTTCTAACAATGTATCATGTGCATCAAATGGAGATAGTATACCAAAGTTACGACCTCGGGAAGTTGAAACACCAATTCACCCGAACGAGGCCCATAGTTTTTGGCTCTTCATCTCCTAGGGTTAGATGTTTATGGTTTTCCATTGTTTCTCTATAATAAATAGGCCCTCGAACCTAACACAGTTCAGAGGCCTGTAGCCACATCTCTTCTCATAGATAAGCTACCGGGGCCCTGGCTAGTTTATTAACATTCTATCTGAAAAGAAATTTTAGTTCTTTGCTATTAATGAAATGAAGTGTTATTTCTACTGCATATTTGTATTTATGGCTATATGTGTATTATGTTGCGTTCCTGCATAAATTTGGATCAGTGGTATCAAAGTGGTATGCTTTTTCTCGGTCCTTCTTTGCATGTCCCCAACGAGGTCGGGGTATAAGGAGTTAGGGCTCGATCTAGTTGAACATTTGCAAGATCAGCCTCACAAACCCCGAAGGTCACCCACGAGGGACGAAAATAAAGATGAGGGAGCAAGATATTGCTTGAGGAGGCCCTCGAAAAACAAAGGAACGCGATGATGGATAACTTTGCCCAAATCCTTCAGCAACTGCCCACTGGTGGCGCATCTGCATCCAACATCCACTCTAGAGGCGCGACTCCCTTTAAGGTACAAGTAAACTTTGACATTCCCATATTTGAGGGTCAAATAGATGAAAATGTCGTAGATAGATGGTTGAATATATTAGAAGGTTATTTCTCGGTTCATGACTTTTCCAACCAAGAGAAGATTATTTTTGCACTCTTCAAAGCTACCCCCCATGTCAAGGGCTGGTGGTAAATCTACTGTGAAAAAAAGGATGAGACAGAACCCTCTCTATTCTCAGCCATACCCGCTTGGAATTCTTTCCGAGACGCCTTCAAGGAACAATACTATCCCATGAGTAGCTATGAGGACAAGTACATACAATGGACCACGCTGCGGCAATAAAGGGATCAAGATGTGCATGATCTGACGAATCTGTTCCATACCCTGCGCACAAATTTGGGTATCAAATATTCGAAGAAACATTTGGTGCTAAAGTATCGCAGTTGTCTGCACATATACATTAGGAGAAAATGGAGTTCCTCGACATCTCCTCGCTTGGTACGGCATACCGGTATGCTACCAAGATTGAGCAGAAATTCAAACAAAAGAAGCGAGACTTTGGATCTGCAAATCAAAAGCAAGGGAAAGGTGCCCCCAAACCACAGAAAAAATGACAAATCCAAGGCATGGTGGCCCAAGAAAACCTGCCAAAGCCACAAGCAAAGAAAAACACCGCGAAGCCAAAGAAGGACACGGGAAAGTGGTGTGAGCTCCATAAGAGCTCCACTCACAACACAAGTGAGTGTTGGGCCAAGCAGTCGCTGGTGGAAAAATGAGGGCTTCTGAATCAGAAGCATGCTCTGACTCTGAATCAAACCTGACAAGGGGAATGCAAATGGAAACATATTATTGATACGGAGCCCAACGCCATTGTTGCAACTGCGAAGGTCTAGAAGGAGGAACCGGAAGATCTAGAGGAGGAGGAGCATCTCTTCCACTCGCAGATGTGGGTAAAGGGTTCCCCGCTACAGTTAATTGTCGACAATGGGAGCCAAAATAACCTCATTTCAGAAGACGTCGTGAAGTGGTTAGGCTTGCTGACCACAACACACCCACATCCATACACCATCAAGTGGATTCATCAAGGACGAGATCTCCACGTCAGCCAGCACTGTTGACTTCCCTATAGCATCAAGTCCTTCATGAGTGAGATATTATGTGATATTTCTCCTCTTGATGTTTCTGATGTATTATTAGGCCAACCATACTTGTGGAAGTGACATGCTATGTATGATTCCCATCCTCACGTTGTTATTGTTACTTTGGAAAATAAGTTGTACAGGATACCAGAGGTACCACCGCCTGTCGCTATCTCTTTGGTTACTGCAAAAATATGTAGCAAGCTCATTTCCCAAACCAGGAAATTTTTTTTTCTGATGATCTTCCGCCAGGGAAAGAAGAAGATTGTGGCCATGACCTCCAGAAAGGGCTCCTCTGCACAACAACAACAAATGGAAAAGGTTGTGGAGGAGTACGGGGACATCTTCACCTCACCCATAGGGGTTCCTCTACACTGTCAGGTCAAGCACCCCATTGATTTGACCCTAGGTGCGCCACTACCCAATGGATTGATCTATCGGCGCTCTGTTATGGAGAACAATGAAATCAAGAGGCAGATTCAGGATCTGCTGCAGAAAGGTCACATCCAACCAAGTTCATCACCCTGAGGGAGCACGATCATGTTGGTACAGAAGAAGGATGGGACTTGGAGACTTTGTATTGACTATCAAGCGTTGAACAAGATCACTGTCCAGAATAGATACCCGATCCCATGGATTGATGACCTTCTGGACCAACTCAAAGGGGCGAAATATTTTAGCAAGATCGACTTGAAGTCTAGGTATCACCAGGTACCAATCCAACCCTCTGATCTGTGGAAGACTGCCCTCAAAGACAAGGAGGGCATTTTCAAATGGTTGGTCGTGCCTTTTGGGTTGACGAATTCTCCCGCAACCTTCATGAGGTTGATGGATGACATCTTGCGGCCATTCACCAACTCATTTGTAGTGGTGTACTTGGATGACACTCTGATATTCAATCAAACTTGGGAAGAGCACCTCCACCACATCCGACAAGTTCTCCAAACACTGTGGAAACAGAAGTTGTGTGCCAATTTGGATAACTGCACTTTTGGAATAACCGAAGTTCAATATTTGGGATACGTTATTGATGAAAGGGGGGTGCATGTGGATCCAACCAAGATCCAAGTCATCCAGGGTTGGCCAGCTCAACCACTCCAATGGAGCTTCTTAGCTTTCTGGATCTTTCTAATTTCTACCGTAGGTTTGTGTTGGGATTCTCTCATATCACTTGGCCCCTCAGTTAAGTCACCAAGGGAGGAGCGAAAGAAAAATTCTTTTGGTCGGAATATCAACATAAGGCGTTCGTAGAATTGAAACATCGCCTATGTTCTGCCCCAGTACTCACATTAGCAGACTTGCAACAACCATTTGAGATCGAGACAGGTGCCTCTGACTATGCTATTGGGGCAGTTCTTACTCAACAGGGGCATCCTGTGGCATATCACAGTCAGAAATTGTCTGACATAGTTCGCAAGTATCCCACTTATGACAAAGAAATTTATTCCATTGTGCAACTTTTTCGACAATGGAAGCATTACATTTTGGGGAAGGAAACAATCATCCACACAGACCAGCGACCCCTATAGTTCATATAGACACAAGGGAAGTTTCAGAACGATCGCCATCAGAAGTGGTCCACATATCTGCAACAATTTCATTTGAACATCATGTACAAGAAGGGTAGTACCAATAATGTTGCAGACTGCCTCAGCCGATCACCGATCGTGGCGCTAACCACTGTTCTCAACTCTTGTGGGAACAAGACTTCTGATTAGCCACTTCTCTACAAGAGCGATACAGAATTTGGCCACACATACAAGGCACTCTTGGGGGGTACGCAAGTTCCAAATTTTCACCTCCAAGATGCATTGTTATGTCATCTGGGACACCTTTGTGTTCCTTCAAGCGAGCGTGCTAAGATGATATGGGAAGCACACTACAGTCGATTTGTTGGGCATTTCGGGGTCGAGAAAAAAACGGTAGTGCTGCAGAAGTATTTCTATTGGCCGAACCTTCAACAGGATGTCAGGAAGTACATCAGATCTTGCACTACTTACGCCATTTCTAAACAGACCATCAAGAAGCAATGCCTCTATACTACGCTACCTACCCTAGTCGACCTTGGGAATCCATCTCCATGGATTACATGTCAGGCCTTCCTTCTACTAAGCATGGAAATGACTTTGTTTTTTTGGTCGTCGACAGATTCTCGAAGATGGCCATTATGGCGGCCTACAAGAAGAATATCACAACAGAAGCCACTGCTAAACTCTTCTTTGAACGAGTTTGGGTGAACTTTGGGATCCCACAGTCTATCATATCAAATCGGGACAGAAGGTTCCTCAGCACATTTTGGTCTAGCCTCTGGTCAATGCTAGACACCAAGCTCACCAAGTCCACAGCTTTCCATCCCCAAACTGATGGCCAGACAGAGGTCGTCAACAAGATGATTGTACATATTATGCGCATGTACAATTCAAAGCATCCACGCACATGGGATGAGAGCCTCCCCTATGTACAACATAGTTATAATTGGGCTCTCCACAGCTCAACTGGTCACAGCCCCTTTCAGGTGGGCTTGGGATTCCAGCTGCTATGTCCCATTGACGTAGTCGTGCCATTTGCGGCTACTCACACCAATTAGTCTCATGTCCAGTCTGAAGCTGACAAAGTGAACATATTCATTGAGCGCATTCAGCACATTCGCCAACAAGTTCATGACATATTGGACAGAGCCAATGCTAAGTACAAGCAACGAAATGATCAACATCGAGTGCCACACAACTTCTAGGTGGGCGAAAAAGTGTGGCTAAATTTGCAGAAGGAGCGCCTCACTGGACCCCACCCCAAGCTTCGCATGCTCCGATATGGGTCGTACACCATCACCAAGATTGTAGGGAACAATGCCTTCGAGCTTAGTATTCCACCATTCCTTGGTCTACACCCAGTATTCAATGTGGACTGCCTTCGTCCCTACTTCCCACCTCTACTGTACACCTCTCACATTGCAGAAAAACTCACACCAACAGAGTTAAACCCATACTGCATGGAACAGGCCACAACAAATTATATCATGGACATGCAAATAAAGAACACTCGCCAACAGAATATCCAACTGTATCTGGTTTTCAAAGCTGGCCAACTCCTGCACTAAGGCAAGTGGTTCACCAGGGACTAAGTTCAGCAGAAGTTTCCTCATCTCATGGAGGAACTCAATGCAATGGGGACCATTTCTTCCTAGGGTGGGAGGAATGATCCAGGTGAATATTGGTGGCCACCTGCCTATTCCACTTGGGGCCCCACCATTGTCTCTTTCAGATTTTCATTTTCATCACAACTTACTATGTTTAGCAGTTTTTCGGGTCCTGAACTTCCGGAGCCATTTTGACGCCCTAAATGACCTTTTTTGGCATCATGCCTCTGTCGAATATGATTCCGTTCCGGAATTGATATTCGCATTCCATTCCAGAATCGATATTCATGGTAAACAGATGTATTCCTCGGATATATCTTTCTAACAATGTATCATGTGCGTCAAACGAAGATAATATGCCAAAGTTACGACCCCGGGAAGTTGAAACACCAATTTACCCAAACGGGGCCCATAGTTTTAGCGCTTCATCTCCTAGGGTTAGGTTTTTGGATGTTTATGGTTTTCCATTGTTTCTCTATAATAAATAGGCCCTCGAGCCTCATTTTAACACAGTTCAAAGGCTTGTAGCTGCCACATCTCTTCTCAAAGATAAGCTACCAGCGCCCTAGCTAGTTTATTTCGATTCTATCTGTAAGAAAATTCCAGTTCTTTGATATTAATGAAATGAAGTGGTATTTCCGCTGCATATTTGTATTTATGGTTATATGTATATTCTGTTTCATTCCTGCATAAATCCGAATCAGTGGTATCAGAGTGGTGTGATTTTTCTCGATCCTTCTTTGCATGTCCCCAACGAGGTCGGGGTATAAGGAGTTAGGGCTCAATTTTGTTGAACCTTTGCAAGATCAGCCTTGCAAACCCCGACGACTGCCCATGGGGGATGAAAAGAAAGATGAGGGATCAGGATATCCTATCAAATATTTCTCGAGGAGGCCCTTGAAAAACAAAGGAACATGATGATGGATAACTTTTTCCAGATCCTTCAACGACTGCCCACCGGCGGTGCATCTGCATCCAACAGCCACTTTTTAGGCATGACTCCCTTTAAGGTACAAGTAAAATTTGGCATTCCCATATTTGAGGGTCAAATAGATGCAGATTTCGTAGATATATGGTTGAATATATTATAAGGATATTTCTCAGTTCATGACTTTTCTGACCGGGAGAAGATTATTTTTGCACTCCTCAGAGCTACCCCCCATGTCAAGGACTGGTGGGAAACCTACTGTGAGAAAAAGGACGAGACAAAACCCTATTTGTTCTCAATCATACCCACTTGGAATTCTTTCCGAGATGCCATTAAGGAACAATATTATCCCATGGGGAGCTATGAGGACAAGTACATACAACGGACCATGTTGTGGCAACAAAGGGATCAAGATGTGCATGAGCTGACAAATATGTTCCATACCCTGCGCACAAATTTGGGTATCAAAGATTCGAATAAACATTTGGTGATAAAGTATCGCAGTTGTCTGCACATATACATTCAGGAGGAAATGGAGTTCCTCGACATCTCCTTGCTTGGTATGGCATACCGGTACGCTGCCAAGATTGAGCAGAAATTAAAACAGAAGAAGCGAGTCTTTGGATCTGCGAATCAAAATCAAGGGAAAGGTGCCCCCAAACCACAGAACAAAGGACAAAGGCAAGGCATGGCGACCCAAGACAACCTGCCAAATCCACAAGCAAAGAAAAACACCGTGAAGCCAAAGAAGGACACGGGAAAGTGGTGTGAGTTCCATAAGAACTACACTAACAACACAAGTGAGTATCGAGCCAAGCAGTCGTTGGTGGCCGAGATGAGGGCTTCTGAATCAGATGCATGCTCCGACTCTGAATCAAAACCTGACAATGGGAATGACAAAGGGAAAAATATTATTGATGTGGAGCCCAATGCCACTATTGCCACTTTGAAGGTCCAGAAGGAGGAACCAGAATATCCAGAGGAGGAGGAGCGTCCCTTCCACTCCCAGATTTGGGTAAAGGGTTCCCCGCTACAGTTCATTTCGACAATGGGAGCCAAAAGAACCTCATTTCAGTAGACGTCGTGAATTGGTTGGGCTTGCCGACCACAGCACACCCACATCCATACACCATCGGGTGGCTTCACCAAGGACAAGATCTCCGCGTCAGCCAGCAGTGTCGCCTTCCCTATAGCATCAAGCCATTCACGGATGAGGTATTATGTGACATTGCTCCTCTTGATTTTCTGATGTAGTATTAGGCAAACCATACTTGTGGAAGCGACATGTTGTGTATGAGTCCCATCCTCGCGTTGTTATTGTTACTTTGGGAAATAATTTTTACAGGATAACAAAGGTATCACCGCCTGCCGCTATCTCTTTCGTTACTGCAAAACAATGTAGTAAGCTCATTTCCCAAACCAGGAAAAAAAAATTTCTGATAATCCTCCCCCAGGGCAAGAAGAATATTGTGGTCATAACCTCCAGAAAGGGCTCCTATGCACGACAACAACAAATGGACAAGGTTTTTGAGGATTACGAGGACGACTTCACCTCACCTACAGGGGTTCCTTTGCACTGTCAGGTCAAGCACCCCATTGATCTGACCCCAAGTGCGTCGCTACCCAATGGACCGATCTATCGATGCTCTGTTTTGGAGAATGATGAAATCAAGAAGCATATTTAGGAGTTGTTGCAGAAAGGTCACATCCAACCAAGTTCATCGCCCTGTGGGAGCCCGATCATGTTGGTACAGAAGAAGGATGGGACTTGGAGACTCTGTATTGACTATCGAGCGTTGAAAAATATCATTGTCCGGAATAGACACCCGATCCCACGGATTGATGACCTTCTGGACCAAGTCAAAGGGGAAAAATATTTCAGCAAGATCGACTTGAAGTCTAGGTATCACCAGGTACCAATCGAACCCTTTGATGTGTGGAAGACTGCCTTCAAAGCCAAGGAGGGCCTTTTCGAATGGCTGGTCATGCCTTTTGGGTTGACGAATGCTCTCGCAACCTTCATGAGGTTGATGGATGACATCTTGCGGCCATTCACCAACTCTTTTTTAGTGGTGTACTTGGATGACATTCTAATCTTCAGCCAAACTTGGGAAGAGCACCTCCACCACATCCGAAAAGTCCTCCAAATACTGTGGCAACACAAGTTGTGTGCCAATTTGGAGAAGTGCACTTTTGGCATGACCCAAGTTCAATATCTGGGATACATTATTGATGAAAGGGGGGTGGATGTGGATCCAAAAAAGATCCAATTCATTCGGTATTGGTCATCCCAAACCACTCCAACACTAACAATAGGTTCTAATAAATTCCAAGTGCCAATGTGTCCCAAGTGCTCATGTATGCCAATGCATGTCGAGGTGTTCGAGGGCATGCCAACACATGATAGGGGAGTTCTGTTTTGTGTAAGGGCATGCCAAAACATGACAGGGGAGTGCTATGTTGTGTTACGACATGCCAATATGTGTTTGGGTATCCTAGTCATGGAAAGAAGTTATAGGTATAAATATGATCCGAGATAGGCAAGGTTCCAAGGAATGTTAGTCTATGCCAAAGAATATCAAGGTGTGCTAGGGATGTTTAGGAGCATTAGGTCCCTCTCATTAATAGAATTGACCAAGCTTGATTATGAGTCACTTCTTGCTATGGTACATTGCTATTCTATTTACATTGACGTATATTATTTATTTCAAATTTCCTTATTCTCACTAATGTAGATACACTCATTACACTTTATTTTTATGCTTGCAGATAGAACTACAAGATCAAGAAGATCAAAAAATCGATGCAATCAACAAAACATTCCTCCAAATAAACAAATTCATGGAAGTAGCTTGAACACTGACGATAGTTCCAACGAAGAATGATGATCAATTTGGATATCAACGGAACCTATTGTATTTTTTGAAATAATTGTCTATGAAAATAAGACATTTTGTTTAATGTAATGTACATAGTGTCCCAATTGAAAGACAAGGGCTTACGAATAACAATCTCATTTTGTATGGAAAATAAACTCTTATTGATATATAATAATATAGATTTTAATTTATTCTATTTTGTTATCTAATGTTGCTGTGAAATGTTACACCACTGATTAAATATATGGGTGATTAAATATTATAATGAAGAGATGAAAAATCTGATAATGTAACAAAATAATCCAAACACCACATAAAAATGCAGCAATCAAATTTTAATTTATATGATTAATGTTATATGTTGATTTTTCGATGAATAATAGATTTTAAAAATTATAATAATTGCACTATAACATGTCGATGTTTCCAAAAAAGAGAAAATATCATTCAAAAAATCGGTGTGTGTATAACATAAAAAAGCACCGGTGCATTGTGTTATATAAAAGCACCATGCCAGCATATTTTTGCATGCTTGATTCCTTTTAAGAAAATCAGAGCACCAATAATTAGGGGAATGTTGAGGTCTAAAATGAGCCTCCAAAGAAAATTATAAAATAATAGTGTAATAATAAAACAAGATTTGATTACATCATCAAATTTTAGAGGGAAAAAAGAAAAAAACTACTTTTTCAACTCACATTTTCAAATTATCTCCCTATGGGTTTACTCAAATTTTGAGCGGGAACACTCATTGGATGCATAATTTGATTCCTCATCCAAGGAGTACCCATGTTGCATACTTTCGACAGACCCTGCTACATGAGAAATGTGATTGCAAACATGTTTTTTCATGTATTTCTCATTTTTCGTGTAGCAGAGTCCATAGAAAGTATGCAACATGGGTACTACTTGGATGAGGAATTAAATTTTGCATCCAATGAGTACTCCCGCTTGAAATTTGAGTAAAACCTTATGGAAATAAGTTGAAAAAGTAGTTTTATTATTTTATTATTTTTTAATCTTTTTAATTTTTTACCCCAAAAATGGTGAATCATCCCCCATGGTTGAAATAATTATCTTGAGTCCTATTGGTTGTTATAAATTTTATTTTGGTTGTACATTTTTCTTAGGAGGCCCATTTTAGACCTCAAAAGTTCTCTAATGGAATTATCACTTCAAGCACCAGTCATGTTTGAGATTAACACCCTGGTGCATTGTAATTCTTAACGTATCAGTGATTTCATATACCTAACTCCAAGATCCTACAAAATATTATTTCCATCTCATTGCTTTATGAAACTAACAACATCAGTCCTTTTGTATAACTAACGCACCATGGCTTTTGTACCAACGATACACACCAATACTACAAGTTTAAAAAAAACACCAACACAACAATTATTTTTTGTGTGCCCCAGTGTCATTCCTTAAAAGAATTCCCTGAGGCTTTTTTATCTATTATCGCTGATGAGATATATATTACACATTAACATTCTTTTCAGTCAACAACTCGATTATTTTAGTTATGTATGTCGCCCGATGCTTTTATGTATGTAGAGCACCAACGATATTTGTTCCATTAAACGCACCGCAAAAAAACAAAAAGTATTCTCGGTGATAATATGGCAGATGCAACAAGGGTGTGTGATTCAGCACACATTTAAGTGCACTGAAATCCTTTTGAGCAGTATCATCCCAAATGAAACAAATTCCAATTTTCAAAACTCGAGAGAAACCTTTAGTTAGCTCTGCATATTTCAGAATGAATCGTAGTAAAAAAAATTATTTCCCTTGCGAAATTTGGAGTTGGCGTAAATTTGAAGGAGGAGGAAAATTCGAAATAGCCTTTACCTTAAGAGGGTCAACACGAAATCCTTCTTTAAACACGAAAATCCTAGTAAACGAACATATTTTACACAAAAAATACATTTTGTGGATTTAAGCGTATATTATAATACCAAAATCTGAGAAAAATTTCTCTTGGATGCGCTGGATGATCTTCACATTTCAATGAATGAGTAGGGAAATCATCTAAATACGATTATACAATATGTTTAATGTCATGAAAGTAATAAGGCATAGCCTGTTGAAAAGTTGCGCCAACATTCTTAAGTTCAAATGGAAGTTTCTGATAAGCGAAAGTTCCCCATGTACAAATGAACGTGGTTTTATGCTGATCCTCAGGGAGTATGTTAATTTGATTGTATTTGAAAAATTCATCCATAAAAGAAAAGATTTCATTATCGTCACAATCATAAATTATTTTATTGATATAGGGAGTAGGATAGTTGTCTTTAGTACAAGCTTTGTTAATGTCTCTATAATCGATGCATACTCTTATTGTCCCTTGCTTCTTATTAACAAGAACGATTTTGGAAACCAAATCAATCAAGAGAAAATGATAGATAAATCCCTCTTTTAAAAGTTTTTCAACTTCAACTTTGATAGCAAAATTATTTCTAGGATACACCAGACATAATATAAGTCTGATAGGTTTAGCATCTGAATAGGTCTTGATTTCATGAACTACAATACTTGGGTCTATTCCTGGAATTTCCTCATAATGATCTGAATATGGAAAAACTAGTTTTGTTGTGTTAACTTCCTCATCAGTATAAAATAAAAGTGTGCTTAAGGATCGTCTCAAATAGCCAGCTATGAGAGGGTTCATGTGTCAAATTTATGTGTCTTTTATGAGAAATTCATGAGGTAATTTAGTTTTAAAAACACATAAAATACAAGTAAATTGCAGAGAAATAATACACAACAAATACATTACACAGAGCTGATAAAGGAGTTCACCCCTCCTAGGCTACATCTCCTTGGACCTGCTTCAATGGCTTGGCCCTCTTTGGATTAATGGTCAATTCTCTGATTACATGCACCTACATTTCTCCAATGGATTCCCAACCTTCTCCATTGGATTCAGAAGACCCAAAAACCCCCAAGTAGCCTCTTTTGGCTCTGAAAATGGTTTTTAAGTGAAGCAGACATGGCCTCCTCTCCTGGAAAACCGGAAAAATCACTCCCAGAAGTCCTCCTCTGCCTCTGAAACCTGTGAAAAACTTCTCAGAGCATCCAAATATTCTAGGATAGACTCTTATTGAGCCCAATTTGGTCGAATAATGCTCCATTTATGCTTTCCTCAATTTTGGCCAAGGAAACCTCTCCAAAACTAGAGTAACTGCAGTTAAAACCACCACATTTGGAGTTATCGAAGAAATTGGCGGACTCCGCCAATTAGAGCTAATCTGAAATTAAGGTTAACTAGAAACTAATCATTGTTTAAGCAGGGTTAAGGAGCTAATCCCGCTTAACTTAATCCACAATTAGTTTTAGGATAAGCGCACATTAAACATTGATTAGGGATTTAATAATCTGTGGTTAGAGTAAATCATGTGTTTATGGTTTAGAGCTCCCGCCATCGGTTATATTCCGTGTTCATGTGCGTTTGGGCTAGCCCCCATTTCCTTCCATCATAACAATATTTGAAACTTAAATACATTCGACATCCATTATAGTTAAGATTCACTGCGTAGGAGAAGAGGTAACGTGTTTTGTTTGTGTGGGGGAAGTCGCATGGTTGAGCCCGAAATTTGCCCGTCCACCATATAAAATTTTGGTCGACCATATAATATGAAATTTTTTACCATAATATAGCCAAAATTCGGCCTTTGGGAGGGGGCACGTGGCGGCCTCCGGGCTTTCCACGTGTTCTTTTCCCATTGGCTCATTCAAAACCAACCAAAAACTGCCATGTAGCCCAAAAATTCGAGCCAGCCACAAGATTACAAGTGTCAACACACCATTGGCTAGAGGAAAACCAAGTTTTGACCAAGAAATTGACCCCTTTGACCATGATTGACTTCTTTTTTTTAAATTTGCATGTTTGGCAAAGGGGACATTAGGCTCTAACTTTCTCATACAGAGTCGGTTTTCGATGAAACGAAATGCACCGGAATCAGGGCGACGAGAAATTCATGGTCTTTCTGGTTTTATTGATTCTGGACACTTTCATTTTTTAGCAAATCCCCCCCCCCCCCCCCCCCCCAATTAAGTTTCTGATCACTCCTTCCCACTAACAGGTTTTTGACCCACAAAAGCTGGTTATCTTATGAGATTTTAATACTCTTCTCTTTTCCAAGTTCTATCAACTTAATTCTACTTGGAAAAATCTCCATGACAACCACTTTGGTTCACTAAGATGCCTTGCTTTGCAAATGGCTTGGCACTTCAACCAATGTCCTCCTTTCGTTTTTTACCCAATCCAACACTTTTTGGATGCTTATTGACTGATTAAACACCTTGTTGTACCAAAGCGATCCCTCGGTGCTTGGAAAGCTAACTGATGGCCTTCCCACTGAGAATCATGTTCCTCCTTTGCACACACATGCATTTGATGCAAGCTTCTCCTTGGAAACCACTTTTCCAAGTTAAGCCCATCTGAGTGAACTACAAAAATGAGTTCCAATATCAGTGATCACAAGAAATGAAATAACCATTCATTTTACCTCCACGGTTCCAAATTCCACATCTGGAAGAATGCATTTGCCATCTCTTTCACTTCTTGGCATCAACACATCAACTGGTCTACAATGGCTTTTGTTTTGGCTGCAAACTTTTTTGGCATCTTGTCCACTTTCCGCTTTTTTATTCCATCATCCTCCAATATTGACATGTTGCTCATATGATTTGAGAATGAAGGCTAATCATGAGCCTCTCGCTCAAGAGTGGACCTTCCAAAATCCTGAGACATCTTGTCACAAGAAAAAAACCATTAACTTAAAAAACACATCATGCAAGAAACACAACTTGAAGACCTCTTCCTTTTACTCCTTCAAAGAAAAAAATGTCACGTCTTGTGAACATCGCCATGAATTGTTACATCTTGGTGTAAAAACCCATCGACCAAACACAATTCGACAAAACATGCCTCTTCAAACAACTGACTCTCAAGTTAAACAAAAGCATGTACAACACTTGACGATTCTTTTCCCAAAACAACAATAATTTCACATCTCATGAAACAATTCATCAACATATCTCTTTCATTCTTGGAGACTAAATCAACTCTTCCAAGTCGATAAGACATACATGTAACAATCAACTAACCAATCACTCATGCATGTGCAAATGATCAACACTCTCAAGTTGACAAAAATACATGATAAACAAAGCAATCAACCAACAGAAGTCGATCACTAATGCATGTTCAACCACAATGAAACTATAAAAAATTCCATTTTTCACACACACAAACTCGCATGCATGTATACAATGCTCAACTCTCTCGCAAGTACAATCATAAGTACAAGAATCCCATTGGTAAGTAAGAGTACTTAAAGAGCTGAAATGAACAAATTTGTTGCAACAAAGTGAGTCAACATATTCCACTTTCAAACACCTTCATGGCGTAAACATGCATCATGCATTCTAGAGAAAAATAAATGCATTCACATGCAAATTGCAACTACAAATTTCCATCTTTGTTGCAACTAAGTGAGTCAACATAACTCTACTTTTCCAACATCTTTCTTCGTGCAATATGCAACTTAATTTTAAGAGAAAATAAGTGCATTCAGATAACAATAAGGCAAGATTTTCATCAATTATAAATATAAATGCAAGGCCTTAATTGGTTAAGAAATCTAACCATCTCTTTCCAAACCACTTCAATGGTGCTTCTTTCATTTGCACTTCATCATGTGTATCATCCTGATCCACATCAGTTATGGAATCCTTTTTTCCATTCTTGTCAAAATCTCTCTCCACCTTCTTCAAATGTTGTGGATGAATTTTTGGATGAAAAATCCAACACTTGTTTACAAGATGACCTTGCTTATGGAAATGAGAGAAAAATAATTACATCTTATTTTCAGCATGGTTTGCATTGTCCATTGGACCTTTGGCTTTCTGTCTCCTTTGTTTTAAAAATTTCTTGTGTATGGCTATCTTCTTCCAACACCTCGAAACAATATGGTTATTAAAACCACAAAAGGAACATGTAAATTTTCTCCAAACCTTATGTGAGTATTCTCCATGTTTATCATAGTTAAAAGCAACTTGATTAAAGGAAAATTTATACCTTTGACATTCACTTTTGTCACCTTCTTGAGGAGGTAGTGGCTCACTTCAGAATACCAACAATGGCTTCAATGGCTTTAGAGATTTGAACATCCTCTTTTTTTCCATTTCCATTAGTTGCATGCTTATGAGCATCTTCTTGCAAAGTGGGTGTAAAACTTTTTGCATTCCTCACGAGCAAAAACTTCACAAGCTTGAGGTAATGAAAAATGTAATAAAAGTCTTTCTTGGAACACCTTCATCATGTGCCTCCTTGGCTTTGGAGCATTCTCCATCATGTTTTCCATAACCAAGACCTAAGAAACTAGGCCTTTCCTATAAAATAATTGGCTCAACTATGCCTTGTGCATGTTTTCCCGATCCTTTACCTTCATAGCCCATTTTTTTAACAATTTGGACCCTATTCCTCTAGTGTGTCTTTCAAAAACACGAAAACATTCATCTTGAGAGGAAATTGAAGATAAAATTGACTTGCTTACCTCATTTTCATGCAAATACTTCAATAGGGTTTCATTTGCAATATGTAGCTGAGTCGGCATCTTATGTATTTTTTCAAGAAGCTCTTGATTTTCCTCCTTCATGGCCATCAACTGCTCTTGAAGGATAGTGCTCTCCTTATTATCTTCAACCATCTATTGCACCATATATCTTATGATGAAGAGCTTCTGCAACATCTCTTCATCAAAGATTCTTGCTAAGGAAGATTGATTAGAACCATTGTTGGATGAAGCTACCATCACACTTGTAATGCATAAAATGCTTCTTTGTTGTGATTTAAGAGATGGGTCCTCAATCTTGGCGTTCTCTTGATGAGAGGAGAGACACATAAACTTGCACACAGTTAAATTCTCCTTGCACAAATACAAATCTAATAGCTATTTTTTTAGCTACCCTTGGTAAACCTTGAGATAAACTTGGGCTAAAATGAGCTAAACTGTGCTCTGATACCAACTTGATCTGAATATGGAAAAACTATTTTTTTTGTGCTAGCTTCCTCATCAGTATAAAATAAAAGTGTGCTTAAGGATTGTCTCAAATAGCCAGTTATGAGATGGTTTATGTGTCAAATTTATGTGTCTTTTATGAGAAATTCATGAGGTAATTTATTTTTAAAAACATATAAATAATAAGCAAATTGAAGAGAAATAATACACAACAAACACATTACACAGAGCTGATAAAGGAGTTCACCCCTCCTAGGCTACATCTCCTTGGACCCTCTTCAATGGCTTGGCCCTCTTTAGATTAATGGTCAATTATATGATTACATGCACCTACAGTGCTCCAATGGATTCATAAAACCCAAAAACCCCTAAGTATCCTCTTCTGGCTCTACAAATAGTTTTTAAGTGAAGTAGACATGCCTCCTCTCCTGGTAGCCCTGAGCATATTTAATCTTCAAAAGGGAAAAAACACTCCCATAATTCTCCTATGCCTCTGAAACCTATGCCAAACTGCTCATAGCATCCAAATATTCTAGGATAGACTCTTACTGAGCCCAATTTGGTCGAATAATGCTCCAGTTATGGTTTCCTCAATTTTAGCCTAGGAAACCCCTCCAAAAATGGAGTAACTCCAGTTAACTCCGCCACATTTGGAGTTCCCACCGAAATTGGTGGACTCTTAACATTAGTGCTAATACATAATTAAGGTTAATTGGAATTTAAGCATTGGTTAAGCACAGTTAAGGCACTAATCCCTCTTAACTCAATCCACAATTAGTTTTCGGATAATCACACATTAAACATTGATTAGGGATTTAATAATCTGTGGTTAGATTTAATCAAGAATTTATGGTTTAGAGCTCTCGCCTTCAGTTATATGTCGTGGTCATGTCTGTTGGGGCTGGCCCCCATTTCCTTCCGCCATAAAAATATTTGAAACTTAAATACAAGTTGACATCCATTATAGTTAAGATCCAATGCATAGGAGACGTGGTAACGTGTTGTGTTTGTGTGGGGGAGGTCATGAGGTCGAGCCTAACCTCTGCTCGTCCACCATATAATATTTTGGTCGACCATACAATATGAAATTTTTGACCATAACATAGCCAAACTTCGGCCTTTGGGAGGGGGCACGTGGCGGCCCCCGGGCTTGCCACATGTCCTCTTCCCATTGGCTCATTCAAAACCAACCAAAATATTCCATGTAGCCTAGAAATTTGGCAAACCACAAGCTGACATGTGTCAACACACCATTGGCTAGAGGAAAACCAAATTTTGACCAAGAAATTGACCCCTTTGACCCTATTTGACTTTTTTTTTAAATTCGCCTGTTTGGCAAAGCAAACAACATGCTCTAACTTTCTCATACTGAGTTGGTTTTAGATGAAACAAAGTATGTTGGAATCTGGGAAACGAGCACTTCACAGTTGTTCTAGTTTCGAGCGATTTTGAACACTTCCATTTTTTTGCAAATTTTTGCCCCCAATTCAGTTTTTGATCACATAAGACCAGGAAAACATGTCGTGGAATTCTTGGAATAGGAATTTATAAGTCTGAATTTCATCAAGTGAACATGAGGCACCTATATGAATTATTCTTGATAATTCCAAGTTTCACTGAGATATTAAGCAAAATCATCGTAGATATATTCTCCAAATTCTGTTCAGATTTAGATTTAAGAATTGATATAGGGAATTTAGGGTCATCTACGATATCAGGTGAAAACATTGTAGAAAAGTTATTCTCAATATTTTCAAAGTTGGGAAGAAAAGAATAACGGTGATGATAATCGTCCCAAGGAATTTCATATAAAGTCATAACCTCCATGATACTCTCATCTACTGGAAACATATTACCGAAAGGATCAAGAAATGATATTGGTTTCAACTAGGAGGATTGAGAATAATCATTAATGATCGCATTCGCTCAATCATTTTTTGTAAGGAGTGGTTCTAAGAACGATTGAATAACTTGATAAGATAATTCTAGTGGGCTTAGAGGCATTTGTTCACCATATGTGGTCGAATCAAATTTTGAAGGCATGGTCCAAGGATCATATGATTCTGGATTGCTTTATGATATCATTAAAAGGAGTGTTGGGTGGAAGGAGTGAAAAATTTCCCATCAATGATGAATCCTTAAGCAAACTGCAACCAACATATGAATAAGGAGTAATCAATTTCCCCACAAAGGGTACACTACCAGTGGAATTAGGATCAAAAGTGTAGAAAGACAGTTGGTCAACTTTCACTATCATTCCTTTATGAGGGAATAATATCATTCAAGAAAGTGATGAGACCACTGCAGACATTACATAATTCCAACTTCGACCCAACAAAATATTGTAATCAATTTGAGCATCAACAAATTCTACCTCGATTCCAACCATTTTACCTTCTAATTCTATTGGTAGGTGCTTCAAAATACCATAAGGTCGAAATCCTCTTCCATCAAAGGCTTTAAGAGTGGTAGGTGATTGACTAATCATTGGAGAACCTAAAGCTTTCAAACAAGAAATATACATAGTACACATATAGGCTCCCTCGTTAATTATTGTATGAAAAACGCATTTGGTTTAAAAAAAAAATGGTATTTGAAATGCTAGTTGATGCAAGAGTCTAGGTATATGACTTTCAAGATCAAATAATATGAGATTAGAGTCTTGTGCATAAATTGCTCCAGTAGATAAAAACAGTGATTTCCTTTGTGTAGGACATGTTTTTAGCACTTCAAGAGCCAACGTTGCTAAAGGAGATTGATCCAGGTATTCAACAATGTTATAATTCTGAGCCGCTCTGGTGTGTGGATTAAAAGACAACTTTCGAATAACACCTTTAGGAGACAAACATATTACCATATTTTTTTCTTGATTTGTAAAGGTTCAGAAGGAGGTGGAACTGATATTGAAGGTTGACCACATTTACTAGCATCATTTCCATTTACAGAAGCTTTAGATCCATAATATTTAGACATAGTTGCTACCGAAACTTTAGAATAAATCATCATGATATATGTCGATGCAGATGAAGAGGATGGATTATGAGCAACAATTTTACTGTCCTAAGAAGGAAAAGGATCTTTCAAGATAATAAACTTAGGAGAACCTTTGAGGATTTTTCTAACCTCTATGTGATGTGATAATTTCTTAGTATAATGGTCTTCATATAAGATCAAGCAAGGATACCAAGGTTTCTTTTTCTCTTCAAAAGGTCCATTTTTTTTTTGTTATTCTTTTTTAGAGGAATTTTGTTTTTCTTTTCCTTTGCCTTTTTTCTCACTTCCAGGTTGTTGGGCCTTATCAGTAGATGATTCTACTTCATATATTTCGAAATTAATTTCAAGAGAAGTGTTTCCATTAGGAAAATTTTGTGTGGCCATAGTAGGATAATTTTTATAATTACTCTTAGATTTTTTACTCTTTTATTATTGGCCAAAAAAACCAATTACACCATTAGCGGTGTGAGATCTTGTAGGAGATGAAACTTGTTGAGTTGTGTTGGATGGGTGAGGAAAATTGGGAATATTTTTGTACAACAGTGTCAGATTGTGAGTATACAAGGTCTAAATATTGGGCACGAGCAATAACTTGCTCTTCCATTACAAACTCCTCCCTTAGAAACATCTTATATGAAGAAGTAAAGATTTAGTGAACCATTAATCTAATATCTGGTCTGGAATATAAACTTTGACTAAACGACATCTACATCACCATTCATGTATGTGATCTAAAATGTAGGTAAAATCAAATTGTTTTAATGAAGTCAATAGTTCAATATTAGTATCATATTGAATGGGTAACTGAAAATGTGTTAAATATGTAATTTCTAAGGAATTGAAATTATAGAAAGAGGCACATGGTAACTAAATGTACCATTTTATTGTTGAACTCGTTAGAGTTTGTTCGAAAAGTCGTAACCTGATGAAATCATCATTTAATGAATTTGAAGAACACCATAGGTGATAGGTCATGGCATGATTTTATGGATCCTCTCCAGACTTACATTCAAATTTTGGTATGTCACTTGGTAATTTAGTAGGAATCACTGGCCAGAAAGGATAATAATAAATGGGATCATTCATGAGCTGAGATAAATCTGGTAAATCTAATGTTGCAATGAAAGGTAACTGTCGATTAAAGTCTTGTTGAGGATACTGATACCCTTGAGGATAAATTCCAACCCCTAGAGGATGTTATCTAGGATATACTGGAATAGCTTGAGCTGTTGGAATTTTCTTTCCCCGTGGATAACTAGGGAAAGTCATACCACTTTGCAGTTGAAATGGAATTTGAAAAGTATAACCAAGGTATGGTTGAATTTTAAAAGGTTGATTCTGGTATGATTGACCGTGCACCATTTCACCCAAGTAAAGTTGGCCTTGTGAAGGTTGAACTTGATAAGATTGACCTTGATAAGGTTGACTTTGAAAAGGTTTACCTTGAAAATGTTGACCTTAAAAAGGTTGACCTTGATACATTGTTTGAATTGTTCCTACACTAGGTTGAAAAATAGGTATCTATGTTGTAGATTGAAAACTTGGACCCGTTTAATAATCAGATGCTTGAGGCATAGTTTGTGTAGGTTATTGAACTGATATTTGAGGTGTACCTTGGATAGTCATTTGTGACATGGATTAGACAAGCATTTGAGGTTTACTTGGAACCGATTGTTGAACATTTATTTGTACAGTAGGCTGAACATACGTTTGGGGAATACCCTGGACATGCTATTGGAGAGATACTTGTGGGGTCCCCTGGACATGTTTCCAAATAGGTGTCCAAGGAATACCTTGGACAGGTTGCTAGAGAGACACTTGTGGGGTGCCTTGAACAGGTGTTTTTGGTGTAGATTGGACAATAGCCTGGATTGTTTGATAAATAGGAACTTGTGGAGTAGCTTGAATAGGTTGTTGAACATAAGAGGGATTCCAAATAGTACTCCCCATTCCCAGAAAAGGAGCACCAATCAAGGGTTGAGATATAACAGGTTGACTTGGACCGACCTGAGGTATCTGAACAAGGTTTGTATAAGCTCTAGAAAGAGGTTATACTACAAATGGAGGATACATTCCACTAGGAGGTTTCCCTCCAGCTGAAACATAGGATGTTTGCCCCCCATCTGGATAGTAAATGTTAGTTAGAGTCAGTTGAGGATTACCTATATTACTAGATATCATATTAATGTATTCTTCTGAATCCAAAGGTTTTTCAAGCATATGAGTCATGCTATAAGTAGTAATTCCTACATTAGTATTATATAAACAAGATGATATTCCTGAAATCCAAGTAGAAACTTGAGCAGAAGGAGTGGCTCCTGAAAAAGTTCTAGTAAGTGACTGATACCCAATGGGAACCGAAGGTATGCCATATAGGAATGACTTTGGATATCTTGTAAACATAGAAGTCATAACACAATGGCTAAGCTATATACTCATATGAGAAGACAAGTTTAAAATTACAAGAGGAGTTTCCGACATGATTTTCTTAGGTGTAAAATTAAGAGGAGTACATAAATGAGGAATACCTTGACCTAAAACGTTTAATGGGGTAAAATACCAAGCATCTGGTTGAAAAGGTTCAAAAGGAAGACTTTGAAAAACTAAAGGATCGCCATTAGAAATAGGAGGGTATGGTGATTCTTCCTCTTCTTCTTCAGTAATACCTTCAATGCTTAGAAGACCAGCAGGTAAACCAGTTGTAATTATAGTTCTTTGAGTTGAAGTAGATAAAGGAGTAGGGGCTATAGCAGCTGAAGGTTATTCACGTTCAAAAATGTTAGATTCAAGTTATTCAACATTGGGTTTAGTAAGTTTTGTCTCTAAAGTTTCACGGATTTCAAATTCATCCTTAATAATCTCAAGTTCTAAAATTTCAGTAACTTCAGGTCTAGATTGAACTATGTCTGACTCTATTCTATGCAGTTGAGTTACTTCAGATTCTATTGTCTCAAGTTCTGCATCTCCAGATGTTTAAGGTTAATCTGAGGTTACTGATTCCGCTGATTTCATTCTCTCTGCTTTGATTTTTCTCCAATTGACCAAATATGTACTTGGGGGGTAAACCCTTCATTCTGCATGAATGTCTCGGTAATTCTGCCACAATGAATTTTATTAAAGGCTTATTCCAATTTTATTCAATCAAATAAATAACCAAAATAAAATTAAAAAAATGGTAACTAGGTAGAAAAGGATTACTAAGCCACTGTGAACGGCAGAATACCATTTCCAGCATGTGCAGGTAATATCCCTGAATGTTGTGTTCAGTGTATCACAAATGAAAAATAGGCAGCCTCAGTTATTTATGGATGGTATGAAACCTAGAAGGGGTCTTCCGATATACTCGAGGTACGTGGAAGATTAGTATGTGTTAGTGTTGTCTAATGTGTATGGTACGATAGGAAGCATTCTGATATACTTTTCATACATGGAGTGCCATCCGATATACCTGAAGGTACGTGGAGAACGGTTTGATATATGTACATACGTGGAATACCAACTAACCGCAGACTGTAACACATAAAATTAGCAACATCTCCTATGTTTATATATGTCAGAACACGTCTTCTAACCTAGAACCACTAATGTTTGGTTGATTTAAAGTTTTATTGATTTTATAGTTCCTCGTTTCATTAAAGTTGATTTAATAGATGTGGTGTAAATGATATCAGTTTTCGACTAAAATCCTAATGTAGTAAATATGCAAAAATGAATCTTGTACTTTGATGAAGTTCTATCTATGGTAAGGAGAAAGTATTTTCGATATTTAAACATAATGAAAACTTATATTTTCACCATAGTTTCTTTCAATAAATGAAAATTTTTCACTTTCAAATTGACCCAATGCAAAAATTTTACTTTTCAAATTTCAACTGACCTAAAAACACAAGAATCATAAAAAACTCTTTTTAACTTGCAACACCGAGGACTCTAAAATGAAAAAGAGAAAACCAACAAATCTTTGAGATCAATCTTTCAAATGAATGTAATGAATAAGAAATTACCTAAATTATAATTATGAGTTGCTTCATTGCAAAAAAGAATAATCATTATTCAATTCAATTTCACTTAAAATAAGAAATTTATGAACGAAAAATACTTCATCTTGGGAAACACTTACTTTAATAAATGCAATGATCCTTTACAAACATGTAAAAAAATGGTGAATCTGATTCTTTGAAAGAAGAAAGACAGGCAGAAACTATCTTAGCAATTACCAACCTTTCCTTTGATAAATCAACAAATCACGAGATCAAACCTTCAACCCTAATTTGCAAATATGAGTAATTTCTCAAGAATACAATTCACAACATCCAATTAAATTGAAATAGACATTTTCATAAAGTAAACAAACTCAAAAAAATACAACAATAATTTTTTTTTGGCCCAACAGGTGAAAACACTAATTTTTCCAAATTTCAAAGACTTGCAAGTAGGTAAACAGTTAGGTTCAGTGCAAAAATGTACTATTGCTAAAGGAAAAGCGCGCAACTTGCGAACTATTTCTAAAGAAAAAAATTGCAAACTGAAAAAATCTAAGAAAAATAAAACACAAAGCCACAAATCTAGAAATTTAACCTTTTAAGGTCTTGAACACTATCAATCAAGGGAATAAAAAGCATTCAGAAGTCACAGGAAGGCATAATGAATAACAAATCGCTCCCTAGTATGGTCACCAATTTGTTATGGAAGACAAATTGCTCTTGTAGATAAGAGCGATCTCCCTATATTCAAAAATAAATCTAGAAACAAACAAACAAATAACTACAAACTTTCATTAATTTATAATTGAAACATGATGTATGAAATGTTGAAGAATCTCTTACCTTTCTACGAAATGCTTATAGATGTCCATTGATGATTTCAAAATCCTTTCTTCGCTGCTTCAAGAGAATATTTGCATAAACATAACCAAACAAGGAATAAAAGCATAACATAAATAAAGATTGAAACACAAAGTGAATGGAAATTCCAACATAACATATATCATAACATTAATCCAATACTCAATTATAAACAATGAAAAATATCAAGGAGCTTTGCAATGAGAATCATAACAAGTGCAAATATGAAAGAAATAACTTATTGTATTAATCTTGAATAAGAAGAGAGATTAAACCTTATCCTTGGTGTTACAAACCTCCTACCAATAGTCTCCAATCCTCCCTTTAGGTGACAGGCTTCCAACCCTAATTCGACAACATAATTTTACATTCCAAATTTCTCCCTTTCCCTCTGGTTTGCATTGAATGTATAGGCCAAGAGAAGGAGGTTTGAGGTCCTCTTCTCAAGGGATGAGATCCATAAAGAGAAGGATTAGGGTTCCAAAAAGAGAGGGAGTTTAATTCATGAACCAAGGGATGAATCCCAAGTATGTAGGGGCTCGAGGCCTTTTGGTTGATAAATATCCCACAAACAAGGCTTCTAGAATTTTAATTTCGTTTTTACCCACGTTAAGAGATTTGCGTAATTTTTAGTGGAAGAAAAAATGCAAGATTGCGTAGTCCACAATGGTCAAAATTGTGCTTGTGCAGACAATGAATAGGAAAATTATGCAAGTACTCGAAAATATGTTTTTAAGAAATGTAATCCAGGATTCTTGATGTCTTTGGGATTGTTTTTCTTCCAACATTGTAGAGGAATTCTCGGAACACTTCATCGGATAGCGAGACGTCCGGATTGGCATTCATTTTCCTAATGGTGACAAAATGACATGTAACACATAGGTTTATTAACCCTTGGGTGTTTCCTTCTTCATCAAACATTGATAAATATGGTGATCATATGTCACCTTTAGTAGAAGAGATTGCCTCTTTGGTTCTCCCATCAATAATTTACAACATTGGTCAGAAACTCCATCCCAATATGGAGTATGGCCAGGATCCTCTACCCACACAAATTTTCAATCTGCCTCTTCCACATGACTCCCTTGATGACAAGTATCCTTCTTGTAAAGTCATCTTGGAGGTAATGGATTCACCTATTGATGATCCTAGGGAGATTATGCCTCTAGTATCCCTGATTCAAAAAATATATAAATTGGCAAAGTAAATCTTGAATCAACCCATGGGGTACCTCCTTGGCCATCCTTGGAAGTGCCACCTATGGACTGAGTCAAGTCTTTGGTTTCTAATGTTGAACTTGAGAATGAATTATCCAACCTAAATCCTCCCATTGAAGAGTGTCTTGTACCCCATTCATGTCCTGATAGTCCTTTTCTAGGAGTTTTACCTACTCACAATACTACTCACCTTGTATGTCCTCGGGGCATTACTCAAAATGTTATGGTTCTATGTATTCCTTGGTATCATCAACATTTGGGAATCAAGCAATTCGAATTTTGATGGCATCGGGCAATACTTGTACATTTCTTTCATTATCACCCTATAACTTTTTATTTAATTACATCTTTCCCTATTAATCACTTCCATGATTTCACTTTTATCGATGAAGATTTGGAAATCAAATGTAATATAGAAGTACTCCTTGAATTTTTGCAAATCACATGAGACAAACATAAAAAGAATAATATGACATAGTTACATGGTGAGACAAGGGTTTTGAAGGGTGAATGGTTTCATGTGATGATGCTTCTTCATCATGCTTTCCTATATCACATCCATGTATATGCTTGAGTAATTACACTTCACCTAGGCCACATTTAATACATTTAACAACATTTGAAATTAGTTTTACTATTTTATGTGTGATACTTCTTATGACCTGTGTTTTTTATTTGGATTTTTTTAGATGAGATTTTTTAGCATGAACAACAAAGGTAATAGAGTAGGAAGGAGCAATAGGCCTAATATGATTTGGTAGGAAGGTCGCAGCATGAGAATTCGATTCTCTATACATTTTTGTGAAAATTCAGAAGAATTTAATCAAATCCTTTAATTTTGTTGGATTAACCTTGGTAATCAAGTTATCTTTCCCCCCCACAATCTCAACCAAATAATGAATTGCAGTTTCATCCTCATATTTTTTATATCCCTTCCTCTTCTAGGTGACCTACAATGACAAATGGAATCTTAAGCCTGTCCAACCAACTTATGGTATTATATGTTGGTCTTCCATTCCTATTTATGTCTCATCCACACTTATTCTAGAGCATGTGATCCCATTACCTGCCTCATGTTTTGGGTCTCTTCCAAAATAATCCATCCTTGCAATCCCAAAAGACAAAGGAAAGAAACCCATGGACAAACCTGATTCGGGCTCCAATGACTTTACATATACTTATAAACCTCTTATAATGAAATATAAGGAGGAGGGAAAAGGGGAGATGTCATTCTAATATTTACATCCAAAGACATGGTGATTTTTATTTAATGTTATTTTCATACATTTTATGCACAATATTTTAGACATGATGAGACTTATTGACCTATTTTTATAATATGGATATCCCCCCCCACATACACATATATGGGAGGCACAAGGTTATGTGATGATGATATCATGATTTTATGTGACATATGATATGTTGTAGTCTTATATTTACTTGATTAAATTTTTAAAAAAATGGCACTTACAAGGTGAAATGTGGATATTTAATAAGTGGAAAAAGAGTCTAGCAGGACTACACCTACTTATTTTTATATTTAATTTAAAAGATTTGTAATCTATCCCTTTCCCTAAAATAATTTCTTATTGTTATAAAATTAATACATAAATTTAGTTAGAGAGAATTCTTTATGGAGGTATGGTACAACTAGAAAGATCATTAATATTCTTTGTTTCTCATTTTTTAGTTTTATAGGACTAAGCTAGTCTTGTTGATAGTAGGGGACAACTTGAAAGGTAGCGAATAAAGATAATTTGGCCTACTATGATTTTTTCCTTCAAGGTTGATTGTTTTGATTTATTTTATTATTCATTCTATTCAAAAAATTTGTGTTATTTTATTGATAAGTATTTTGATTTCTTTCTTAATTTCATAAAATTTAGCGATTACTTGAAGTGATCCAACGAAGATTTTTGTTATTGGTTTCTTTAGGCACCTGTTTACCTCTGAATGATTCTTTGACATCTTCGTATATAAAATATTCCTTCGATCCTAACCCTTGTAGGGGTTTGTAAGGACATATTTTTGGGACTTAGATTGGATTTTAATAATAAATGTTGTTGATTATTTTATTCATTTATTTATTTGCATATAGCTTCAGTTTCTTTATTCTTTGCATCATTATTTATTTTGCTCGAATATATATTTAAAAACCAAAAAAATCATTGAATAAAATAACAATTTCTTGATAAATATCAAGGTATCAATATGCTTATAAAATATCAAGGATATAAGCATAGGTTTGCATTTCATGCTATCTCATCTAGCCTTTCTACATTAGAAAGTGTTGCATGAGAACTAGTAGAACATATCGTCAACAACATCATTTTTTAAAACAATAATGGGGAGTAATTTTATTTTCTAGTTCTTTTGTTTCTAATTTCTTTTAGTTTTTTGTGAATTATCTGAATTCTTAACAACTATATATAGGGGTTCGCATTCCTGATCAACGAAATATAACTTCTACTTTGTTTGATCATATTCTCGAAACTAATATTACTCATTAAGAACCCGAGAGATCCTAGAATGTTATAGCACGTGAAAATGAAGTATGGGATTAAAGAAAATCCTTAGAGAGACAAACTCATAAACATCAAGACCATGGGTAGTGATCCGGATTTATGCAAGAACACAATAATATAAAAAAATAAACATAAACACAGAGATGCAGCGAAAATAAAACTTCATTTCATTAATATCAAATAACAAAAATATGCTTACAAATATGATGGAAATAAACTAGCTAGGGCGTCGGTAGCTTATCTCTGAGAAGAGACGTGGCAGCTACAAGCCTCTAAACTGTGTTACAATGAGGCTCTAAGGCTTATTTATTGTTTATAAATAATGGAAAACCTTAAACATCCAAAAACCTAGTACATCAATCTTCCCAGGGACGTAACTTTGGCCTACGATCTCTGTTTGACACTCTCAATACCTCATTAGAAATATTTGTCTGAGGACTACAAATTTTCATATGAGTAACATCAAAGGAACTTCCAAGTTGCTCTCGATTTTCCCAAAAAATGTCGTTTAGGGCCTCAAAACGGCTCTGGAAGTTCAGGACCCAAAAAACTACTAAAAATAGTAAGTTGTGCTGAAACTGAAAAACTGACAAAACCGATGGTGGGGGTCCAAATGGAATAGGTGGGTGGCTACCAATATCCACCTAGATCGTTAGGGCCTCAAAATGGATCCAGAAGTTCAGGACCTTACAAACTGCTAAAAATAGTAAGTTTTGTTGAAACTGAAAGAACCAATGGTGGGGGTCCAAATGGAATAGGTGGGTGGCCACAAATATCCACCTGGATCAGGCAGATTGTCGTATGTCTAGATAATTTCATACTTTATGAAGGATAAGAGGGAAGTCACATGAATTTGATCCTTTGGTTGAAATTTGGAGACATAAAAGTATTTAATAAAATAGTCAAAAAAATCTTAGGAAATATTTATCTCATTCTAAAATCAAAGTAACAAGTGCATTTAGAGTTCCTTCTGCATAGAGAGTCATAATGAATTCCTTTGGGAGTTCTAGTACAAACAATACTTCTCAAGTCTCTTCTTTGCTTTAATTGGAAGTATGTATAGTAGTATTAATCATGTTAAATCATGTTAAATCCATGCAAGGTAATCAAAGAATATGACCTATTTAGATTTGAAGAAGATGTGAATGTCACCTCATAGCACATACCTTCTCCTCACCCCAGCAACAAACCCTTTTTTCAAATTCAAGGTTCATTTGCTAAAATTTTCCAGCAATAGAACAATCTCAATAAATGAAAAAATGTTAGCTTTTTCAAATGCTTGTCACAATATTGGGGCAAATTACAATTACATGTGTACATGACTTCTTGTCAATTCTTTAGAGGGAAAAGTTGTTGTTGGTTTCTTTGAGTTATTTCCCAGGGTCTTTCTGACTTGGGCTAAATTGTGTTCTTGGTTTAAGTCAATTTGTGGGAAACCTCAAAGTGTGATGAATTTTTTATGTGATTACAATAATATTGTCTATATTAGATACTTTAATTTATGTTTCACAAATTTATTCAATCAAATTCCTAAATAATTAGAACTCAAAATTAAGCTTCCTTGATACATTATTATACTATGTTACCTTGCTCCTATCTTGATAGGTTGGAAGAAAAGAATGATTATATTCTTGGTTCAAATTTACAAACTTGTTTGGAATTTGAATAGTATTTAAAAATAAAAAATTTACTTATTGACGATGTAACAACTTACAATTTAAATATTAAACTAATTAGATCAATTATTCGATTTATAATCAACACACATATATTCAACTAATTAGCATAGAATTTTGAAAAATATACAATTTAAATATTAAACTAATTAGACCATTTATTTGATTTATAATCAACACACATCTATTCAACTAATTAGCATAGAATTTCGAAAAATATGAGCAGAGACAACTTACCTATAGCGATGATATTCCTTACTTGTGATTTTGGAGTTGAACGCTATTTGAATACCGCTAACCGCAAAAAAAAATTGGGGACGACTCTCCACCCAGTCGTAGGCTCAGTTGCACATAATCTTTCTTCCGTTGGCCACCCACGATCCCTCAATCAACGTACTACTATCAGTGAATCCTTTGTCTCACAATACTTTTATCCCAAGAGAATGGATGAAGGAATGGATGAATCTCATCCTCCTCATCGTCCATTAAATAGACCAAAAAATGGAAAGGAGGATGCACGTACAGATTCCATGTGTCAACATGCAACTTTTATTTCTTTATTTTAAGTTTTACTTAATTTAATATTTCTCTTAATTTAACTCTTTCTTATTTTATTCCTTTATACTTTTTGTTAAATTTACTTATCCTTACTACTTTTGTAGTTTACTTATATATATAGTTATTTAGAACTACAGTGTATTATTTACTATTTTATTTTATTATTATTATTATATTCACTTCATTATTTACTATTTATTTACTATTAATATCTTTTCTTTATTATTTATTATTATTATATTATATTATTTTATTTATTATTATCTATTTAAGGAACTTCATCCTGAAGTTAAGTTGAATCATTTAACATTTTATTTTATTTAGTTATTTATTACTTCATGTTTGCCTTACACTCTCTCCTAAACTAGTATAACCAAAAAGCATCGAAAGTTTCCACAATACCCAGGAAATCCCAAGGAATCTTTGTCCTTTTTCCCAACTTTCGGAACCAGACATAAAACTTCACGAGTACCATAGCCCAAGGCTAGCACCCATCTCAGACCTCATGTGCCCCAATGCAGGCACCTGACACAGTAATCCATGCAGTAGTACTCCAGACATCTTGAAAGGCTGACCCACTCCCTCCACAGTCAGTTAGGTGCATAGCCCCATGCATCGAAGTCCTTACACCCCCACCATACTTTAACATCCCAATCCATTATTAGGAACTTGACCTACAGTATCAGGCAGTAGGCCTCCTTAAGATGGTCTGATAACCCCTCAAGAGCTATCCATCAAGAGTTATACAAGAGAAAGGAACCATTGGTATATGTATTGTTGATTGAGTTTGTCCCTAGCCCATATGGTGTTACATATTCTCCCTCGCTGATATGGGATCCTATAAGATCATCAAATAAACCGGCCCTCTCAACCCATTTGTGGATTTCCTATCAATCACCACATCTCAACAAACATCCAATGCATTAGCTATAACATCATAGTATCTTAGAAAATAATCCACATGCTAAATCTCACATATAATGATGAGAACATAACATCGTTGTTATCAAAACATTGTGAATAGTAACAATTGCATGTTCATGCATGCCATAAAATCTGCATGCAATAACTACATGCTTCACCTCATGAAATACCATCATAAGTTATAACATCAACATATTTGCATCAAAGATATATCATGGCATCACATAAATGAACCACATGTCAATATACATCATATCATAATATCATGATCCCTGTGCATATCATATCCATCATGAGCACACAACATCATCATCATAAGAAATAAATAAATTAGCACCACCCATGCATGGCATACATAACATCAAAAATAGATGGAAACTTCTTCATTTGTTAAAAAAAAAACATAAAATCAAGTTGACTTTAACTTGTCACTATTATTAAGTGTAGTTCCTTTCCTCCTCTTCATAAATGTACAATTTTAGCTGGAAATTTTGTATTATCCCCCAATTTGGGGTATAAGACTTTTAACAAGGTGGGTTGTCAATTGTAATCTACTTATCGTTTCCTAATTTAAGGCCTAAAAGAAATATAATTGAGCATAGTTGTACATCTTGATGTACATAATTTACATACAGGGTTAGTCATGTAAATTTAACATTACAATGGAAGGCTCCCATGAGAGGGGGCAATATTATGAATATTGCCTTGCAAAAGTGTGTGTGTGTGTGTGTATATATATATTCCTTCAATTGCTCATTTTTTTTTATGAGCACTATCTATGTTTAAGTTATTCCAAACATTTTCCATCATGTTCTAGGATAGGATACTCCTTGTTAAGTTCTTACATTTATTACATTTATTTATAGAACTTGTAGGTTCATCCCTTTCCCTTCATCCAAAAATTAGTTTTATCAACATATATTGCTAATATTATGGATCATTATGGATCAAACTTAGAACTTTCTTTTATTTCTTAGAGCACGCATCTCTTCTTCAAATTTCAATCAACTTTCTTACACAAATTAAAAAGTCTAGTTTATCATATCTTAATAATATAGTTATTTTTCATTCTTAATAAAGTATTATTCAACCAATAATATTTAAAAACAAAAAACAAACAATACACATCTTCGCATTAATTAATCATAAAACAAAATACAACACAATAATTAAAAAACAAAAAAACATTATAATTTCCATCATTTTTAGGCCGATAGGCCTTCTCTTTTGAAAGAGATCACGTTTTTCATCGTCAACACTTTTTATGTGAACAGGACACCTGTTACTGGTTTAAAAAAATGACACCTGGCGTAACTAACCAACCTCCTGATCACCCGCAAACCCGCAAACTGAGAAGCACAATCCATGAAGTGAACGACTCCCCGCATTATGCTGTACATGATCGCTCCAAAACCGGTATTCCATTTAACCTCAATTCCAGTGTCAATGTCAATCCATCGGCCTATGCTAGACAGTTTATCATCGGGTTTTCATCGTTGTTCTTGTATAACATCGAATTGCAGGTTTCTTTTACAAGCGTGGAATCTTAAATTCAATCGCAGGAGATCAATTTGCGGGCTTCTGCGTCGTTGCATTTGATCCGATAAGGTATACACATTTTAGTGGTATTGGTAAATTGTCAAGCTTGGCATTGGATCTCAATGTATCGGAGTTTTTATTTATAAGTTGCTCCTTTTCATGTCTTCTTAAATCCTTCTTTCATGCAGTGGGGCGGAATTTTCGTGGGAATTGTGCTTTTAGCAGTCGATTGGGCTTTGCGAATCCAACGGGAGGAGTTCTTGAGGGTTCTAGAAGTTTTTGTTGGTTATTCTGCATGCAATTTTGTGGCCAGGGCATGTTTCGGGAAAATTAGATTTTGTGAAACCTTCGGTTAAAAGATGCAGGGCTTGGAAAGAAAAGACAGGGATGCGAAGGAATGAATTTTAGGGATCTTTCCTATCGTTTTTGAGGGAAAAGTTGAGGGGTTTTCCCTTGGCTGAAGTTGGAGAAAATCCAGAGAGAATGAGGATGCTGTCTTGAACGAGTTAGCATGTAAGTCCAATTTAAAACCCTTAACGTGTGTATAATGGGGTTCTTGATTGACCTTTAATGGAATCTATGAAGCATATTGTTTGGTCAATTTAGTGTGTCCTAAATTGCTAACATAAATTATCAACCATGGATTCGTAAGCTGACGAAGTGTGGCGCACTATATGTGCAAGATAACCTATCTCTTACTTTTTGTCGTTTTTGGATTTTTATTGATCTTGGTTGGTTTCCTAATGTGAGATGGAAATTCTAAAAGACAAGTATGGTTATGAATATTCAAGGCAATGATGTCCTTTATAATGATTTACCAAACTTCAAACTTAAAAAGGAATTTGAAACATACAATGACAAAAATTGAAAGGAAATGAAAATGCGCTGCTAGCCTAATAAATCAAACAGTGAACTATTGAGCATGAAAACCAAATTATCCTTGCTGCTGTCTAAACACAAAAGAAACTATGCTTAAAGAAATCCAAGAATTGCAACAAAGTAAATCTAAATCAAATTACATCAACTTATATTCTGATCCCTCGCCGTTAGTCCAGCTATGGCTTTCGGAGGTAACCATAAACAACTTGAGCAATCCGATATCTAATTTGCAGAAAAAGAAACTAATATCAAACTACACACTCATACTTCAATCCCTCACCATCAGTCCAGCTGTGGCTTTCGGAGGTAACTGAAAATGACATGAGAAATTTAATATATCTAACTTGCAAAAAGTAAACTAATATCAAACTACACACTCATACTTCAATCCCTCACCATCAATCCAGCTGTGGCTTTCGGAGGTAACTGAAAATGACATGAGCAATTTAATATATCTAACTTGCAGAAAGTAAACTAATATCAAACTACACACTCATACTTCAATCCCTCACCATCAGTCCAGCTGTGGCTTTCGGAGTTAACTAAAAATGACACGAGCAATTTAATATATCTAAATCTAACTACTGAAACAAATGTGCAAGACTGAAATAAACAAAGCAGTGCTGGAATTAAACAAAAACTAAGAAAAAGAAATCAGCAGAAGGACAATATTGATTCCATGTCATTAGTCATAAAAAGATGTGCAAATGCCCGGGCTGCCATGAAAAATTATGCTAAAAGCTATGATTTCAAAAAGCAATCTAAGTAAGGAAATATGACAAAACAAAATTGAAAGCAACTTATCTAGAAAACATGAAAAATCCTCCTTGGATAGCAGGGGCCCTCTGCGACCAATTTGGTGAAGTCCTTCAGCTCCTTAAAGTTGTAATCAAAACAGCATCAAAGAACTGAATTTCTCTATTAAAAAGAACTCACAAATCTACATCCCATTCCATCTTGAACTTTGTTACAAAAGACTTCTCTACTACTTTTTCATTACTTCCTCATTACCTATGATAGGAGAAACCTTCTCCTATTTATACAAAATATGAGGAGTCATCTCATTAATGGGAGTCCATGAATCTCTCCCTCCATCTCTAGAGTTACAATCAAAATAGGAAATGATAAGACACATGTCTTTCTAGAGTTTCAACACAACTAAGAGATGAGACACATATCCTCATAGAGTTTCAATACAACAAGGAAGTGAGACACATATCCTCTTGATCCCATAATCTTCTCCAACCAAATTCGAATTTGGCCTTAGAGTGCCACATAAGGGTCTTCTAGAAGTCTCCTTTTGACCTACACATGTCACAAAATTCATAACACATATATAGATACATGAAACTATGTTAATTTTCTAGTTTCTAATCATAAATTCACTTAAAATACATAACATAAATAACTTTGGAAAACAAGGATCCTAACCCATATATTTATGAAAATGGTTACTTGATGTAGGGTTTTAGGTCAAATGGCTATGAAATAAGAGCTAAATGGTTATGACATAATGGAAATATGTATGAATATGGAGAACACTTTTGAGACTCAACACATATAGAAATATGTTTGACACGGCATGAAAAAAGAACGCATCAAACAATTGAACAGATGTTAGATTTTTTCAAAAAAAAAAACTGTAATTGACACATTCTGATTTTTACCCTAGCATTTGAGGTCACCAAAACATTTGGTTTTTCTCAAGGGCATGGTTACTAGTGGGATCGAAAATTGTTAGTTCAGGAGTTGATTTATTGTAGGGGCAAAATAAATGAGAGGGCAGCAGAGGATTTTATTATTTTACTAAAATACAGGACGCTTCTATTCTTAGCATCCTCTCTAGAAACGACTCTTGCAAAATTTCTGTTCGGTTAGAGATGCCCAATATACAGGTTCTTCTCACCGGGGTTCCCTTTTCTCTCTTCTTTCCTCTTATTTTATGTAATATTTAAGTCATGTTGTCTTGTTGATGATGTTATATTTTTCTTTATGCTTTCAGGTTAGCCTATACAATCCCTACAGATTGATATCACTGATTACACTTTTTAGCCCCATTGACCTTTATACATGCATTGTGACTTTCTTAGGATCCTGTAAGAGGTGCATCCAATGAGTATAATGAATTTAAAGAATTTTCCAAATTCCTTCAGTCAGCGATGCTGATAAGATTTTGGGCTTTGGGGCTTTGATGGCTGGTATTGGCCGCAAACCATGTTAGAAGGTTGGTAGATAAGAAGTTCGATGTCTGGGCTCAAGCTTTGGAGTTTAACCTAACCGTATCTTCAATCGAAATGGCCTTTTATGTAAAGCGGCAACGTATGTGTTGCGCTGATTAAACATGAAACGTTGTTTGGGAACAACTTAACGCAGTCATCCATTTCGGCAGTAGTTTGGTCTGGAAGTCCTATGTTACTAACCAATAGCATCAGAAGTTGACCATTTTCTTATTGAGGGCATGCAATATTTTTAACTGCAATCGCACTTGTTGTATCTACATTGGATCACAAAGTATTTATTAAAATACATGGCATTGTAGGAGAACACACTACTCTATAAAATGTATGGTGGTGTAGGACCACAAATTACTTTATAAATGTATGGCATCATTATACCTAGCATAAAATCCTACAATGTTGTACAATTATATTTTTTTTTCCATTAATTAAGAGACAAACCCTTGTACCCTTGGATTCCTTGTCATGGTTACAATCAGGTTGAAACAGATTTAGATGATGCACCATAAAATTCCATTCCATAGTTATACACAGGTCCTAAACACGTTGAAGTTGAAACATTTACTTGCTTATAGAATATCTAGCTATTTTGGATTCAGATGATTGTGGATGGTTGCATTTATTGGAGAGTTATGTTCTATCAACTTACCATTTTTTTGGTTACATCTTTTGACATTAGAGAGTCAAACTCATTTAGATCACCTTTGGCTATGAAACCGACATTGTAAGGTATCTATACTGTCAAATTCACCATGGACTTGAAATTGGTCTCATCCCCAAATTGGCAGCATGTTCTTCTTTTGGGATTGGACTCATAACTGTTGTTAAGTTTAGCTTCTCATTTTAAGGTCTTAGTATAAGCACACTAAAGTCTCTATCAATTTAGGGTGCTGGCATAGTCAATTTATTCTAGAAAACAGGTATGTGAGACCCCAATTTTTGTGTTTTTTTGCTCTTAGTCGACAGCCTTTGTGTGATTGTTGGTGGTATCAACCTTTTATCTGTAGTGAATGTTTGAGTCTATTACCAGAAATTTTGAAGACATTTTCCTACTTGAATCCTTTTTCCTGACATTGATCAGAATAGGTCATAGCAAATCCTTGTATTTCTTATATGATGACGTGATTAGTTCCCATTTGTGTGGCTAAACTGAACTCAAACCTTCTCTTCACCAATGAACACAACATCTTCTTATTCATTGGCATTTACTTGTTTATTAATGATGCCATATGTTAATCTCCAAAAATTCTTCAACAATCAGCTTAATGAAATATTTAACTCCTTTGTGTGGTTACTTTTTCAGTTTTAACTTTTTTCATTTTTATTCCTTGTCAGTGTTCAGTGATGCCTATACATGCTGAAAACTTAGTCTTAAGCAGATTCATATTAGAAAAACTAAACCACAATGTATTTGATATAATAGTTGCTTGCAGTGGAAATGATGCATACAATCTGAATGTTGAGAGGATAGAAGGTATAGGCCTCTGTCATGAGGAAATAGGAACACCCACTCACTAAATTAGGACCCTGTGCAGTACACCCTATGTAGCATGTTTAAATTTGTGAAGGGTTGTATTGCAGTTTACTTTCCAAATATTTCAAATAATCTACCTTAAATGTAACTCAACAGCTTTCATTAAAAAGGCAGGGGCAAGTTGATGGCTCTTATGATAAACTTGAAGGAAAGGACATCTCGACTCATTTAAGTTGAGTTTTTTTTTGTATGCTGGAAAGCTCCCAACTGACTAAGGATGCATGTCATATGCTGCATTTGATCCCTTTGAGTTATAGTGGTCAGTCCCCCATTAGCTACTGGACTTTACTTCTACACCTAATGCAATAGTTTAAGTGAATAAAAGAACAACTGGACTCATTTAAGTTGACTTTTTGTATGTTGGAAAGCTCATCTAACCGAGGATGCATGATGTATGCTGCATTTGATCCTTTTGGGTTAGCAAGTAGTCATTACTTCTACCCATTAGGTACTGTTACGGAGAAAAATGAATTGTTGTTTGAGATTTTTCTTTTTATGTAAGAGAATGTTTTCTTGTGTTTGGGAGATGTTTGGGAAATAGGTTAAATTGTTCTGGCTTTGACTACTTCAATCCTTAAAAGGAGATTATCAACTGATACATGATACTGAAGTCTTACTAGTCTTAACAGGTATGTGAGACCCCAATTTTTGTGTTTTTTTGCTCTTAGTCGACAGCCTTTGTGTGATTGTTGGTGGTATCAACCTTTTATCTGTAGTGAATGTTTGAGTCTATTACCAGAAATTTTGAAGACATTTTCCTACTTGAATCCTTTTGCCTGACATTGATCAGAATAGGTCATAGCAAATCCTTGTATTTCTTATATGATGATGTGATTAGTTCCCATTTGTGTGGCTAAACTGAACTCAAACCTTCTCTTCACCAATGAACACAACATCTTCTTATTCATTGGCATTTATTTGTTTATTAATGATGCCATATGTTAATCTCCAAAACTTCTTCAACAATCAGCTTAATGAAATATTTAACTCCTTTCTGTGGTTAACTTTTTAGTTTTTTCATTTGTATTCCTTGTCAGTGTTTAGTGATGCCTATACATGCTGAAATCTTAGTCTTAAGCAGATTCATATTAGAAAAACTAAACCACAATGTATTGGATATAATTGTCTTCCTTTTGGCTTTGGCCTCTACATCGCATTACTATTTCGCTCACGCTGACTCTAATCCAAGAAGTCTGCTTGATAATGGTTTGGGTAGGACACCTCCCATGGGGTGAGTTTTTTAAATTTTCTTCTTTCTTCTTGAATTGCAACAGAGTACATAGATTCATTGATGAATGCTGTTATGATATTTTTTTTTTCTGGATTGCAGGTGGAACTCCTGGAACCATTTTGCTTGTGATATCAATGAGAAAGTAATCAGGGAAACTGGTATGTGCTATCATTTTCTGCTAACTACATTTCTGAGAAGCTGCCGAATTTTGACAGACTTTGATTCGGGGTTATCCTCTCAAAGCTGCATTTATCATAGAAATCAATCATTCTCACTTCAATTAAGATTTGTATTGTGGATTGCGAAATCAGTCATTGTCAGTTCAATTAATATTTGTATTGTGGATTGCTTTTGTTCTTGTTGCAGCTGATGTGCTGATCTCAATTGGTTTCAACGAACTTGGATATAAATATGTTAATTTAGGTAATCATTCTCGGCTCTGAAACAAATATATGGATCTTTAAAGTCATAATTATGCCATAGCTTATATGTGGGTATTCTCAGTGATCTGAACTCTGTATTTTGGGTTTATCAGATGATTGTTGGGGGGAGCTCAAGCGAGATAAAGATGTACGTGCTTGACAGACAGAATGGGCTTATACGTTTTACTTTAGTTGAGAATTTTATATGTGTCGATCTTTGTAAGGTGATTTAAAATGTGTTTCTGGTCGGTGTTTATGATTAATATGTAGGGAAAATTAGTTGCAAATTCTACAACATTCCCATCTGGTATAAAATCCCTTGCTGACTATCTACACAGAAAAGCTCTCAAGCTTGGCATATATTCGGACGCAGGGTATGTTATACAAAAAAAAATTACTCTAGCTTTCGCATTATTCAGATCAGTAATAATGAACTAGTAAAAGTTGTGTTTCTGAGCTCCTGAGTTGTTTCCAGACATTTCACCTGTGCAAAAAGACAACCGGGCTCTTTGGGGCACGAGCAAATAGACGCAGAGACATTTGCTGAATGGGTACATACATTAAACTCTTGTTGAGTTTCATGGTAGTTTACACTGTAAATTTGAACATAATGAAATGATTACTATGCATGCTGATTATTGTCTATTTCATGACAGGGGGTGGACTACCTAAAATACGACAACTGCCATACTGATGGAAGCAGACCTGAAAAACGGTAAGTTCTATAATTTCCAATCCAATCTGCCAATATATTGGGTGGTTCATCACATGTGTACAATAAGTTCATATATTTCCAGTCTGGATTCAGTTCAGTGTAGGGTTCATAGCTAAGTGGAGTGGTTGGGTGAGTTTGAATATTCAAGTATTGGAAGACTAAGTTTCTGTACTAACAGGTATCCTAAAATGAGAGATGCATTACTGAAAACAGGGCGCCCAATATTTTATTCATTGTGTGAATGGTAAAAATACTGAACTTGGTCTTACAGTTTTATTAAATCTCTATGTTCATTCATCAATATATATTTTCTATATCAAAATGGTGTTGTTGTTGTTGCAGGGGAGTAGACCATCCTGCTACTTGGGGAGCCAAAGTGGGGAACAGCTGGAGAACCACACCAGATATTAACAACACTTGGATTAGGTGATAGGCTTAACATTCGTTCTAGCTTCATGCATTGTTAAATTAATATCACTTGATGTAAAATAGGCAGATAACTTTCTATTTATTCATTTGTTTGACTAATACTTCATTTTCTGCAGCATACTTAACAGAGCGGATCTGAACAATAAATGGGCAGAGTATGCAGGACCAGGTGGATGGAATGGTGAGGACCTATTTCAATTTCTATTACAAAGGATTGAAACTAACTAGTATAAATTATTTTAAATCATTTTACCTTTTGAACAATGTTATTCCAAATGATCAATGTGATTTATTGGGCTTATTGTGTATCAGATTCGGACATGTTGGAAGTCGGAAACGGCAATGTAACTACAGAGGAATACAGGGCACATTTCAGCCTTTGGGCTATAATGAAGGTACTCATCGTTTCAATTTCTGTATTCATGGTGATGGTGGTGATGATGATATCAGACTTTATATGATTAATAATTAAATCCTTTTCTCTGATCCAAACATGGATGGCTATATGCAGTCACCATTGTTGATAGGGTGTGACGTGATTAGTTCCCATTTGTGTGGCTAAACTGAACTCAAACCTTCTCTTCACCAATGAACACAACATCTTCTTATTCATTGGCATTTACTTGATGCCATATTTTAATCTCCAAAAATTATTCAACAATCAGCTTAATGAAATATTTAACTCCTTTATGTGGTTATTTTTTTAGTTTTTACATTTTTATTCCTTGTAAGTGTTTAGTGATGCCTATACATGCTGAAAACTTAGTCTTAAGCAGATTCATATTAGAAAAACTAAACCACAATGTATTGGATATAATTGTTGCTTGCAGTGGAATGATGCATACAATCTGAATGTTGAGAGGATACAAGGTATAGGCCTCTGTCATGAGGAAATAGGAACACCCACTCACTAAATTAGGACCCTGTGTAGTACACCCTATGTAGCAAATTCACCTTTTGCTGATCCGAAGCCATGACACAAACTATGCAACTGTAACTCTATTCATTTGGAAATTGCTCTCAGTTGCTATTTTGGATATCAATCTAAAAAAAAAGCAGAAAATGTTGTCATCATAGTTGTCATATTCTGTTTCTTCTTTATACATCTGAGGGTCATCTGATGATGAATTGGCATTACTCCATACTCGTTGTCTCCTGTTCAAAAAAATAAATCAAAGAGTGGTATGTTTTCCTTTCAATTGCTTTATGAATTCTTTGGGTAAACTCCTGGCATAAAATGTTAAATTTTCAGACCATGGTAAGTGGGTTCTACGATTAGCTTGACAGACTCATGGTTTGGCTCTAAAAGAGTGAATGAGCAACCATAACAGTGAAAGGGAAGGTTTTCTCTACAATGCAACATCTCTACAGGGCCTTCTGTGATGCTGTTGCCCTCCATCTTGGCACTGGGGACATTGCTGATTATTTCCATGTCAGGTATGTATGTTTTCTTTTTAATAGAATTTGTTGTATTGAGATTGGCCTGTCTGGGTTTCTACTTCTGTTTTCTAATTTGGGTATTTTTTTTCTAATGTGAGTATTTTTGTTTTCTTGTTTTCTCATGTTTTGCATGCAGGGGAGTGCCTCTTCATCCTGTGAGGGATAGGCCCCTGGAGCAATTCAGCAGATTGTATGAAGATGAAGCGTCGTATGTTTACAAAGATGGGCACTATTCTGTAGGATTTCAATCCAAATCATACAGACACCAATCCAAAATGATGGCAGAACAACTGATAGACAAAAACAAGAGTTTCAGAACTTGCTTCAAGCATCTGTGTATTGGTCATCATAATTTTCCCTTTGTTTCTTTTTGAGTTTCAACAATTGTATGCATGATGATGGCAGAACAACTGATAGACAAAAACAAGAGTTTCAGAACTTGCTTCAAGCACCTGTGTATCTCTCCTTGGTCATCATAATTTTCCCTTTGTTTCTTTTTGAGTTTCAACAATTGTATGATGGAAAACCTTCTTTGTTTGAGAGAAATAGAAACTTGCAGCAGCAAGCCCCTTTTCAACTGCCCCACATTGTGTATTCTTGCTTGTTTCTCCATGGTTTTCTGCTGCTTTTTAATTTTTCCTCGTAATGAGGCCATTATTATTATAATTTTTTGGTTTTTGTTATTTAAAATTATATTATAAATTGAAAAAAGCTTTTTTCCTTATAGTAAGAACAGTTATCATAATTTAGCTGTCAATTCCGCTGTCAAGTTGTTAAATGAATAGTGGTATTAGCTGATTGCTACTTCTTCAGCACTAACACCCTGCAGGATTTCTTCTGCTAATATGAAATGATCTACCTATGCCAGCTAAATTCATCATGATAAGAAGCTCCTTCTAGATACGTACTACTCAAACTGAGAATAGGAACTTTGGCCACAACTTCACTGTTATATATTTGCCATACTGATCAAGGGAAACTTCAACATGAACCCTATATAATTTGTCCTTGTTTTGTCCCAATTTCAACCAATATTCTAGGATGAAAATCATATCATTTGCAGGACTGCTAGGGACAATTTCATTGCTTATTGCTGAATTCTGATCGGAAATCTTAAATCAGTTTTGGATCTCAGGCTGTATTGGTTCGTTCCAATCACAGAGTTTTCTCAAAACTCCAGAGACTGGTTATTTTCAAAAACTACAATTACTTCAAATAAATAATTCAAAAACAATACTCCTAAAAAAAACATTATAATTTCCATCATTTTATATAGTTAACAAAACGTATCAATTAAAAAATACAACCTTTCTCTAAAAATTATTGTTAAATTTTAATTTATAATTATAATAAAAATAATTCAAACATACAATTAACTAATACCAACAACTATACCAAACATATACTTAACTAATACCAACTAATATAAAATTATGCTTAGACGCATTATATTACTTTCATTTTAATTTATACTATTTGAAATATAGTCCACATTTATAATTCTTATAATCAAAGAGTATTTATAAAAATCGTAGATTAAATTATCGGATATTTTAAACCTAATCTTTTTTATCAATGCAAGAACTTATATATTGCAATATTGAAACTTATAACTTAAGACTCTTTTAGTTGGAATGACTTAGAAGAACTTTAAGATTTAAAGGAATAAAAAGATGCGCATAATAAATAAATGGTACGCTATTATACTGAAGGTGTTTTATTGTGGGATTATGTTAGGATATTATTCACTGCAATGAATTAGTGAATTTGAATTTTGTCGTCTCTGATATTGTTGACTGCAGAATCAGTGAACCTGAATTTCGTCGTTTTTTTACCTAATTTGAATTTAACATGTCGAACTGACATTGTTTCGCTTTCTTCACTGCAGAGGAACCTTAGGTACGGCTCGTCCATCGGCCTTTTGCCCCCGCAGTAAATGTCAGTCGTTGATCTCAGTCAAAGCGCACACGGCGAGGTCAACTACGGGGGCATCTTTGGTTTAAATAGCGAGCTTGTTTGTGCCCGCGGGTCACCGTTGATTTGAGATCAATGAAGACCGTGCCCTTTGATCTACCCGAGAGTTAACACAAAGTGTGATCCTTCGGTGTACCTTTGAACCCTTAGGGGCAAATGCTAGTATATAAATAATTTAAAAAATAAATAATTATTTATAGTATTTACCTTGCCACAGAGAGATATACTTATTCAATTTAGCATTGACTATCTATTAATCTCTGCTTTGACAAAAAAAAAATATTCACATTATATAATGTTCATGTTACCAAACAAAAATTAATTTATTTTTTTCAAGTACTTAAATTTTATTTTTTTAAATTGGGATTGGTTTACTCCTTTTCACTCTTATTGTGTAATCATAATAATATGTGACTTTTTGAAGGTTTTTTCAGTGGAATTTTCCCATCTAATTTCTCTAAAATTGGAAAGAAATTCATTGAAAACAGAAGTTTGATGGGTAATCTTGCACAATCAAAGTGCCCTAAGAATTTTTTAGAGTGTTAAATCCATATGTACAGTAAAAAAACAATTTAAATAACATAAATCAAGATTTTACCTCAAATTTTTTCACCGAATTTCAAAACAAAAAACTCCAAAAAATCGTACTAAACACAACTCCCAATAATAATTTACCAATCTTACCATCAAACATGTCAGTCAGTACGTGCAGTTGTCATTATCGCACTAAAGCCTAATGTGTAAGTTAAGTTGATATTTGTTTTATTCGGTGTTCTTGTGGATTCCGCGATTTAGATTGAGTAGCCCGTCCTTTGAAGCATGACCACCAACGGTTATTGACTTGTTTCTTGCCTTATTAACTTGCAATTAAAAACATTTAATACAACCAGATTGAGAGAGAGGTATATATTGTCTTGTTTGCTGTCATTATATATCAGTCCAGTCCAGTTGCGTTTTGGGATTTGATATTTGGAGTAGAGAGAAAATTGCCCTTCAAATCTAGAGGTCAAAGTATCATACACACAAACAATAAGATTCAGTTACAGTTTTCTCACTGTCATTTCACCAGCATGTGTGCATTTAATCAATACAGGTTTATTTATTAAAAGATTTAAGACATAATCAGTAAATTTGTTTTCATTATTTTTAAATGTAATTTATGATTAATGGTCATGATGATGATGATGGTTAATGTTCACTGAAACCAAACTTTGTTTTATCGGACTTAAAGAAATGAATTATTTAGTTTGCTTTAAAATTGTACTCCTATGCTCAAAGAGTTTGGAGAGAAGCATCCCTAGCTCACTATAATATTTTGAGATGTCAAAAGGCTAGGAAGGTCAGTATTGCAACAAAGATTATGAAGCTGAGATCTAATGTGGGTGTACACAGGGCACTCTAAGAGGAAGTGATTTTCATCCTCAATGTTCATATTCTCACAGAGATGACAGATCCTTTCCACGCATGGTGTTTTAGGAACTGCACAATGACATGTTTCTTATGTTGGCTATATTAAATTTTTTCTTTAAGCTAGTTAAAACAGAGAGATACTTTTGATCTTCTAGAGTAGGGTTGATGACCTCCTTATAATATCTTAATTTTCTTTTAGCCTCTATATCTTTCTCACACCACATTTTCTCTTTACACTTAGAAATAACAAAATTTTTAATGTTATTAATATATAATATATTCATCATATTATTAAATGATCAACACTGCGTCTGTATAATCCTATCACTGCCCAATTTATTTTATTTATATTTTATTATTTTATTTCTAAAACCATTTAAAATAATAAAAATTAAACACTAAATTGCATATCAATAATAAATAATAATTTAAATAATTTTAAATAATAATAAATAATTTATTTATTCATGAATTTACCATTCTAATTAATTTTAAAAATAATTATTAAAAATTAGTTAAGATACTTATTTATAATTTTTTTCTCGAAAAGAAAAAAAAAGACAAATTTATTAAGCGAACACATGTATTATTGAATTAAAAATTTCTCATAATAAAATTGAATGAGAGTGTATATTCATAAGCAGCCAATTAGACAATTATATTTTTCTTATATTATAGATATTAATTTAATATTAAAAAATAAAATAATATTTTTAATATACTATAAATATCAATTTTTAAAAAATACTACAACTAATAAATATCTCAAAATGCATTACATATGTTGAACAAGTTCAAGAATATATTGATCAACATCATCACTATATCATAATTACATCTTGATGAAATTTGGAATGGCCTCGGGTATGATAGCAAATGAGGAGAAGTTTAGTATTATGCTTTATGTGGGGGATCATAAGGTTATAAATCAAGTGAGTGAGCTTTTCAACATCAAAAGCATCCCACTCAAAGAGGGATTCACTTACTTGGGTTTTCGCCTTAAGCCCAAACAATATAAGGTGATAGACTGGTTGTGGCTTGTTGAAAAGTTTCGGAGAAGAATCAATAGTTGGACCCTGAGATGGCTTACGAGGGGTGGGAGATTGATCCTCGCAAAGGTGGTTTTACAACAAATAACAGTGTTCTGGGCACACCTTTATCTCATTCCCAAATCAATCATTCTAGAATTAAATCCTTTGTATCTAATTTTATCTGGGAGGGGGGAAAGGGGGGCGGAAAATATCATTTAGCAAGCTGGGACAACATAACAATGTCGAAAGATGTGGGCGGATGGGGGATATAGGATATCGATGTCTTTGACAAGGCACTTATGATGAAATCTCTATGGAGTGGAATAAATACACCAGGCCTTTGGCAAGATATCATCATAGATAAATATTTGAAATCTCAATCAATAGAAGTGTTGTTCATTCATGGGGGTTGTCCCTCTGTGCGAGGCTCATTTATTTGGAATGGCTTTAGGAAAATTTAGCCATCGTTCATGATGAAATTATGTTGGTCATTTGCCAATGGTGTGAAAATCATGATCGGGGGAGGAGTCATTAAAGGATTCCCTATGCTTAATACACAGGGAACTAACCACCTTTCTGCATGGCAGGGGCATATTTTATGTTGGTCAAGTTATATGTCACTGGAATGAAGGGTATCCGGTATGGAAAAAGGCAGCAGAACAGGGGATTCGAGACCACATTGTTGAAGAATGGGACAGATACATTGAGGGGCGGAGGAACATGGGAATCCTTCATTGCCAGCTGGGAGACCAAATTACTTGGGGAGGCACACTGAAAGAGGGAAAAGTGATGACAGGGGACACTTACAGGGAACTTGTTCTATATCAAAAAGGAAATCCTCAGGTATGTTGGTTTGGGAAGCTGTGGAAGTCCAGAGTACAGGTAAAAATCATTATCTTCATTTGGCTAGTTTGGAAGGACAGGAACCTTACCTGATCAAACATCACTAGAAGAGGGCAAATTGGGTAGGGGATTTGTAGGCTTTTCATGTGTGCAGAGGAGGACAATGCACACATCTTTTATAAATGTGAATTTGCAAGAAAGGCTTAGGGAATTTTGTTCGACACTCTAAACCTGCAACATAAGATATTTTCGTCGGCACAGGATTTTGTCATCTGGTGGTACGAGAGGGGCGCTCATCTCAAAGACATCCCTTTATTTTTTCACTGGCGCTTGTGGTGTGGTCGCAACAAATGGATATTCAAATAAAAATCATGCACAGTCGGTGAGGTTGTAGTTCAGGTTTTACACAACTAGGGTGGACCTAAATGTATTAACAGATATCCCAAGGACCTTTCACTTAGAATCATACCATTTAACACCCACTATCCACCGGGATTTTTTGATGGGACGGCTTAGAACAACAGGTGTGGATGCGGTGCATGGCTGATGATAAACCCTCAGTGCCACTATAAAATTCTCTGGTATGGGGTTCAAGGAACAAACACCAGGGCTGAACTCCTAGCACTGTGGGGACTCCTTTGGTTCACAAAGCAGTTGTACATTGACAGGATATGGTTCTTTGGAGACTCAAAGATGTTAATTGATTTCATGAACAATCAAAATAATTTTTCTCTCAGTCATTTGACATCATGGATGGACAGGATTAAAGAGCTCCAAAAGACTTTCTCTAGCATAACCTTCAACTATATCTATCGGGAAAAAAATGACATTGCTAACAGGCTTTCTAAGCGGGGTTTGTAGGGGAGATTTGGTGTAATGTGTTATGAGCTTATGGATGCCAGCGAAAGAGGGGCTACTGGCACAATGAAATTCTTCTAATATGGAGGGGGGTCGGAAGTGGAAAAAGTTGGGGTACGTGAAATTTTTTTGTTGCTGGAATCTACATCAGTCTTGGAGGGACAATTGAACCGATGCATGGAGTCCTATTGTGTATTATATGTTGTTTATTTTTGGCTAATAGATGTTAACATCTTGTTTAGTATGGTTGTGTCTTCATGTCAAATTTTTGTTTTCTTTCTGGGTCAATCATATGATCCATTGATGGTATGGTTACTGACATTGACTGTAAGAACAATTATGGACTGGATTTTGCAAATGCATTGGTACATTATATATACCAGATAGTTTTTTTCCTTTGATTTTTTTTTTTAATCTCTCACATGTATATGATTAAATTAGTAAACTATTATTTTTAATTTTGTAATAAATGCATGAATTCTTTCTAAAATCAACTTAGTACCCATCTAGAGGAATTATTATTCATTAAATCCAATCAAGCGAAAATCCTAACCTTGTCCTCATAAAAAATTATAATAACATAACATAGGCAAATAAAATTTATTATGAAAGCCATAAAAGTTTAGAATTTACATAGTTTAATGCCTATAGTTCAACAAAATTAGTTAAGTAATACAATGATTTAAATACTTAGAAGTTTTAGAATTAAGTTCAAAATAATTATTTAGAATATAATTGTAATGCTCTATGTAGCCATTACTAACTAGTGAAATTATATTAGTGGAAGTGCAACGAAAAGAGATAGTGATTAATATCAATGTATAAATATAATAAGTTTGTCTTTACTTAATAAAATAATAGTGTATCTTTGAAACCATTATCCATTTTTCCTAGAAACTTATAGTTATGGTTATTGAATAATATATGCATGTGCTTTTGAGAACTTACTATCATTCATATCTTTCAAAATCCAATAATTAAACTAAGCAGTAGGATTCGCTAGCTATGCGACCTTGTTTATATTAATTTTTTATTATTTTCCAATAAATCTTAATTTATTCGACCTAACATAATTTGAAAAAAAAAATATAACACAAATGGAATAAAATAAAAATTAAAAGTAAACTCTCATTTGGAACTTGGTAATGTCACTGGTATGATATAAACACTATGACTTGTTCATGTTAGTAATCAACTTATGATTGGAACACCATGTGTTCTTGTTATCTATGGATTGGAACCAATTAGACACCCACGACATATAAGTGTATAAATCCATGATTCCACTCCATTGTGGATCCTTCTTGTAGAGATAATTCACTCAAAGAGTACCATAACTGAAAACTGTCTGGTATGTAAAAACGAGATCTGAGGTTCAAAATTTCAGTGAGTTGAGGAAATGATGAGCACATGGTACTTAATATAAGTTCGATAATAATCTTACTTTATGAGAAAGTGAGGTTCGCTTTACTTATACTATATGACAACAACAATTAAGTAAAGAACCCACCAAGCTCCAGTCTAAAGGTAATTAGGGATGATTACCCAGGTTCTTAATGCACACTAAGATCCGTCAAACTAGATTTGTACACCATATATTTATACAACCATGTCTTCACTACCATTTTGAAATATTTTGAGAAATGTTTTTTTCTCAAAATATGTTGAAAATACTCAAGATAAACCATGGTATGCCTGATTTAAAATTTTTCTAGCAAAGCTGAAATATTTCTTAAATAATAATGATTCAGTTATTCAGTTATACCCCCGATCGGGGTGCCAAGTGGATAGAGCAGGATGACAAGTGGCAAATGGATAGGAGTGGCAGCCACGTGATGGCGTGCATCTGGACGGCAACCATTAACCCTACAGTTATGGTAGACGGTACTGTAGGTTTCTTAATGATCATCATCATGTGAAGACAGCTAAATCCCATCACACCTATATGGGAAACAGCAGATGAGGAATATTCTCAGGAATATAATGAGAGGACGCCTTTCTCTCTTTCATCAGTGAATACAAACTTATTGGACTTTCAAATGTGTTCTTGCTAAAGCTCTTCAAAGCTTTCAGATTAAGGAAGGGAACCCTCAGATACTCTCAATACTGCAGGAAATTAGAGAAGATATTCAAGAGATCAAGTTGTCTCAGTATTATGCCATTGCTCATGTAGGAAGGATTGAAAGACAATTAATGCAGCTGCAACAGGTTGATATGTTGGGGTCTACAGCAAAGGACCCAGCACCAGTAGATTCCTCTGATGGTTAATACTCTTTAATTTTACATGTTTTTTTGCGGATAGCTTTTATGTTTTATGTTGTTTAATAGGCTTGATAGTAAATAGTAGACAGGCCATGGCGGCAAGTAAACGACTGAAACTATTGCAATTTTGGATGGAATTTAATGCCTTAAGGTGGCCAAGAGACCTAGTTTCCTACGAGCAGGTTGAGGCTACCAACTGTGAATATGTTATTATCTACTCTATCTACTTTGAGAAATAGAAAATGGGAAAAAACTATCAAATTGACAAAAAAAAATAATGATCCAGTTATAGTAAGAAAACCCTTAAGAACTATCTGAAATTGATTGAAAAATCTCAGAGAAGAGGAAGAAAGCTATGAAATGATTGAAAACTCTCAGAGAAGAAGAAGAAAGCTATGAAATATTAGAGTCAAGAGGTTGGGTTTTTTTTTTTTTAAAGAAAGATCAAAAGTTTTAAACTAATTCCAAAATCATAAAATAAATAAATAAATATTTACTAGTCACTTATGATAAGAATAAAGGAAGATTTAAAATCTTAAACAAAATATATTAACAAATTGAAAACCCAAAAAAAAAATTAGTTACTCATGTTTAATATGTGGAGATATTAATATCTAATATGTAGAGATATTAATAGTAAATGTACTAAATTAAATTACAATAAAGAGTGGCACTCTTACTTTCCAACCATTCTAAGGTAATAAACAAGTATCAATTACATATTCAAAAATTTCAACTACATAAAATTAATTTTTAAAAACTAAATAAAATAACATACTAGTCCAAGAGAAATTTCAAGATTGTAGCAAAAAGATACAATTCCTCATATTTTGGGTGGGGAATATATATATATATATATATATATATATATATATATATATATATATAATTGTGGATTGTTCTTTAAAATCTCTAAAATTGTCCGATAAGCATTGAGTTGGAATTTTGAAGTAATTTTTTTTTAATTAATTAATTAATTAGTAAATAAAGTTTGATATTCCCACAAGTATTTAGATGCACATGGGAGTATGAAGGAGAAGGTAATATAGTTAAGGAAAAAGTTTATTTATCAGGTAATCTTGATTTTGAAACATTCAATGTACCGAAACTTATAGTCTATCACAAGGTGAGTGTGGCCATTAAAAAACTTCCATTTATAGATTCAGAAAGGTTAGAGAATGAATTCAAACTTAGAAGAAAACTTGTTTTTGCATTGAAAAGGATTGATAGTCTTAAGGTTAAGTTGTAGGTATATGAAAACAAGGATAATGATGAATGAACAAACATTGTTGCAGTAATTGAACTGCCTAGCGAAAGGAAAAGAAATTGTGAAGGACTTGAATTTGAGATCATCTATCTAAAGTGTGATCTAGAAAAGTAAAATGAACATAATGAGGAACTATTTCAAGTATTTGAAGAACAAGAAAATGGAATTAAAGAGGAAATTATTGAGCTAAGTACATAGTTGGAAGAGGAAAGAAAAAAAAATCAACTAAGAGAAAAAGAGGATGATTGTGAGAAATTAAAAACAAAGGTAATCTCATTAAGAAGTAAATTACTAGAAAATGACAAACAATTGAGATTTCAAGATAGTATACCAAGATATTGGAAAATCTTCTTAACAATCAAAGTTCTTCATCCATTAAATCAAGCCTTGGTTTTCATGAAATTTTGAAGGAGAATCTAGCTCATAAGGATGTGCATGCAGTGTCGAAGACAACACAGTGAATTCTAAAAATCCTAGTAAAGAATTAAGAAGGCAATTGAACCATCCACCGAGAAAGGTGATTTTTCAAAGAAAAAAAAAATCTCCCAAGAATGAGTATGGAAGAAATGTAGACATCCAAGGAAGAAACACCAATTCATTCTCTCCCTTGATCGTTAATATTGAGTGTTTTATCTATCACAACTTTGTACACATTACAGTCGATTGCATAAGCATATGGTTCAAACCTCAAGCAAAAAATATCTCCACAAGAAGATCGTTGATTCCCAAGTATTAAAGTTTCTTTCAAGGCTATTGTTTTACATGAAAATTATTTGATCATAATGCTATAGATTGTAGATCATATAAAAATGAAATAAACATGAAGCAAAAGTACTATGACCCTTTTGTCCCTCTCTTTGGTCAACTAAGGTGCTATACATGCAATAAATTCAAACATGTGGCAAAAGAATGTAGGATCAAGAAAATGAATTTGTTTAGAAATTTAATACAACAAGATAAGAAAATGAACCAAAAAAAAAAAAAAAGATCCCAGAAGAAGCTACCTCCATTAGCAATCCTCATACGAAAATTTGGAACAAAAAGAAAGAGCAGCAAGATAAGCATGGTATTGCTCTGTGCACACAAGAAGAAGAATACCACTGGTACATAGACAACATATGCTCTCATCACATATCTATAGATAAGAGTAGATTTATCCAAAAAAATTAAGGGTGGTGATCTTATTCTTGGTAATAGTGCACCAGTGAAGGTGTTAGGAAAAGGTAGAGTTGATCTTGATGTTAAAAATACAGAAGCAACTAATGTATTATTGGTTGAAGGGCTAAAGCAGAACATCATAGGTGTAGGTCTAAGGAATGATAGAGGACATGTAGATATATTTACCTCAAGAGGATGCAAAATTATAGAATAAGACACTATAAAGGTTATAGCAAAAGGGGTTAGAAATACAGACAAGGTATATGTGTTGAAGAAAAATATGGACAAAAATAAGAGATTGAAGTCAATCTCCTCCTCTTCATATTAAGAATAGCAAAAGACAACCCTCAATCCAGTCCATTGTAAATTATGCATATTTATAAAAGGACTATGGAAGTGAATGCGAGGTGCATAGCCTCAAGAGAATCACATGGCAGCAACATAGGAACTTGATGAAAATCGCGTCTGCATGATCGACTTTCTATTTGGAAGGAGATGCATGAGCTCATGGGGAGCCACATGAGCTTTTAATATTGGTTTTGTTTATTATTCATTCTCGTTTTCAATTTTAAATCAGTGGGATCAGCCATGAGTGATTGTTGATAGCATGAAGTTTTTCTTGTTGAAACCCTAATGATGTTTTGGAGACATGGCAGCCAAGCATATGACCCCATGTGCATGATCAAGTTTCAATTGGGGTGGCTAATATAGTTACTACTATACATGATAACATCATGTGTTTCTAGATTATTTTAGTTTTTTTAGGATGACTTGTAGCTAGGGTTTGCGAATACCTATTCTTTTGATGTTGATGTAAGATTTATGGTACTAATGTTGCATATGTGAAGGCTATGATGATCAGGATTATGATAGAGGATTTTTGATGTGAGCATAAGCATAAATATCGTTGGGAGAGATTTTTCCAAGATGTGAATATCATGACACACATATGAGAGGAGCATCTCATGTGCTTCTAATGTTTTAGTGGTTCATTTTTTCCATTATGGTCCCTTACTAGTAGAAAAGGGAAAAGAAATTGGTTGCATGAACTTGTACTTATCTGACATTGGTTTATTGTAGGAGTTATCATAGTTTTAGGAGTATGTAAATATTTCCTATGATGTTCAAGTATGTTTACCTTGATAGAGAGAAGTCAAAATATATGATGAGTTCATGAACTGTTGATGGTTCTTAATTGCAAAATTCTATATTTTTGTTGTTGTATTATAGATCAGTTTTCTTGCATTGCTTCTTTGGTGCATTGTTTGTTGTTGGTTGACACTTGCATTGATGAGGAGAACCTATATGATGTTTTCATTACATGATATTTGTGTTGACACTACCAGTTTAGAATATCATGTTGTTGATATCTATGCAGATATCCCATTTTTATCTGATTCTATAAGAGAAGGATTGTTGGTTTTTCCCCCTTGTGGGGTTTTTCCCTAGCTTGGAGCCTAATTTCTAGTGTCTCTTCTCTCTTTATGATCTTTATTATTTTTGAAAATTTGTATAATTTATTGATTAAGAATACTTAAGAAGTAATAAGAATACATTAATCATTCACAAGTAATTATCAAGATAGAGAAATCAAACCTAATACTACTTCACTTGATTTCTCAACAATGGCTTCCTTCCAATGGTAGTTGGAGAAACAAGAGGAGGTAGTAGGCTCTAGCAGGTAGGATCCTACACACTGGTAGAATTATACACCAATTCAAGATGTAAAAGAATTTTTCTCTATAATAATAAGAAGAATACATAGAAAACAACAATAATGGTTTTTCCCAGTTGGATTTTCCACCTAATATCTAGTGTCCCTATGTGATGATGATGATGATGATGTGTTGTGCTCTCATGTTAAACTTTCATTTATAATGCTTATTGTTCACATGTGTTATGTGCTTCAGTTAATATTATAAAGAAGATTGAAAAATTAATTAAAATTTGAAATTGTACTAAACACTAATTCACTCCCCCCTCTCAATATTTCTAACAATTTACATGTGGTTGAGGCACACTTTCATTGTAAATTGAAATTCACCCTTCACATAGTATAATGATATTCCTGCCATATTTTGGGAGGGAAATTGTTACACATTGTTTTCTAACCATGACATTTGACTGTCATTATGGATCTATCACCATCCATATTCATGCTTCCTTAGAAGTAAAAAACATTCATGTTCCTAAACCGAGTCTTGGAAACTGAAAAGCTCTTTAAAAGCCCTTAAGGGCATTTCCTACGCATCCACTGATACTTCTTCTATTATCCACGGCGATCGCCGCTCTGTTCACCAATAAAAATTGTGCACCCCCATAAAAGGAAGTAAACACAAAAAAAGTAACTTCTAGAAGCCTAGTTGGGCGAATATTCTTCCAACTAAAATCCTATTGAGTCGCGCCAGTTAGAGCTATATCCCTCCACTCATGGAGCTTATCCCCTCGGATAAAGGAACCGTAATCCCTTCATTAGAGGATCTCATCCCTCTCTTGATGGATTTGAAACCTCCTCAATCTCTCTATAAATTGAGCTTCAGGTTTAAGGGTTAACATATAAATGTACATTGAATATCACACATTTGTACGCAAGAGTTCATTGAAGATAAATCTATGTTAGTCATTCTATAGAGGAAGGCTTGTCAAACCAAGAGGCACGATTGCGCAAACATACGGGAGAAATCTGTACAACATCAAGGCTCAGGTTGTAAGATTTTTCTTTTTGATTCTTGATAATACATACGGATCTCTTTTTCTCATTGTGTTGTTTTTAGATTAATTGAAACAATGTCAATACTTAATCTCATTGATCATTAAGTTGAATTGGTGTTTTTTTATTATTATATAATGCAGGTGCTTTGATCCTTTGCATGTTTTTGATTGCAGGTTCTTCTCAGTATTGAAGGATTTATTTGTAGCGAAAGGAAAAGGTCTACATCAAACGTCTCGTTGAAAGGTAGGAGCATAACCTCCTCATTTATAAGTTATAATAATCTAAATGCTAATAGTTTAGAGAAAAAGGTATTCAAATGGTTTTTTGTTTCTAGTTATCTGTTGGGATACTAGGGAGATCGCTCTTGTCTGCAAGAGGAATTTATCCAGAAAACAAATTGGCGACTCCAATGGGGATCGAACCCAGAATCTTTGGTTTCATAATTGGAATGGTTTTAGTTCAAGAGGATGACTCCAACAATGAACATGTGATTTATTACCTAAGTTAGAATCTCACCCCAACGGAGATCAAGTATTCGCATGTGGAGAAATTGGACTTGGCAGCCTTTCAAGATGTCCAACGATTCTGTCATTACATATTGTTATGTAAAACCACAATGATATCTAATTTCAACCCTATGATGTACATTTTGACGAAACAATTTCTCGGGGGCAAATACTCTAAATGGATAGTTATCCTACAAGAGTTTGATTTGGAGTTCAAGAAATCCAAGTCTAAGAAATCATTGGTTTTTGTTGAACTTATGTGTGACTTTCCCTATACTGAATTAGAAACAATGGAAAAGGACCATCTTCTCAATGAATCTATGTTTCTAATCAGTACATTAGATCCTTGGAATGGAGATATCATTATATATTTTCAAACCCAAACCTTTCGACTAAACATTTCGTGATATGATTGACGTAGAATACGATACCAATCTCAACAATACGATATTGTTGGCAACATCTCTTTATTGTTGTGGTGTTGATTCTGTTTTTCGACATTGTATAAATCACGAAGAAGCCGAAAGGGTCTTAAATGATTGCCATTCTGGAGTGTGTGGTGGTCATATGTCTGGGTTTGCCACAACCCAAAAGATATTTTACGTTGGTTATTTTTGGCCATCACTATTCAAATATTGTATCCTTGCGATTAGAAAATGCTACAATTTCCAAATTTTTTATCGAAAGATGTGTGCACCTCCAGCTCCTCTTCACCTAATCATCGTTGTCGATCCCTTCGCAAAATGGGGCATCGATTTCGTTACACGTAACCCTCACTCGACCAAGGGGCATGGGTATATTATTCTCATTGTAAACTACTTTAACAAATGGGCCGAGGTGATGCCTACATTCATGACTGATGGAAAAACTGCAGCTATTTTCATATTCAATCACGTAATTGCTAGGTTTGGTGTCCCTCAAGCTATCGTTACAGACCATGGTAACCACTTTCAAAACATTATGATGACTGAACTTTCTGCTCAACTTGGTCTACGCCATGATAATTCTACACCATATTACCCAGAGGCCAATGGCCAAGTTGAGGTTGTTAACAAGGTTTTAACCAACACGATTAAACAAATTGTAGGAAGTCATAAAATGAATTGGCATACCATGATTTTTAATGCATTGTGGGCATATCGTACCTCTGCAAAAACTTCCACAGGGTTTACTCCTTTTCAACTCGTTTACGGTTTAGAAATTGTTTTACCCATTGAATGTGAAATCTCGTCACTCAAACTAGCCATCGAGTTATTACCAACTACCTTTGAAGAGGAAAAATGTTTCTTATACCTAGCACAGTTAGATGAGACTCGTCACACCGCTGCATTAGCTACATAAGCTCATAAAAAATGTGTTAAGTCTCAATATGATCAAAGTGTTAACCCTCGTATTTATTCAGACGGTAACCTAGTTTTAGTATATGATCAAGCTCACAATAAACTAGACGCTGGTAAATTAGAACCAATGTGGCATGGTCCTTATATTGTTAAGCGTGTGCTTGCAAAAGGGGCCTCTGAGTTAGTTGATTATGACGACGTCTCTTTAGATAGGCCCAAAAATGGCCTTTATCATGATTTTTTGTGTGAAGATATTCTTTGTACATTAGTTACATTTTAGAACAGTGTGCCTTAGATTAGTTATTTTACTTGACAAGTTTTCAATACTTTTGTTGCTTATATTGATACTGCAAATATCGACGTTCCTTTAGACTTACATTGGCTTTGCTGACAGCGCCTGCCATAGTACACAGAACATATTTTCTGTTGCTTGGGTTATCTATTCACCCACTGATTAGTTAGTTTCTATTCATGGGATTTTCCTCGGTCAAACAATGAAAAATATTGCAAAATATAGCGCAGTCATTGAGCTATTATCTGATGCCATTGCATTTGGCATTCAACATTTTATTGTTAGGTTAGATTCGCAACTCATTCTATTACATTTGAACGGTGTTTATGCTATCAGAAATCCATCTTTGTTAAGAATGTTTTAAGGGTTCGTCTCTTGGAAAGATAGTTTGATTACATTGAATATCAAGACATTTCAAAAAATTTAAACACATTGGATGATGCAATGGATAATAAAGCTTTAAATAGACATTTGCAGCATTAAAAGTAAAAAAAAATAACAATATTCAATCCGTATTGAACAAGATACTCAGAGATCAAAAGTAGTAATATCATTAGGTCAAAATAGTTGTGTGTCAAAAAAATATTACATCGTTTGTGATCATAGGTTTCAAAAACCTTATGTTCTAAATATATTGATACAAAAAACAAAATTCCAATCTAGATCGACCATCAACTATCCATGATGATGATCATGGTAGCATAGTATAGTGTGTGCCACTCTGCGCAGATATCGCCTGAATGGACATGGAACCCCTGTCACATGCCTCTTGTACCTGAGAGGCAAATCGTCCATCCTAGTCTCTGGGATGTCAATGGTCAACCTCTCCACATTGTGTTCTAGCTCTGCAAGGGCCTTTGCTGCATCGGTCAGTGGTGGAGCTGCTGCTATAGGTTGTGCTTCTCATCTATCAAAACAACGAAGCACCGCTGGTCGTGTTGGGCCAACATCTGCATTTTAATGTTTTTATCAGTATTGTACAATAAAAAATCAAATAAAAAATAGATAGCATAAAAACTCAAAATGAAATATTTTACCTGATGCATCCCACTGTGTTCCCAGTGGGAGTAACGTGTTAGGGTCACCCCTGAAATCAACCCCTGCATAAGGAAAATCCTCAATCATGAATATTTGGCTCCTGAGCCATATAAAAAACTGAGGAGTATATCAAACCATAGTACCACCATCGCCACTGTGGAGATCCATCAATGAAACCCATCGCAACATGCGTGGTTCCCTCGATCCCGTCGGATCCACCGGTGACTGCTGAGGTATCAGGAGTGGAACCCTCTCCAAAGTGAAAGATATGAGAATGGATCCATAGCTGAACTTCTTCAGCTTCCCATTATTTTCTCTCTTGATTTGGCCTTTCATGTTAACCAACACTCCTTCACACTAGTTGAAAATTGTTCACTCAAAACACTCAATAGCAGTCTGCATTTGTGCTTTGGTAGCCACATGTGGAACTGCACTACCACACAATCGGGTAACTGTAAAATCAATGATCTTAAGGTCTAGTTGTTTGATGGTTTTTATTTCGATACGGCCATCCTTCAGTTATAAATCTTGTGTGAAATATTGCACCATATAAGAAGCAGTAGGCAGTTCCCCTGATTGTGTCCCAAATAAAGAAATGTCTCTTCCTCTTCGGGGAATCCGGTGAGGAAACAAATATCCTTTGTCTCAATCACAAGCATGTGATCCCCGATAATGAAGCATTTTTCCTAGACATCCCAGGCATTGACCAGCTAGGTCATGAGTTCCACTTGTGCTTTCATTCCTTGTATTGCCCAAAATTTATATAAACCACAATTCTTCAGCACACGAAGCGTTGTTAGGCTATCCATGGCTTCATTATCATGCAATTCATGCTCTCTTTCTCTCCAGTCAAGCATGATTGGTTGTCTGCAAACAATCATTTAGGAATATTAGAAAACTTGTGGGAGAATTTGGAGCAATTTTTATGGATAGAAATTTAGTTTTGAAAAACCCACGGTGTTTGCGCGTTTTTTATTCATACACGGTGCGTTTTTGCGCATGATTTATGTATAAAAACCGTGGTGGCCCGATGATTTTTTATATTAAAAAATCATCGGGGTACGTGGGTTCTACCACAAAAACCTGCGCACCCCGGAGGGCGGATTCTAAAACCTTATTTTCTCTCGATATCTGCTCCAGAAGATTTATGGCAAAAACTCCTTTTCACTACTCTGAAAATCAAAAGGTAAAAATGATTTGTTCAGACCACTTTTTATAGGTTTTCATGAATAAAAATATTATTATTTTGTTTATTTTTACCTATAGAAGTTAAATGTTGAATTTTTTTACCATGATTGAGAGCAGATGATTATAATTTTTTGAGTTTTTATGCAAGGAACAGGTTGTGTCTGAAAACAAATCATTTTGACAATGAGTAAACTTTTATCACTTTTTCGGGCTCTGAAAAAATATGAAAAAGAGAAACCTTAGAGTCCTCTTTTAAGCCTTTTTTAGACTCTCTAAAAATGAAAAGATCGTCGAGAACTTGACTATTCGAAGTCATTAAAATAAATGAACAATCGTCTATTCAGTATAAGTTTACCCCGTTTCTGTAATGAACTAGACTAGTTACGAAAAAGGTATACATTGACTGAGCATGGTCAATAGAGTTCTCTCTTATATTATTATATCCCTTTTCAGGTTTGAGAGACTAAAATTACGAAAAATAACACAACAAATTTTACTTATGTTTTTCTTCTGACTCCCTAAAACTGAAAAACATTGAGTTAATCCTATGCTGGACTCGTTAAAACTAAACAGTGCAGGACTTGTCGATTACAATAGGACCGAGCCACTCCTTCTTAGGGTTCGTTAAAAATATTGATATGGACTCATTCTAAGGATGAGCTTACACGACAAGAAAATGTTATCCTTCTCAATATTGACAAAAATAAAGAGGTACTTGCTAGTAATGGTGGGGGAAAAAGTGAAAAAAAGAGTCCATCTTTTATACTTGTTTTTAAAAGCAACATGTCGCTCTTGAACATAACACTTTTTCGCACTGGTGTCTGGGTTGGGTAATCCTTTTGTCTTACAGTTAATTAAACCTCATTAAAAGTCTTCAGCCGGTTTTGGATATTATCTTTAAGTCAAATTATGCCAAGTCATTTACAGTATCGTTATATGTTCAAGAGAAAGTACAACTACAAATTCATTATTCATTGCAAACATTTTTTTTCATTCGCGTTGACCATCCCTGAGTTAATCCTTGCAAAACATTTCTTCAAAATTTGACATAATGGTTTCGTGTCGTGGGCCCTCTTGAGACGGATCACTTTCTATCGACATTAGCTCATTATCTAGAAATTTGGTTTAGAAATCCTATCAGTACCTTGGAATCTGAATGCTCTAATGGCAAGTTTCTCGCCTTCGACAACATGTTTTCATCATTAGCCTTCGATCGAATTACTCTACGAGTGTTCGACTACAAATCATTCATTCACACTTCATAATTGTACTGAAGTACTTTGAGAGCCATTGTCATTATTGTGGTTTCTCTCACACTTGTTAACAGTTTTCATCATTGACTGGTAATCAAATGGTTTCTAACATGTTCGACTTCGAAACAATCAATCGCATGGATAGATCCGTACTAGTTCGAGAAGTGGAAATCAAGACCCTGGATCTAGTTTCAACCATCCAGGCTGCAAGGAGTTATGTATTCATAATATAATAGACTTCATCATAGCAGATGGTTGCGCCCATACTCTGTCTACTTTTGATGTAATTCTAAAATCATATCTGTACCATAACATTTAGATAGTTTTTCTCTGAGTATGGGAATGCCTACCTCAGTGATGATTATATATATTTTCATTGAATTTTTCTTATAGGTTTTTGACCAGTGTCTCCAATCCAATCCTTGGAATGATAAAGTGCTTCACTCTCTTGAAAAAAAACTTTCTTAGACTTCGCACTTTAAGGGGCAATCTATTACATGTCATTTTGTCACCATGTCATTTGACTTTCATTATGGATCTATCACCATCCATATTCATGCTTCCTTAGAATTCGAAAACATTCATGTTCCTGAACCAAGTCTTGGAAATTGAAAAAGCTCTTTAAAAACCCTTAAAAGTTTACCTATGCGCTTTTTGTGGTCATTTCCTGCGCATGCGTTGATACTTCTTCTACTAGTCGCGGTGATCACCTCTTTGTTCACCAATAAAAATTGCACACCCCCGTAAAAGGAAGTAAACACAAAAAAGTAACTTCTAGAAGCCTATTTAGGTGAATATTCTTCCAATTAAAAGTCTCTTGAGTCGCGTTAGTTCAAGCTATATCCCTACACTCATGGAGCTTATCCCCTTGGAAAAAGGAACCCTAATCCCTTCATTAGAGGATCTCATCCCTCTCTTGATGGATCTGAAACCTCCTCAATCTCTCTATAAATTGAGCTGAAGCTTCAGGTTTAAGGGTTAACATATAATTGTACATTGAATATCACACCTTTGTACACAAGAGTTCATTGAAGATAAATCTATGTTAGTCATTCTAGAGAGGAAGGCTTGTCAAACCAAGGGGCATGATTGCATAGAAATACGGGATAAATTTGTACAACATCAAGGCTTGGGTTGTAAGATTACTCATTTTTATTCTTGATAATACATATGGATCTCTTTTTCTCATTGTGTTGTTTTTAGATTCATTGAAACAATGTCAATACTTAATCTCCTTGATCATTAAGTTGAACTATGTTTTTTTATTATTATATACTACGGGTGCTTTGATCCTCTGCATGTTTTTTATTGCAAGTTCTTTTCAGCATTGAAGGATTTCCTTGGATCGAAAGGCAAAGGTCTACATCAAATGTCTCGTTGAAAGGTGGGAGCATAACCTCCTCATTTATAAGTTATAATATTATGAATGCTAATAGTTTAGAGAAAGGGGTATTGAAGTGGTTGTTTGTTTCTAGTTATATGTTGGGATACTAGAGAGATCACTCTTGTCTGCAAGAGGGATTTGTCCAGAAAACATAAATATGACTTCCATCCATAGACATATATCCACTAGTCAAGGATTTCCAATTTCTTCCAAAAATAATGGGGTAGCTACGTGCCGACATATCGATTGATTGAATATTGCAAGTGTTTGGATTTCTATATGTGCACATAATACAAAATTCACATCCTTAATTTCGTTAATGGTGGGTGTCCATTGTTTGGTGGATGCCAGCATGCTTTTGGAATTTTCATTAATACATGATAAACCCATCTATTCCATAATAATTGTATACATTACATTTGGGCCAAAGCCACCATCGACTAAACAACAATGTGAAACCTTATCCATAATTTTCATCAAAACATAAAATGGAGTATTTTAAACAAAATTGTTAGGATTATGCATACCTAACTTATTTATGTATATTTCTTCTTCTTCCATTTTTATTAAACTAGAAAAAGTAGAATCTTTACCTTTCAGAAAATTCTTGAGGTATTTATGTGGCTTGGGAATAATATCCATATCAAGTAATGAAGTGTTAGATATGATAATATACATTTTCTTCAATCTATTGTAATTTGATAAAGAACAAGGGATATGAAGGGTTTTATTCAGGTTTTTGTTATACTCTGGCTGCTTGATCATATACAACGTTTCAGGAATTTGATGATTGCGAGAAAGAATTATAGGAAAAAGTAGTTTTATGAGGACCATTCTTACCTCTATTTTGATATGGTTATTTCTTGTGTCTATTAATAGGATATCGTATTCATGGGCCCAATATAATGCAACTATTTTCGAATAATATATTTTGTCGACTATCTTCCCCTAACACTTTTTTGTACTTTTAAAGCATTCTCATCATGGTTTTATCTTCACATAAATTGTGACTATGATCGCAACAAAATAATATTAGGTTGAAAAATTGGATTCTAGTTTTTATCTAGTGATTCCTCCTAGCCTTGTTTTGGATAGTTTCAAGTCAATATCTTATGTTTTTTAGAATCTGAAGTCCCACAAGTATGTTTTGCTTCTGGAAGAATGTAATAAGTATTTGTAGGGATTGTTGAAGGTAGTATAGAAGTATTTCCTTAGAATTGATAAAATAGCCAACATATATTTTTATTACAACTCTGAAAGGTGCAATTTAAGGATAAAAAGAATGGATTTGTGGAACCTAGATCTAAATCTTAGGAAGCAAGTTTTGAGAATGGAGAATATATTGAAGAGAGATGTGTACAAAATAGATGTATTTGATAACTTCCATAATATGGCCATACATCCCATCACCGATACGTATTTTATTGATATTATTACTTAACATCAGGAATAATCACGATGCATTGGTTTCATCCCATCTATGTATTCATGTATATTACATATTAGAACAAATGAGTATATGGGTTGTGGAAAATGTGAAGAAAAAATAAAATACATAGATATTAGTTCATGGTAAATGCTTCACAGTTTGAAATTATGTCTACCAAGATGGTATAGAAGAGGAACTCTATTGATGGATTGTTGTTTGGGGAATCTGCCATTGTTGCTTTGGTACTCTATTGGAGTTTATGGCGAATTTTCTATTCTGGAAATGACTATAGATCCCTCACAATTGAAGGACGTGAATACTTTGTGTAATGGAATTCGAAGATACAGAGGTTTTATGATTCCAATGTGACATATGCTCTTCAATAAAATAAAAATGTGACTTCTTCCCTTCAATAAAATAAAAATGTGGCTTCTTCTCTTTAATAAAATAAAAATGTGGGTTTTTTTTATTGAATAAAATAAAACCAAGAAACATGAAATGAATGGAAAAGAAGAGGAATACTTCCAAAGGTAGGTGGATGAGTGGGAGGAAAGTTCTGATAATTTTTATGTTGATTCTAACTTTAGTTACACTGTGGGGAATATTGTAAAAAAATGGGACACCAAGATATAGTAATGGCTGAGAGCTCATCCTCATATAAGGAACTACACATAAGGAGGGAGGTTGCGTATATTGTATTGAAAGGATCATAGCCTCATCCCTACAAGAATCCAATTTGGGATCATCTCCTTTTGTGGTGCTTCAAATACAAGTAGGATTACTGCAAGGTCCATGGATTATACATGTTTTACAACAAATTATCCTTCATAAGAGGATGATTACTTTCTGGGCCAAGATTCCTTTGATTAGGGTAGACATGGTGGCTCACCCTGAAGTTGAATGGATATGGTGGAAGGACTCAAATGTTGTGATCACAGACATGGAATTTGAGCACCCATTGGATAAAGAAAACGACTTAAATTGCATATTCCATGAATGGGAGAAAAATGTTTTTGAGAAGATAAGTTGGTTGGGAATCAATGCTTATGAGAAATTGTGAATAGTCCATGGATTTCATGGAGAGGTGGTCTATGATGGGGCCTTAGAGTCCTTTGAATGAGACCTTTGTTAATATTTTCTTTGATGTGTTTCCAGATAGAGCTATAATTAATTCAGATGACCAATCTGCTCTTATTTATCTTATGATTAAAGAGAAGGATAAAGGGTTAGGTAATATTTATATATAGAATGAATATTTTTTTAGGGATATTGTTAAACATTATTGGGACTTATGAGAATATAAGTAAGATATATGAGGTCATGGAAGCCGAAAATACAAAGTTGAGGTGCAAATATGCTGAGAGTGAGTTTTATGTAGGGAAACGAGAGTGTTATTTGAAGTAGATTTGGGTTTGTATTTGAGGTAGGAGGACATTTGTAACTCACTTCACCGGGTGTTATCCCTACAGTGGGAATAATAACCCCATATACAAGTCAAAATATTGTTGGAATGGTATGAAGAGATCTCTTATTTTGAAAATGATCCGGTGCTCATAAATTATGGGTCTCAAAGGCATAAAATTTAGTCTTTCCTAATCAAGAGAAGGGGAAAAATTCCTAACCACTTTAAGGGAGCAAACTCCTAGTACAATTCCAAAGCACAAATACAAAATTGAAAATATTTAATGTTGCTACAATGATAGCAACAACTCTGAAACGAGAGGAAATTTTTATCTCACCACATATAATCAAAAAATTATTTATTTATTAAATGTTTTTACAACCCAACAACCAATACCAACCCCATTCAAGGGTATTTTCTGTTGCAAATAAATAATTCATGAGAGTTTTGAAGGAAACTATGGTTTGCCAATTTGTTTGAAGCCACAATTTATTTTCTTTTTTTTGGATTCACAAGAATGGTTTGTGGTAGTTTTATTTTTTTGAAACGATAGTTAAACATAAGGATGCAAGTTCCTTTAAAATAAAGATACAGCCTTTGAGGCAGGCTCTTCTACAAATTGGGTATCCCTTTATCTAGACATTGCCCCTGTGGTGCTATGAAATGTGAGCACTCATCTTCGAAATTTTTCAAAATATGAAAAAAATAAATGAAATGCGATGCTTCCAACAAAAGTGGTAAGTGTGGAGGTTCAAAAAAATCACTTGAGGAATCCAAAAGGGGAAAACTTAATTTATACTCCATTTATACTTGTTCTATAAAATAATTATGCTCTTTCTTTAAGTGACATCGGGAGGGAAAAGAAACTTAGGACTGACCCGGTCGAATAGGACGTGATGATCCTAGGTGATATTAGAGAACATATCAGGTTAGAGGGAAATCTTCATTCGATACGTACGCTTTATAGAATATAGGATCAGTGCTTAAACCAATGACACAGGAAGATTCAGGGTCGAAACGAAAGGATAGAGGTTTGTTTTTACTTAAACTTATTCAGGTTTGAAATGGCTTGGATCTATGGATTCTTCTCTATGGCGAAAGAAAGCAAAGAAAGGGGAATTAGTGTAGCTTAACGCCATATATTTGTTGCCAATGGAGATATAAACACCTTTCCTTTGTGCCTCTATGCCAGCACCTACGACCACTTTCCCACCCAATGTTCCACCACCTACGTGTAGAAATTATACAACATGCATGTATATTTGGGATTCAATCCAATCTAACAATGTACTAAAGTTAAATACTGAATCACTTATACAAATATTTTTTGGAATTAAAAACACAATCACCAATAACATGAAGTAAAGAAGAATCAAATCAAACACAACAAAGATAATTTCCCGGGGAAAGCTTGCTGCTCAAAACCCCACTATATTATATTGTATATTCAGCATGGATCATGAAACAATTACATAAAAAAATCTTCTCACAAGAGCCCTCCACTACTCAGCTAATTGACTCACACTGTCATAAAAAAACTGACCAATACTTAGACAATTTATTGCCTCCAGACAGCCTGCCTGCCTTGCGCAATCTCTGATGAATGAAATCCCTAAAGAGTAGGAATTTTGGCCTTCCTTGACTACCAAGTATCATGGGTACTCCAATAGGTGTTTGGTTGCATGGGTGCAACCCAATAATCCTACAACTGATAGTCAACTTCCCTTTCACCTAGATCTCAACTGGGTCTCCACTAGATCTGACATGCATGCAGCTAATAATAGTAAATCCTCAATTTCATGTGAGATCACTAATTGTGAATTAATTAATATTTAATTCACTTGATCTCTCACTAGTGTATCAATCAGTTACAACTAGCACAACTGAGTTTAACTCACTTAACTGAGTTAAATTGATTACAACCTGCATTAACTAATGCACCACTGCACTTCGAACTCTGTTACAACTAGAATTACTCTGCATGCCTCACCAACTACCTCTAACTCAAAATCCATGAGCTAACTGAGTTTATCACTCTCAGTTAACTATTACAAGTTATTTTTGAGACTAGATTACATTTTATTGTCCATCTTAATTAAGGGATAACTAAAATAGACATGCATCAAAAATAGCCCTGTGGGCCCCACCCTAGTGTAGGTGCTTAATGCACTAGGTGTGGGTGCTGAAATTTTCTTGTTGAATTTAAACACTCCCTCTCAACAAGAAAGGGATTATCCTTCACCCTGATCCTATCTCTATGGTATTTAAATTTTCTCCTGGTGAGCGCCTTTGTCAGAATATCTGCATCCTAGTCTTCCATGGGAATGTACGGAAACAACATTATTCTTCTCTGCACACAATATCTGAGATGATGGTACCGATTATCTATGTGCTTGGACCTATCATGAAACACACTGGATTAATAGAGAAAGTAATGCAACTCCGATTATCACAATGTATCATTGTCAGATCCATCTGAGAACCAAACAAACCAACCAAGATCTTTCTCATCCAGATAGCCTCACATGCAACTTGAATTATTGCCATTTATTATGCTTCCGCTGAACTGAGTGCACAAATACCACAGTGTTGCATGCTTCCGCCCACATATGCATCAGTAGACCTTCATCATGCAACATTTCTCTTGCTGCACCCACGATTGTTATGTTCTTTCTTTTAGTGACCCTATTCTGATGTGGGTTATGACGTGCTATCAGTTCTCTTCGAATTCCTTCTTTGTTGTAGAAGTTCTTGAATTCGTTAGAGATGTATTCTCCACCATTATTGCTCCTTAGAGCCTTCACTTGCTTCCCCGACTCTTTCTCCACTAGTGCCTTAAACTCAAGAAACTTAGAGAATGTCTGATCTTTCTTCTGCATGAAGAAGATCCAACACTTGCGAGAAAATTCATCAACTAATATTACATAGTACTTATTTTTTGTTGTCGAAGCAACAAAGAATGGTCCACACACGTCTGTGTGAACTCTCTTAAGGATCCCCGAAGCTCGGTTCTCCTTCTCATTGAAAGGTGGCCTTTACATGTTTTCCCATAGTACATCCCTTGCATGTGTCTGACTGTGAAATTGTACCCATGGGAAGACCAGTAGAAATCTGATGCATGACTTTCAAGGCTCCATGGTGAAGATGGCCCAATCTCCTATGCCATAATTCGCCCTCATCCCGGCTCACCACTTGATCTTCCTTGCCCATAATTGCTGCGCAGCCATCTACCTCCAGTTTCTAGAGATTCTTAACTCGAATCCCTATCCTCTTGGCTTGTCCTGTTGTTTTGTGTCGCAGGAAATCTTTTCCTTCACTAAAAACAACATCATAGCCTCTATCCTCCAACATTGCGACTAAGACTATTTTTTTCTTCAAACCTGGTACATGCATTACATATTTTAATAGAAATGGTTTACCTGACTGCCTTCGGAATTTAATGGTACCAATCCTGATAGCACTATACCGCCCGTCATTGCCCATTTCAAATGCATCTAGAGATCCTTCTCCTCCGATTCACTGAAAATTTCCTTGTCTCCTGTCATGTGAAAGGAAGTGCCACTATTAAAATACCACACAGATCCCAGTGCACTTGAAACCATGCATGTGATCAATGAGAAGTCAAGCTCAAATTACGAGGCCATAGCCTCACCAGCTGCAGATCCTCCAGCCTTCTTGTTATTCTTCTTTTGTGGACAGTTAGTAGCAAAATTCCCATGCTCGTGACAATGAAAACACTTCACCTTGAACATGTCCTACTTCTTTCCATTCTTGGACTCATATTTGGAATGGAATTTCTTCCCCTTCCCCTTCTTCGTCTTGGCAGCCAAAGCACAATCTTCTTCATCTTCATTCTTAGATGAAGATCCATCTCTGGTGTTCTGTTTGAACTCCTCCTGCACTAAATCTGACCACATTCATTCCCAATATGGAAATTTTTTCCTTCTATTGACAGAGTCTTGATAACTGTGCCAACTCTTGGGAAGTCCTAGGAGAGCCAAGCTCACCAAATCATCATCAACAACAGTTATACCAACGCTCCCCAGTTCATCCCAACATTGGACAAACTTTGTTAGATACTTTGGTATGGAGTCGCCCTTCTCCATCTTGATCTTTCTAAGTTTATCTTTGAGTGCCAATTTCCTATGGTCGCTGCTGCTCTAGAATAGATCCGTCGAAGCCTTCCACATAGCATATGGTGTGGCTTTCCCATGGAGGCTTGAGACAATTTGGTCTCATACTCCCTCCAATAGGATCCTCCTCGCCTTTGCCACTTTCTTTTTCCATGCATCAAGATTTGCAGCATCTTTCACAACAGGTTTAGGAACATCATTGTCAATGAATTCCTTCAAGCCATTGTCTTCGAGTACTGCTTCCATCCTATCCTTCTAAGAAATATAGTTTGAGCTGCCCTCGAGTGCATACTCCAACCTCAAGCCATTGAAATTCATTTCGATCCTGAATCAGTTGTAGCACCAAGAAAATATTTCTGCAAATTCGAATTCTATCCAATCACAAACTCAGATCCTCCTTCACAATTGTGATTTCATATGCGCCGATACCATGTAGAAATTATACAACATGCATGTATATCTTGGATTCAATCCAATCTAACAATGTAGTAAAGTTAAATATTGAATCGCTTCTACAAATATTTTGCGAAATTAAAAACACAATCGCCAATCACATGAAGTAAAGAAGAATCAAATCAAACACAACACAGATAATTTCCCGAGGAAAGCTTGCTGCTCAAAACCCCACTATCTTCTATTTTATATTCAGCATGGATCATGAAACAATTACATACAAAAATCTTCTCACAAGAGCCCTCCGGTACTCAGCTAATTATCTCACACTGTCATACAAAAACTGACTAATACTTAACCAATTTACTACCTCCAGACATCCTGCCTTGCTTGTGCAATCCTTGATGAATGTAATCCCTAAAGAATAGGAATTTTGGCCTTCCTTGACTGCGCAAGTATCATGGGCACTCCAATGGGTGTTTGGTTGCATGGGTGCAACCCAATAATCCTACAACTGATAGTCAACTTCCCTTTCACCTAGATCTCAGTTGGGTCTCCACTGGATCTGACATGCATGCAGCTAATAATAGTAAATCCTCAGTTGCATGTGAGATAACTGATTGTGAATTAATTAATATTTAATTCACTTGATCTCTCACTAGTGTATCAAGTAGTTACAACTAGCATAATTGAATTTAACTCACTTAACTTAGTTAAACTAATTACAACCTGCATTAACTTATGCACCATTGCGCTTCGAACTCTGTTACAACTAGAATTACTTTGCATGCCTCACCAAATACCTCTAACTCGAAATCCATGAGTTAACTGAGTTTATCACTCTCAGTTAACTATTACAAGTTATTTTTTAGACTATATTACATTTTATTGTCCATCTTAATTAAGGGATAACTAAAATAGACATGCACCAAAAATAGCCCTATGGGCCCCACCCTAGTGTAGGTGCTTAATGCACTAGGCGTGGGTGTTGAAATTTTCTTGTTTAATTTCAACACTACGACCACCTACCCACTCAATGCACTTGTGCTCCACCCGCTTGACAGAATCCCTTATAGAATGCTTAAATGCTCTTCTCCACACAATGCACGCGGCATACCTATTATATATATAATATATAAGATATAAAATATATTATAGTAAAATTTATATCATAAGAAATTCTTATTTATTGAATTTCAATGGAAATAATACCAAAGCATTACTAGACAATATCAAGAAAATAAGTTATAGGTTTATTTGATCTTGTGGCAAAGAGAAATTAGGGATACCATTATTAAAATTGAAACATTTAGTTTTTCCAAAAACATTCTGAGGCTAGGGGATAAAAATTAGTTGTATCTTCAATAAACCATTTGCTACTAAATGTTTCAGGAGACTAATTGGGGGAATGGGTTATGGTGTGAAGTCGTCTTAAAAAAGTTTATTTCACTGGACTCTATGGAAGGTTGGATATAGGACCCTATAAAAAATGGCATGAGTTTGTATTGGATTGGTAATGGTATGATAGTTCGTATCGGATTGGATTCTTGGGTTCAAATTGGTAATACACACAAGTTATCTATTAATAGGATTGAAAAGGTTCGTCGCAAGGGATTTTTTCCCTTAATTAAGTAGAATCTCTAGCTTTAACAACGTTTTGGAGATGAGCATGGAAATATATTATTCTTCTAGGCTTAGACAGTGGGGATGCTTTAGAATGAGGGAGTGATAATACAATGTTAAGATTCAACCGTGTGAGATTAAATGACATTAAAGATAGTTTTTGTTGGAAAAGAAATTGATTAGAGGAGTATACACACTAATTTCAAGATATCAAACTAGGTTTAAGTGAAGAAGAAAGATAAATAGCTTGGTGGTGGAAAATATGTTGGAAGTATGAGAGCCCACTAAAAACAAAAATATTCATATGGTTGATTCTTCAAAAATAAATCAGTCACTTTAGGCATCTTGTATAAAAGAGACAAACAAGTTTTTGGTTGATGCGTGTTTTGAAAGGAATGTAAAGAAATGGTATTTCATCTATTTTTGTCATTTTACTTTACATTGTAGGTTCGGAAATAGCTAGAGAATAACACAATTTTGAAGGAATCCTAGAGGGATGTGTCAATTGAAGATGCATTGAAACAATAGTGTCCTAATATTACTGTGAAAAAAGGTAAAATATCTACCATCGATGGTTGGAGAATATGTTTCATATGTTTTAAGGTCATATTATTCCTCACTTATAGTGTGCAATCCAAAGCATGTGTACATTGGAAGGCTTAGTGCATTTGAGCAAAGAAAACTACAAAAGACAATTACTATTAAGCAAATAAACATAAGAGGGTATTTAGCATACTTTGATGAAGCTTCTCAAGGGGATCCCCCATGTTGTGGAGATGGAGTAATTTTTCTTCATGATAACTATGCCATCATGTTTAGAGCAAGAATAGGCAGAGGTACAAACAACCTAGGAGTAGTTACAACTTTAAAACCAATACTATTAATTTCTACTAAAAGAGTTGTTCACGCACTCCAAATCTCTGGTAATTCGCTTATGGTTATTAACTAAATGAAAGGAGTAAATATATTGAACAAATTCACTTTGAGGCTCATATACGATGAGCTACAAATTGTGTTACAACATTTAAATACATCTCATTCCAACATGTGTATAGACAAGGGAATGTTGAGTTCAATAGCCTTCAAAAGCTAGACTAAACATCAAAGATAAAACATGGTTTATTACATAACACGAGGATGAGAAATCTACTAAGTTCTTCCATGACCCATTTATTTCATTTTTTGGTTATAAGCAATCCCTCAACATGTATATTAAAAGGATTGTTTTAGTGGTTAAACTTTTATTGACTTCTTTATATTCTTATGGATAAAATAAACACATGAGGGACATTAATTGAATATATATATATAGACCATTCTAATAGGATGGGATATATTTTTTTATCAATTGTATGCACTTTATACAAAGGGGCCTTTGGAAATGCACATAAGACACATTTGCACAATGTAATTTTTTTATTATTAATACAATTATGATTTTGTTTTCTAAGGAAAAAAAATTATTAACCCAAAAATGATAATTAACCATCTTAGATCTGTCTTAACTCTAGATCTATCACGCACCAAGAGGGATCAAATCCCTCAAGATGCAAACTATTACTCAAAATGGTTTGCACCTTGACGGATTTTATCCCTTTTAATGCTTGATAAATCCAAAGTTAAGATGAATTCAAACATTTTTTTATTACAATTATTAATATAAAATGTATATAACAAATAGGATAAAATCAATTTACTATTTTCCATAGAAATATATTAACACTTTGAATTTGTTGTTGTTTCTATTATGTACCATGGAGGAACTAATTTGAATTTGTACATTGATTAAAAATATGTAATCTGATTTTGTAAGGAATCTATTTAGTGGTTAAGAGCTTGCATAGGGGCTCCATGGATAGCGCCACGTGTATATGCCTCAAGAGGTTTGAGGAAAGGGTGTCCCCTCTCTCCTTTATTGTACATAATCATGGAAAAATGTCTCATTAGAAATATGGAATCAACCAGACAAGAGGGGAAGCTTTCAGGGTTGTGTATCACGAGGAATGTAAAATAAATTGACCACTCGCAGTTTTCCGACGATACCATTTTTGCTCAATGTTGCTTCCTGAATCATTGCCTCCCAATTTAAAAGGATTTTAGACTCCTACTTGCTCCTGTTTGGTGGGCTGGTAAACAAGCGGAAGACTCAAAATTCTGGGAATGGAAGGCATATTCACCTTTGGAATGATCGGGTTCCCTCTGCAACATTAGTCAGTGAAGATGAAGTTAGGTAATTTTCAACAAAGGTTATCACAAGCTCGTAGATATCCCAGATTGGCATCAACTCGACTATCCTACACACCTTTCTCAATCGTGGCTCACCTTGATCAGATCGTTAAAAGGATTCATGTTGGTGGCTTCCAAACGATTAGATTTACGCGTATGGTCAGGAGGAATGAAGAATTATTACACAGTCAAAGAGAGATATGAAACTATGATCAGTGAGCTTCTGCATCCTCCCATTTCCAAAATGTGGAGTAGAATATGGAATAAGAATGGTCTCCAATAGCATTGCATAATAGTGTTGCAGTTTGGTACTCCATTAACACTAAAGTAGTCAAGTTCACATGAGCTAGGAAGCAGGGAAAAGGATTCAGTGATCAAAAATAAATCCATATCTCTAAACCTTAGTAGCCAAGTTCGGTGACCAAGTTACTCTCGAAGCCCATTCTCATTTCACTTTGATCTCTTGGCAATTGGAAGAACTGCGTGAGGATATGGAGCGTTTGTAGCTTACAGTGGAAATTTTGGCATCTGAGTTTAAAGGTGGACGGAATTGAATTGTAAATCGAATCGACGATGTTGGGTGTTTTGAAAAGTGTATGGAATCCCTAAGCTATCTCCTCCTCGTGAGCGGGTTCACCTCCAGCATGAAAAGTTCTGGGAACAAGCTTTGGTTGTGATGCTCCCACAGCAGATGGAAGTAGATCAATATGGACAAGCTAGAAGTCCCCAAGATAAAAAGGAAGTCAGCAGTTAGAAATATTTGTCTTGTTTCAATGTTTTGTAAGTTCTATGAATATAAGGGAATCTATTGGAGGCTCTATAAAATAAATGTTGTCATATTCATAGCTAGAAATAGGTAATGTTTGAATGTTTTGTAAGTTCTATGAATAAAAGGAAGTCTATTGGAGGCTGTATAAAATAAATGTTGTAATATTCATAGCTAGAAATAGGTAAGGTAGAAGCAGAGTGTTTTTTTAACGGTTTTGACACGCTGATGAAGAAGACCAAACTCTAATGTAAAGTACTGACCAGTATTCCAGTTGAATCAATATAAAATATTCATTTATATATGTATAGATAGATTAATCCACTCATAATTGTCAAATGTTTTCCAATATTATGGTATTAAACAACAAACACCCATTTTCTACTCTAATTCATTGTTATTGTTATATTCAATTGATTCGTCTAAACTTGATTCGGAAAGAGAATGCTAAAAGTGACCCACAAATTTATTGCAAAATTTTATTTTATTCGTCCAAAAACAAAATGTACCTACAGTCAGAGAGAGTTTGCTCCTCAATTCATTTCTCCTTGGAGTAAATGGGATAAATTAGTACATACATAACATTAAAATTCTTCTAATTATTATTTTGGTGGTCACGTATGTACTCACATATTGTGACTACATCCCCTACCAATCCTTTTCTACGTTGTAGAGTGCCTCTAGATACAATAAATGTGCATGTTTTTGCCATTTGATTCACTAAATTGTTCTAATTACACTAGTTAATCTAATAAAAGTTTTAAAGACATGCAATTACAAAATAAAAAGTTACCATGGAATCTACCTTAAACAAAGGATTTCGCATGATCAGAATTTTCACTCCATACAATTTCTAGATATGACAATGAAGGATATTAACACATTCTAGAAGAAATTATAAGAGTAGAAAATTGTGTAAATGTATATATCAAGGAAATTTCATTAAAAACATGGTTGTAAGAAATATCCCTTTGGAAATGGTACAAAATGGTAGACCATCACTATTACAGTGGTGAAGAATGCATTCAAATGATAACATTGAGTAAAGTAATAGGAAGAGATGGACTCCAAACAAAACACTTAACATGGGAACAAGGATTTATTTGCAAACACATCAGAACACTACTTGATCAAATGGTTGTAAAAGGTTTATCATGAGCCTTAAAAACAAGTATGATCCTCCCTATCTTTAAAGGTGAAAAGAATGATCCAAGGAACTACTAAACCATAATGACCAACCTAATTTATGCTAATCTAATCAAAAACATCATGGAAACAAAAAATAATAAATAGACAAAAGAAAAAAGAGTCAAAAGACAAATTAGGTTAAAAGCAAAATATTTTACCATTAATCACTACATCAATTAAAGCACGTGATAAAAAATCAGACGTGGGACAAAAATTGAGAAAATATGGCTTTACTTTGTGGACTTTAAAACAATCATTTCACACACTCCTACAAAAATTCCATCTGGAAGTCTTGAGAAAAATAGGAATTTAATATAAGTATAGGGCACCTATACAAAAGTTGTGTGAACAAGTTGATGCTAACAACCAAACAAATACATAGAAGTGGATATATGTATATATATATATATATATATATATATATATATATATATATATATATATATATATATATATATATATATATACCCAAGTGTTAGCTCAATTGGTCGAGTTCTTGTTGCTAAAAGCACCTTGATAATGGGAGGTCACGGGGTGAATTCTCCTTGATGCCCTCGGGGTTAGGCTCTGCTAACAAGTTGGTGGGAAGTGATCCCTTCGGGTGGATATGTCTAGATATTTTCTCCAAACTATATGTGTGTGTGTGTGTGTGTGTCCCCTACAATTGTTGATTTATATATAGAAAATTTGAAATAATGAAATGAAATGAAACGAGAAGTAAATATAATAATGTATAGGATAAATATTTTATGTCATACTAATGATCTAATTATCATAAATATGACATTATCTAGTCTATGATAATACATCTAGACATTTATAACTTGACACAAAGGCAAGAATCCCTATGAACACATTAAAGATTAAAATGGTGTTCTTTTTACTAAATAAGAATCCAAATTAGACCTATATCAACATTAAAAATGAGCATATGAAATTACCCTAAATTGCAAATACCTTGATTGGAGTTCAATGAAAAGTTACATGAAATAAGCTTTAGGGTGGGTAGCAAGCAACTTTCTTAATCCAAAACAAATTTAATGCAATGGGAATCTCTCTTCCAAACACTTAACTCCACTGTTACCATACAGAGGTAAAATATAGGGTTCAAGCCTAACAAGAAGCAAAGGGAATGAAATAGAAAGGATGAATGCGTTACAACAACCCTCCATGAAATAAAGGCAAGCACGTAGGAAAAACAAGATTATACCCCATAAAGATTAATTATATAAGGATGATGATATTATACAAACAAAAGATAACAAACATGGATAATAAAAGGTTGGCCTAAAAAAATTAGCGAAGAGGTATTAAAAAGGGGAAATATGTGGTACATTCTATGTAGAAAGTGGCTCCACATCTCAAGGGATACATAAGAAATTTGTTCTATTGATAAAAATGAATCAAAACCGTATTTTGAATATTAAAGGAGCACCAAGAAAAAGTATTGATATTACAAAAATGATTACAACCTAAAGGGAATAGTCAAAATATTAGCTTTAAAAATAATCAAAGGAAGGAAATGGGGCTTGGCACAAATAAAAATGAAATCCCACAAATTAGGATTTGAGATAGGAAATGGACGAAAATTTTACCCTTATTTTAGCAGGGGTACCCCAACATTTTTTACAAAGGACCACACCATTTTTAAGCCAAAATATGTGCAATCTATGACCCTGTAGGACATGTAGGATGAAGTGTAAAAGTGAATCTGAGTTCTCCTAAGTGGATGATCATGAGTGGTCTTCTCAATTTCATCTTCATGGTCATTGGTTTTATGTACTTGATAACTACCCCTTGGTGGGTGGTAACTCATTTCCTTGATGGACATACTTGTTTCCTGGGTTGGTCTTTGGGCATCATGTAGGTGGATCTATTAAGAAACATGGCTTAAAGGAACACATGTCTTATTATCCTTGTAAAGGTGATCACATTATGTAAGGATGGAAATGTAGAAAATTTGAATAACTGATATATTATTCACCGAGATTCTCCTGATCACACACTATTTTATCTTCATGCACAATACAGAATCTCGTCTACCATTGATCATTAATTGCGGAAATAAAAACAATCGCATGTGCACATTAAAACCATAAACAATCACACATATGAACACAGTATTTCATGGGAAAGCTTAAAGTTGAAAACCCCCAACTATCTGTATATTATATGTCATAGAGATCATGTAACAATCATTGTACAAAGCTCCTCACAAGCTCTCAGCACAACCTCCAATTGCTACACACTAATCAAGCTATATCTAGCAAAACACATGCTCCAATCTCTGCCACCTGATAGCCAACCTCTATTGCGTAATCAATGTTCTTGGATGGCTCATTAAATAACATAAACCACCTCGGCTTGTACCGCGCAATCCTCATGGGTCTAATCACCGGTAGTTGCAACATGTGCAACAAACATAGTCACAATCGATAGTAAACCTCATTTTTTCACCTATCTTCCACCGTCCTTCCACCGAAACTCGTCCATGCACTCGGTTAATCGATGTATTCTTAGTCGATTAATTAGTTTATAATTAGTGAATTAATTAATAATTAATTCACACCACTCTTCACTAGTGTATTAATCGCTAGACTAAATACAAATAGTTCAACTATGTTTAGATTAGTTAAACTGACACAACTCCAATAACCTCAATCAACTCCACCAAACTCTCTCACATGAGTTCTAACTGAAGTCTCCATGCAAATAGCATCATCTAATCTGTGAATAGCATAATTCCTTCTGTCAGCTCCTGTGCCACATCTGTGCACTTAACTGAAGTGCTCCAAGAGAATAAGATAATGTTTATAGTCCAAATATTATTAAGAGCTAATAATATTCGACATATCTATTTTTAGACCGGCAATCTAAAAATAGATTCTGCCCCATATGTCTAAAAATAGAAGTCCATCTATTTTTTCCAACTTGACCAACCATCCACAAATAGCATCCTGCAACTCATAGAACATGATCCATATGTCTAAAAATAGACTTTGCGCCAAAAATAGCCTGCGGGCCCACTTAGTGAAGGCAACTCTTTTCACTAAGCTCATCATCTTGTTGCAATCTCAACAGGGAACACTCTTCTCATCGTTGTAATAACACACCTATATTTTAGTCTTTGCATGGACCATTTCTCTTATGTATGCACGCCTCTTTGGCCATAGCAATCATTCTTCATGGTAGTATCACAATTTATGATGAATTTTCACTCTATGAGGAAACATTTCACATTCTCCAAAGTAAGGAAGGAGGCCTATCACACTCTCTTGGGTAAGCTAGCTCATCTCCAAGTCAAAGCACCCAAAACGCCTTCTTCATAGTGCATTTTCAAGCATTTTTTCAACACCAAAGGGCTTTGACTTCTCTTGGGGCAGTCATGACGGTTAAATTTGGAAACATGGCACATATTATGAGTAAATAAAGGGTCATATCAGGTAAATAATACTCATATGGACCAGAGATAAAATGGATAAGTAAGTGAATCAAGCTTTAAATCACGAAAGCAATAAAATATTGGGCCAAATGAATGATGTGTCCACCTTTATGTACTCATTGGAGGTCATAACTTCAAATTCAAGGTAACATTGAGCTACTTCAAGGAGACATTGGACCTCTCCTAACCTTAAAATATTATTCCAATTCAATCCAACCTATTTTGGAGGAGAACATTTCACATATAAAGAAAATTTCCCTCCCTTAACAAGAAAGTTGAGTCCCTTAATGGGACGTCATCCACTTTTGGATGGTTTTAAGCAATGTAAAGTTAAACATTTTGTAATGACTTAGCCTCTAAGACTATTGTGGATTAAAAATCAACCCTTTTTAGGTTTCTTAGACATTTTCTAAGGAGAAAAAGGAGGAGATATGTTTAGAGCTTCTTCTATAAATAGAGAGCTCATTCTCCTCCCAAATCATTGTGACTCGTTGAGATCATTTTTCCATAATGTAATATTTCCAGGTGGAAACATCCATCTCATCATTAATGTAGTGCACCTATATTTCATTCCACACATGAACCATTTATATTATGCATGCTCACCTCTTTGTCCATGGCCATCATTATTCATGGTTATTTCATAATTCACAATGATTATGCACTCCACGAGACAACGTTTCACATTCTCCATGGTAAGGAAAGAGATCTATTGCACTATCTTGGACAAGCCATCTCCAAGTCAAAGCACCAAAAACACCTTCTTCAAAGTTCCTTTTTAAGCACTATTTCATCACCGGAGGGGTTTGACTTCTTTTGGGGAAATCGTGAGGGTTAAATATGACAATGTGGCACATTTATGAGCAAATAAAGGGTCATAAAAAGTAAAGAACACTCGTGTGGTTGAATCTAACAGGTACATGCAAACAAATCAAGCCTTAAATCACAAAAGTGACCAAATGAATGAGTTTTTCCACCTTTTATGTAGATATTGGAGGTCATAAAGTCAAATTCAAGGGAACGTTGATTTAAGGGAGGTGGTAGACCTCTCCTAACCTCCAAATATTATTCCAATTCAATCCAACCTATTTTGGAGGGGAACATTACACATATAAGGTAAAGTATCCTCCCTTAACAAGCCAGTGAAGCCTCTTTGTTGTACGTCAACCTATTTTGGATGGTTTTAAGTAATGTAAAGTTAGATTTTTGTAATTAAATAGTCTCCAAGTTTATTGTGGATGAAAATCCAACCCTTTTGGAGGTCTCTTACACATTTTATAAGGAGAAAAAGTGGAAAATGTGTTAAGATCCTCTTCTATAAATAGAATCCCACTCTCCTCCCAATTTTTTGTGAATTGTTGAGCTCATTTTTTCCATAATGTAATATTTTCATGAAGAATTGGTGTTAATGGTCAAAACTCTTTTCCTTAGTTATTCTACATATTTTTAAAGAAAGCATTGTGTTAATTCAATACTTGTACAAGGATATCAAGATCGATCCATAGTAAAGGACAACCATTTTTGACATGGAAGGAGACATTTAGTCTAAATTCTCTCACTTCCCTCTTTGTGTGATGTAAGTGTTAAATCCCCTTGTTGGGTCATATGCTAGAGGTTCCTCAACAAGGGTTTTGATTTTATTTCATTTTGTAGTTGATCTTATGGTTAAATGCTTTCCCCTTAGAGGGATCCCTTCTAGTAGGGGTCAATTTCATAACTTGTCTTGATTAGACAAGGAAATAATTTAACTTATAGGGTTCTACCTTCTTTCCCTAATCCAAATTAATTGATAACCGACTTAAGAGGGGAATTCATATTAACTCCATTGAGTCATAGTGGATATAAGGCACTAGCCCTAAATCCAAAACCAACCCCTTCTTCAACAAAATCAGATTTCTTGTCATTTTATTTATTTATATTATTGAAAATCCATAAAAATACAAAAATACAAAATACCAAAAATAGTCTCATGTCAAAGTGGACATCTTAGGTTTTGTGCCTCTCTTACCATATCTAACAACCTAAGAAAAAATACCCCTTTCTTTTTGCAGATCATTTTTTCTCTAAGATTATTTCTTGAAGGTTTTTCAAGGCCTTCTGAAATCTAGAATAAAATTGCAGCCATTATCTACAAGTATTTGTGAATCCCTGGCCTGGGTTTGAAGGGAACAAGTTAATATCTAACTATATAAACACTAATTTTACATTCAATTCATTTAATTTCATATTTTTCCTATTTATAAGTATTTACAATGTCGCAAAATGTTGAAAATTGTTATATTTTGATTGCGAGAAAATATGGGCTTGACCCAAGGAGGATTATCGCTCCAATTTATACAATTTGTATTTCATAATTATTGTATATTTTAATATTTTATTGTATAAATATGTTATTGGTTTGTTACTTCACTCATATTTCATATCCCAGACATTAGCATCCATGTATACTTGATCTTGGTGTGTTTCCACACTCACGAGTGGCTTGAAAGGCACTCCAAAAAAAAAAAATTGCATAATTTTATTTACTATTAACGGAATTATAGGACATCAACAAACTTGTCCTCTTTTAGGTCATACAATCAAGAGAGATTCAAAGAGAGATCATCTAACTTGATGTATGCACCCTTACCTCAACAGGTGATATCAAATATAGTATTTATTTGAGGTATTTTACTATTTCTTAAGTGTTGGTTTGTATTTCTTACATCATTTACTTGCATATAATATTTGGCACTTATTTTTAATTAAATATTATCCTTTGACATAATTAAGGTTTCTAGGCACTAGTCTACTAACTTCTTGGTGAAGTAATCAAGGTATTGGTGTACCCCCTAAAGCATTGTAGGATTTGGCCTAAAGTGAAAGGATATTATGTTGAGGTGATAGTGGGAATATCACCTATGTACTTAGGCTTAGCACCTTGATCGAACCTTGTTGAGGATGCTAATATGGGTGGTAACAAGACCCAAGGATGAATGCAAAATCTAAATATGTCTAATATATAGAAAATGAGATATCGGAACCAAACAAAAATTCCTAATTCATTATGAAGCATACAACCATATAAAAGGGATATCCACACTTGGAAATGATAGTTAAGAAAAATATTTCAAGAGAACCACATAGAGGATGCAACCAATAAGTTTACCAAGGTGATATGAATTAAGGACAAGTTGAAAAACCAAATGAGAAGCATTTAAATGAATTATCATTTTCCCTTTTTCTCAATCTCTCTCACATTTGTCCCCGGATGCGGGTGACACAACCAGATTGCGCGAGGAAATCTCCTCCCATGCTGAGGCTGACGTCGCCCTGCAATTCCAACTCTAACATGATTTGGAACCTTAAATCGCCAATCATTTTTTCCAGCGCTCTGCCACACTTGGCCTCTTTCCACACTTCGTATCACATGCAATCATACTTGGACCATCCCTCACCGCCACTGCACTCGTGCCACTTGCCTTCAAAAGGCATAGAAGCTCCTCATTCATCCATCTCATTGCTGCCCCAACCGATCCCAAGAGCCATCATTGTTACTCTCCTCGCCATCACGTTGATGCTACAGCTTACCTTGTGCACCTCCATTTCCACTTCCCTCCCTGCTGTGCACTCCCCCTACTGTGTGCCCCTTGTTGTGAGTCCCCTGTCGTGCGCCCTCCTATTGCGCGCCACTCCCCCTGTGATCCTCCTTGTTGCACACCACTGATGCGCGCCCCCCTTCTACATGCTCCTCCTCCTCTGCATCTCCCTGTTGTGCACCCTCTACGGCAAGCATTCCTGCTACGTGCCCCCCTGTTGCAGCCCCCACCCCCCCCCCCCCCACTCACAGCCGGCTACCATTTTTCTGCTCAACAACCTCTCCATGGCCCCGCACTAACACCAAAATCCCATCAAAGGCAGCTCCATAGGCGCGTTCTCAGGGCGCTATCACTGAGGCCAAGACCAGTGTTTGGAATCCATAGAAGGATCCTCATCAAGAAGTCATGAAAGGAAGGCTACTCAAACACCTAACAGCAGCCAGGGTGAGAATGTCTTGACTCCGGAGAAGCCTAAGGGCAGAAGAGGCCCCAGAAAATCTACCATTGCGCACTCTGAGCCACCTACACCTCGAAAAATTGAGCCGCTCCCTACTCACGAGCCTACGGAGGAGGAGACAGATGTTTGGATCATGGATTCAGACGGCGTCTGGACCAGATTTTTAGATGCAGAGTACCATGTTGCTCCCATCGTCCACACGGCCCCTCTTAAGCCTCTGCGTGCGCCCATAACTAAGGAGGAAGCCACTGCAAGGGAATACGTATGTCTTATTGAGGAGGAGGACCTTGCGACAGAGGATGATGAAGGAACCCCCATGACTGCTCTGTAGCAAGGTTCATCTCTGTTTTTTTTCAACTCAGGACATATTGCAGCCATTTTTTTTTTATATGTGTCACTGAATATTTGGTAAAACAAGGTTGTATGATGTTATTAAGTGGATGGTTTCCTCCCAAGAGGCAACCCCAAACATGTTTTATTTTGAACTACCAAGGCAGGGATTGGCTAAGTACTGCTTTCCATCTCTGCCTAAAGCCTTTGTAAAGTTTCTTTTATGAATTTAATATAGTTTAGCCTTACTTGCAAAAAAAAAAAAATCTCTCTCACATTTGTAAAAGAAAACTGGCATGATAATTTAAAAAAAAAAAATAATAAAAAATATCATCAATCGTTGTTGGTAATGTTTAAGTCTTTTATTTTCCTTCCTTATTGAACAGCCTCCAATATCTCTACATGCCAAACCCTAGCGTTCAACATCTAAGAACTCAATAATGATTCAATACTCAAGGGGAATACCTCCTTCATCCCCCCCTCCCGCCACTCCTATGTTGAATATCAAAGATTCAAATGCCCTTATATCAACCCAGTAAAAGTTTACAAGGTAAAAACAGTCTTGATTTGTGAAAATATTAGAAGAGATAAAAAAATTTGTAGTTCCATCAAATTTTTAGTCCATGGCTCTTCATATAGCATAAATGGGCCTCATCGGAAAATTCACGAGCATTTAACCATCGTCCTACTTTCTTGCCTCCTGGTTGGAAATAAATGGAAAACATTGATGAAAGGAAAGCTATCATTATCCGTTTGTGAGAGAGGGTTTTTCACCTTCTTGTTCAAATAATATTTAGATAAATATTTGGTATTCAAGATCAAGCCATATTTCATGGGGCTTAGGCATTATACTTAAATAGATGGAACCCAAACTTCAACTCTAAAAATGATGTTCCCTCAACAATCCCATTCTAGGTAAAGCTTTTGTATTTCCCACTCCATTGTTGGAATGAAGGGATCTTTAAAAATATAGGAAATACTCTCAGGAAATACATAGATAAAGCTAAACCTAAAGATGGAATGTTTGTATGTGCCAAAATATGTGTGGAAGAAGACTTAGAGAAAGGGTTACCAAAGGAAATCCAGCTAACCATAGAAAATTGGGCCTTCATACAACCGTAGTGAATTATGATCAAATTACATTATAAGCATAAAACCTACCACAAGAATGGCCATTTCACTCATTATTTCACTGAAAAACCTACAAAAGAATCTCACCCAGAATAGGGAGAATAATAGTAGCAACCCAAGAGAAGGATATCCAAGAATATTGCAACCCCCTCAGCCTTCTTTGAAAAATCCTCCTCATCCCTCTTCCCAACCCTCAAGTTCTCTAGATCCACCTAAAGAACCCCCAACCTCCAATTTGAACCCTCCCTCCTCTCCCCATACTAACAAAATTGAGGCCCTGACACATTTGGAGGCCCTAAAGGAATTAAAACAAGAAGAAAAACAAGGGAGGAAATCAGTTTAAATACTTTCAGTGTAAGATGACCCTTTCCACTAATTAGAAATAGGACTTCCCCCTTCTCAGGAGGAAATCCCTGCAATCTCTAAAAATGCAAGGAACTCTAGGTCGGGGATAGTTGTTTTCTCCTATAACCTGATTAGATAGAGGAATAATTAGAAGATGAAGCAATTAAATATTCGATAATATATATATAATCCAAGAATAAAATACAAGGAAAAGCGAGAAGAACAGGAAAAATGCAACAAAGGAATGGGTACAAAGCACACCACAGAAAGTTGTCGTAGCATAAACACAAGAAACTCTAAAGGCAGTTTAGTTCCTACTACAAGAGGAGCTCCTAGAAAAAATAGTAGATAATGAAAGTCATCTCATGAAACTGAAGAGGCATAGGGAGGGATTAAAAATGGAAACTAATAAATAATCTAATCAAATATTATAACCCTTAAGCACTTCTACTCTTGAGACCAAACTGGACGAAAAATTATCTCTAGAAAGGAAAAAAATCTTGGAAAACAACATGGAAAAAGCTACAAGTTCCAAAGGAGAATCAGGTGGCCTATGCACAATATGGTCAACAAGTCACTTCCAATTCATTCAAGAACTAATTTCATCCCGTTTGATTGACGCAATCCTATTACACAATTCATCATGTAAGATGGTGTTGATGGTGTTGTAAATTCGTCAACCAAGGGGGTCTTCCCGATGAAAACTCCCAATCATAATTCACATTGTTCGGTGCGAGAGCCCTTCCGTAAATAAGGCCTAGCTTCCATATGTTCTTAGTTATTTTCCTTGGCTAGGATGGTCAGCACAAGAGAGTAATGTACATGTAGTTTCGGATGAACAAGTGAGTATGCCTTGTGGAATTTTCAACTGCAGAATGTATCAAGGTTCTTCTATCGAAGGGGAGAGAAAAGTGATCCTTTAAAATAAGATTAATTGTATTGATCTAGTAAATAAACATGAGCATATACATATGAATGAATTTTTGGACAACTAGCGAAATAGTTCACATAGAGCAATGATTGTTAAAACACATACAACACACCATCAACAAGATAAGTACCAAAGCCACCGAAATAATTCAATTTCCTTAGTACATATGAAAACAACATACATCGCAAAAATTCAAATAATTGTCTTACAATATTTACAACATACGCTTGAAAGATTTTTGGCTCAACGAGCTTCAAAATTAAGTAAAAGTTACAAGGTACATCAAAACAATGAAAACCACTAGCTCCAGTAGTGTAGTGTTAGAGCAACCACTTGCTTCTCCAAAAGAACTATTTTCCTCTCTAATGCCTAGTAGGAGGATCCAAGGTGAAAATTACTTTGCATGAGTTATGAGGGTGTATAAATATCAAATGGGGTGACCATTCACCTCCCTTGTGACTCTTGGAATACGCTCATGATTGTTCAACTTCTCTATGACCTTTTGACTCCTTCATTACTTTTCACATTCTATGGATGACTCTTAGGCTTCCACTTTACATTGCATTTCTCCAATATTGAAAATCCACAAATGATGTGGAAAATTATGACTCATATACATATTTACATGACACCTCGAAAACACATGACATGACATGACATTGATAACATGGACAGCAAGATGATATGGCAATGTCATCCCACTCTTGTTGTTGAAAAACATGTTCCTCTTATTCCTCATCCATAAGGCTTGAAGGTAGGGAGTCTTCAATGTGATATTTATCCCAGCTATCATCGCAATCTATTTCCCTTTGTCTTGACTGGATTGATCAACTTTTCCTTGCATCTACAAAGGTGTCTTCTAGTAGGGTCTCCTTCTTTATCTCCTTCATCAGCATCATGTAATAACATGAAATGATACCTGCAACTGAAATTCACTCATGACAAGATGACATCATTCCAATAAACCCCTATTCTAACATACTTCATGACATCCATTAACTGAGATAGAACCGGGTTTCAGACTAGAAGAAAAGCTCAGGGATTGCGTAGTTGCACATCTCAAGACGTCAGGGGCCAAGATTAATCCTTAAGATTGTGCAGTGAATAGTTCAATCATGCCATGGCTAGAAAACTATGCAATTGAGGGGCTCAAGGGTTCAAGATGAAATCTTGAGGCTTGAGGTTTCCCACTGCGTAGTTCTAGAAGGACAAAGGAAAAGGGATTGCACAATTCAAGAGGTCAAGATAGAGTCTCGTTTCTTGCGACTACTTAATGTGCAAAATAAGGTGGTTAAAAGGAAGGGGCTACACATTTATAGATCTCAAGGACTGGGGTTTAGAACTGAGACTACACAGTGTGCAGTTAAGGAAGGTTAAGTGGGGTCAAGTTGCTTGGGAAGGAAATTTTCTAGATTTGGCTAAGTGTGGGATCAGTGAGGACAAAGTGAACAATCAAAAAACTTGAGCATGATCACACACTTATAACATTTTATGAGGAAACATTGATCACTCAGAACACACGAATAAGATACTTTCCTCAATGTGACAACATTGCGACAACTCTCCCCAAGTGTGATACTAAAGGTACACTTTGTGACAATGCTTGAAACTTTGGGAATGAGTGTGATACATGTATGTTACACTAAAATTTTCACCATGAAGTTTCTTGTCTACATGGGTTCATCATTACTCATATATTGCTCTAGAAGTCTACAAATATCGAGTTCCTAAAACCAAGCCTTGAAATTGAGAGAAAAGATTATAAATTCATAAAAATATGTACCACACTTTCTCTTAGTATTACATGCAGTCTTTGCGTCTATTTCTTTTTAGAACAGCATGGCGCGCATTTTCTTCATTAGGGTGCGGTTCTGTAAAGGTAAAGTGAAGGTGGAAGTAAAATTTGGAAGCCCAGCTGGTTGAATCTGGAAGCTTCTGGAAGCAATTATTCGGTGGAAAGTTCGCTCCTTTCATGTACATTCATCCCTCCATTAAAGGATCCTACCCCTTGGTATGTGGAACTTAATCCCTTGAAAGAGGATTCTATCTCCTCTTATTTGGAGCTGCAACCTCTTCTCTTTTTCTATAAATTGAGGCCATAGTTCAGCCTCAAGGGGAGTTAGGCTTTGAGATTTTTTGAGGAGAATTGCTGGAGAAACTTAGACTCTCTTAACTGATCATCATATGGGAATGATTACACACTCATGTGTATGTTAGTAGAGAGAGTTCAAGGGATTGTCAAAGTAGAGGAAACGCTTGTTCCAAACCCTAGAAGGACTTGTACGACGTCAAGGTGAACACGGTTGTAAGGCTCCTTCTTTCATCAAAGATAATACAAATGGATCTTGTTTTCTCAATGAGTTGTTTATTTAAATGGCTTATTTCTTGAATTCCTTGATCATTAAGATAGATTTATGGTTTATGAATTAGTCTATATTATGTAGGTTCTTCTGATTCTTTCATGTTTTTTATTGCAGATCCTGAAAGGAGACGTATTCAGAGCAACAGGAAAGAAGACTACGATCAGCGCTGGACTGCAGGTAAGTCCTAAATCCTTCATTATAGATAATTTTAGAGCAAATATAATCTAGAGAAAGTAGTTTACATCTGTCTATTTGTTTCTAGTTATCGTAGGATACTAGGGAGATCTGTCTTGTCCGCAAGAACGATTTATCCGTCCAACAAAATGGCGACTCAGCTGCGGAATGGATCTTGAACTTAGTTTTCTTTTATTTTTGACTTGTGAAACTATTTTTCTGATTTTGATTGATTGATACTGGCTTGGGTAATTTATCCCTACAGAATCCCTGAAAAGTGCTTTAGAATTTTTTATTTTTATTTAATTTTTATGGTCTTCGCACTTTGCCTTTAGGCACAGTGCAGTCATCTCTGCTATTTTCTTGTATAAATAGTGCAGCACCGCACCTGTTTACACTGAAACTTGCGGACCCTGAGAAAAAATTTTGGAAGACTTAAAATTCTCTTTTCTAGGACCAGATTACATGATTCTCTGTATTTTCCCAGACTTGTCTTGACTGTCAAAAGCCTTGTGTAAATTTCTTTTCAGCAATTTTACAATCTCATCAATCTTCGTTAAGTTAATTGGGTGTTTTGAGTTTCTTTTTTGGAGAAATTATTAATTTGATTTCCTTTGGTCATTACTTCGAGGTTTGTCTCAGTCTCTTAACAATTTTGAATCTTCTTGCTTTTTTTTTTGCAAAAAAAATTCCCCCTAAATTGTGTCTGAGTGTTAATCGCCTTTGAGTGTTTTTATTTTTTGATATTTGGAACTCTTACCCAATTTTCTTTACTTACACTTGATTGGTTCTTGGATTACATTAGAATCATCTTGTGTTTGAGAATTATCTTGCATAGATCACATTTGCATAATCAGAATTCTCATTTTCAAAATATGAATGAAAAATGTGCATAGATTACATTTGCATAGTTTTCATGTGAATTGTGCATAGATTACAACTGCATAGTTTACATTCTGGAAAAATCAATAGTAGATTTAGATCAGTTTCTTTGATTTGAATTTACATGTTTTCATGCTTGTTTTAAAAACATAAAAATAAAAAATTTGGAATTGATTAGCATTAGTTTTTCTTGATGAAATTAGTGCATTAGAGAATTTTTTATATTTTCTCTTATTGATCAATTTTTTGCATTGTTGGAAGTGAATGGAAACTCTCTCCTTACTTTAGTTAGGATTCATCAAATTGAAAAGATTACATTATCATATTCGATTGCATTCAGTTTTGGGTCGGGTCATAACACCATTGGTTTCGTATCCATTTACCCTTTGAGTAATAACAGCCTAAATAACACAACGCTTAATAAAATTCATCTAGTAATTTTTACATTTTTAGGGCTCTTTCCACCAACATAGCTTAGGCTAGTGTCTTGGAATAGGTTTTAGTTAACTCTCCAAGACAATAAAACAAACAAGTAGTCGATCTTGCGGTAGGAAAAATTCCAATTGTTGCATGTATGCTCTGGGAAGCTCCTCTTAAAGGAGTCAAGCACGAGATCATATCTGAACCAGTGAGGTAATCAATCCTTCCTCATTGAGAACGATAGAAGATATACACGTATTAACAACGGTAAACCTCGGATTGACCATTGTCGAGGAGCCTGGGGTCACTTGTCGGTAAACCTTGGATTATGTCAAGGAGCCTTCAAGGGGATTGAGCTTTGTTACTCTGCCCTTGCATGTGTATCGGATCGTAGACTGTTCCCCCAGGTATATTTGTTTCTGTTGGTAACCTTAGTGGCCATAATCTATAGGATTATTTCCTAAGGTGACGGTGGAGGGAAGATCCCACTGTACCTGGAGCAGACGTCGACTAGACTCACTTGGACTCTCTGGGGGGTTCTCTTCACTCGAGATGGTTTTGTGAAGAAACTTGTGCCAGTCTGTTTCATTAAGCAAGTTGTCGGGGTAACTGTTCCAACCGCCCTTTCTGTATTAAATTCTACGATGTTGGATTTCATCACCAACTAGTGTTTTTAGTACGGGAAGTTACTGTTTGTGTGTGGTTTTACTCCTAGATTTTATAGCACGTGTTAATTTGTTTGTTTTTACTTTTAGAGACCATAGGTGTGAATTGTGAATTTTAATTTTTAGGTGTGAATTGTGAATTGTTAATTTTAGTTTTAAATTGTTAATAAAATTCACTGAAGTTGAATATAATGGCAACTGTTCCAGAATTTACCAACCAAGGAATCCCTCTTAGTGAGAATCCTAGTACTTTTCCTTGCTTTGGAAATTTTGGTCCTCCTTATATGGCTACTTTGTCATTACCTGGATTTACAATAGGTTTACCGATATGGTTATTTTCAACTTCGTTGGCCCCGAACACTCCAATTGTTCCACCTCAACCGGATGCTTCACCTCAACAGAGTTCACCATCTCAACATCACCAACCTTCTGTTGACCCTTTACCTTCTTCGCTTAATATTTCTTCCTCCATTTCTTCCTCTTCACTTGGTAAAAGCCTTGACGCTAGTAACCAGGTGGCTAAGAAGAAGAAGAAAGGGAAGAAGAAGAAGAAGAAGAAGCAAGATAAGAAAGAAGTCAACCAACCAACCATGGCTGTAAGTGTTAGTAATGTTGAGGAAACCTCCAACATGCATCGTAAACCCAAATACCCTTGCAGGCTTTGTAAGGGTGACCACTTCCTTGTCAATTGTCCTAGTATTCCAAAGGTCTTGGAAGTATGGTCAGAAAAATCTCATCAACTTTCCATTGATCCATCAACCAGTGATAGTCAGGTTCCTGGGAAAAAGGGTAAAGTTAGGTTTCCTTGTAAGTTATGCAAAGGGAGTCATCAAACTCACATTTCCCTCACATGGATGAAGCCTCAAACTTGTTGGAAAACCTTATTGTTCCACAGCAAGAATTTCCAACTGGTTACCGTAAACTTTCTCCCAACCTACTGTCAACTAACGGAGTGATTGATCTTATTTCAAGTACAGTCGATCCCACTCTTCCATTGGAGAGTGAAACTCATATCACTCAGGTTGATGATCCATTAGTTGATCAAGTGGTCGATTCAATTTCACATTCGATCGATCCCATTCTCCCTGTAGAGAATGAGCTTCATACCGCTCAGGTTCTTCTTGTTACATCAGATTCTTCTACGCCGGGGGGCATTTCACCTGTTTCTACAGAACCCCCTCCAAGTACTGAGGTCTTTTCCTTTGATTGGAATAGACTGACGGAACCTCGTCTTCCTTCCTCCATCCCTTTCCAAATCATTGTGAAGTTGGGTGGTAGGGACATACACCGCACACAGGTAGATGAAGGTGCTTCTGTTAGTATTTTATCCTCAATTGCTTGGAAAGCTTTGGGTTCCCCTCAGCTTGTGCCTATTACGCAGAATCTGAAAGCTTTTAATAGAACCATTAGTGAACCTTTAGGGATCCTTCCTAAGTTTTCTATTACTTTGGAAGGTAAAATTGTCTGTATTGATCTTATGGTAGTTCAAGGCCCCTTGGATTTCAATTTACTCCTTGGGCGAGACTATTTCTATGCAATGAAAGTTGTCGTATCAACACTCTTTCGCTTGATGTCTTTCCGTCACAATGGAAACATTGTGACTGTTGACCAACTTTCATTCACTAGTCTTGATTCGACTACCAAAAATCCGACACCCCTAAATGTTCCTTATACTAAAGTGGTATCTACCCCGCCACGGGTTAATTATGTGGCAACTAGTCCCATGTTTTCAGTTACCGATGCAAGCAAGCCTCTCACTGTTTGCTCGAATTCATTTGACTTAGATTCAGTAATTGACATGGAAAACTTTATGGGATTATTTGAACGCGATGTTCCTATCCCTTTTGAGTCCCTTGACATGTGTTCCTTCCAGAGAATTGTTATTCCATCTAATGCAGACCTTTTGGAAGCCATGATCGAGGTAATCCTTGACATGTCTTTCTTTTCGATTTGGAAGCCATGACAAGATGCCATGAGGATAGTTCCTTTCCTGTGTCAACCTGATTTAAAATGAATCGGTTGGTCATGAGGATAGTTCTTGTGTCAGCCTCGTTAAAAAATGAAAGCAGAGACCTATGAGGACGAGTTATTTTCTGTATCAACCTCATTAAAAAATGAATCGGTGACTGTCATGATAGATTGTAGAGAGTAGATATGAGGACAGAGTTATTTCTTATGTCAACCTCGTTAAAAAATGAAACAATGAGACCCTTTTGAGGATAGTTCCTTTTATTGTGTCAACCTCGTTAAAAAATGAAACAGGTCACCATGAGGATGGTTCTTTTCTTTTGTCAACCTCGTTAAAAAATGAAACAAATCCTCTCCTATTCAATTCGAGTCTTTCATCTGATCTCGTAAATGAACCTTCATTCCATCCAACTATTAGTAACTAGTAGTCTGCTTAGTTGAATGCAATGAAGCTTGGGGGGCATGTGCTCTGTGATTACACTTGGGAGCATTCAAACCTATCCTCAAGCATAGTTTCTATGTTTCAAGCTTGTGTAAAAAATGAAACCACTCTCCAGAATCCAGCAGCAGGTTTTCTCCTATTTCTAGCTTGTGTAAAAATGAAACAAACCTATACAAGAAGCATAGTTTTTCTACGTTTCAAACTTGTATTCAAACTTTGTAAAAATGAAACCTATCTTGAGTCAATTTCGGTTATTTTCAAGACTCATTAAACTCATGAAAATCCCGAGATTATTTTGCTATCTTTCATTCTCGTAAAACACATGAAAATGCCGAGTTCTTTCTGTCTTTTCCTGCTCGTTAATTAAATTTAAAGTCGGCCATATGAGTACATTTTTATCCCTTTTTCGAACTTGTTAAAACTTACGAAAAAGTGAAATTTGGAGTCCTCTTTTAAGCCCTTTTCAGACTCTCTAAACATGAAAAGATTGTCGAGCACTTGATTATTCGAACTCGTTAAAGTAAATGAATGATCGTCCCTTCAGTATAAGTTTACCCCTTTTACGGACTGAAATGGACTATTTACAAAAAAGGTATACGTTGACTAATTACGGTCAATAGAGTTCTCTCCCGCATTATTTTATCCTTTTTCGGGCTCGAGAGACTAAATTTACGAAAAAGTACACCCACGGAGTTTTCTTAAGTTTTTCTTCTGACTCCCTAAAATTGAAAAACACCGAGTTTCTCCTATACTGGACTCGTTAAAATTTAAACAGTAAAGGACCTGTTCAATTTCAAACAGGAACGAACCACTCCTTCTTAGGGTTCAAATCTTAAACTAAGTTGGACTCATCCGAAGGATGAGCTTATAAACAAGCAAATGTTATCCTCCTCAAGCTTGTCAAAAATAAAGAGGTACTTGCCAAAAATGGTGGGGGAAAAGAGAGAAAAACGAACCTGTTTGTTACATTTTGATTATTCGGAAAACCGTTAACCACTCTTGAACACGACACTTTTTGTCCACCTGGGTTGGGAAAATCCTTTGCCTAACAGTTAATCAAACCATATTGAAAGTATTCAGCCGGTTTCTGGGTATTAGCTTTGGGTCAATTGTCACCAAGCCATCTGCAGTGTTGTTATGTGTTCAAGAGTATTATGTGTTTCAAGAGGACAATTAAAATAACCATTCTTGTACAGCATGTGTGTCTCCATTCACGTTGACCATCCCTGAGTCAGTCCTTGCAAAATATTTCTACAAAACTTGATCTAATGGTTTTGTGTCGTGGATTTTCCTCCGATGGATCACTTTCTATCGACGACAACTCATCATCTAGGAAGTTGATCTAGAATCCTTCATTACCTTGGAATTTGCATGCCTTAATGGCAGGTTTCTCGCCTTTGACAATAGGTTGCATCATTGACCTTCGATCGAACGATTCTGTGAAATGTTCGACTTCAGATCATTTATTCACGTTTCATGGATTGTACTGATTAATTTGAGAGCCATTGTCATTATTGGTGGTTTCTCTCACACTTGTTAATAGTTCACATCATTGACTGGTAATCAAGTGGTTTCTACCATGTTCGACTTCGACACAATCAATCGCATGGATAGAATCGTACTAGTTCAGGTAGCAGAAATCAAGACCCTGGATTTAGTTTCCACCATCCAGGCTGCGAGGAGTTTTATTATTCATTATGCAGTAGACTATTCATAAATAGATGGCTACATCCATGCCGTGTCTACATTATTGATGTGATAGTAAAATCATTTCTACATCAGAACGAGTTTTAGTTAGTATTTGATCTGAGTATGGGAATTCCTACCTCAGCGATGATATTTATATATATATATATATATATATATATATATATATATATATATATATATATATATATATATATATATATATATATATATATATATATATATATGTTTTGCATTGAATGTTTTTACATGATTCCAACTAGGGTGTCCACAAGCTAATCCTCGAAATGATAAAGCACATCACTCTTTGAATGGTCTTAGACTTCGCACTTTAGGGAGGAAATCTGTTACACTAAAATTTTCACCATGACGTTTTACTGTCTGTATGGGTTCATCATTACTCATATATTACTCCCTTAGAAGTCTACAAATATCAAGTTCCTAAAACCAAGCCTTGAAATTGAGAGAAAAGCTTATAAAAGTCATAAAAATACTTGTACCGCACTTTCTCTTAGTATTACCTGTGGTGCTGCATCTGTTTGTTCTAGAACATGTGGAATCGACCACACTTTTTCTTCATTAAAGGTGCGGATACCTATAAAAGGTAAAGTGAAGGCGAAAGTAAAATTTGGAAACACAAATTGATTTGAATCTAGAATTAATGCAATGAGAAGAAAGAGCCACGCATAGTGGAACTTATTTCCCTCTTCTTGAATTTTTTGTCTTGATGGGGCCTAGACCCATGTTCAAAGTGACTGCGTAGTCCAACAAAATCCACTATTACCGGCCCTTTTAACAACGATCTGCTTGCACAGACCAAAGTCTTACCCAATGAAATATAGGGGGATGATAGAACCAGGTTTCTACATCCATAGAGATAGAGGATTATGGCTTAAGGGATTTTCCTTCTTAACAAAGCTTCGTGGATCTAATCTATTAATAATAAGGGCGTTGTTCAACACATCTATTGAACTTACTAACAGACTATGTGATCTTAATTATTCATGCATTAAAAAAAGTAAATAAACGTAAACAAGACTGTGATATTCAATTACAGATCAAAAACCCTTATTCATCACAGACATTCATAAATAGTAAGTAAAATAAAACACATCAATAAAAATCATATCTATCCAACATTTCTTTCATTAATAGCCAGATCCTTCTCATACATTCAGTCCACCCTACGCACACAGTTACGGGGCCCTACGCAGAAAATTACAGGGGTCTGTGCACAGAGCTACATACTTTCTAAGGTCTTCGCACACACAGCTACAGGAGCCTTTCCTCTAACCCAAAACACAGAGTCTGACTCAAAACAATATTACATCCAAAGGCATCTCATAAGATCTATCGTTTAAGCTTCTTCTTTCTTTCTCTATGACTTCTCTCTAGACTCCTTATATAGGTTTAGAATTTACGATACCATAGTCAAAAACCATGGGCGGAGTCCAAAATTCACAAAATATCCCGTCCCATTACATATTAATGGGATTTGACCCACCTTAAAGCCACTATGACAAAAAATAGACTTCGCGATGTGCACTCTGCTCCTCGATCTACGGAATCTTTCTCTACTTCTTTTTTCGAGGGGATCCCATGTCCAACAAGCGACACATGCTAGAATGAAGATAGCATGAAAATGACACTTATTAAAGTGAAATCAAGAAAAATCGACAGTCGTAAACATGAAAGTGACAATTGCAAGAGTGAAGGTGAACAAAAGTGACAGTTGGAAAAACTCACCGAAAATAAAATAAAATCGCAACCAAAAGTGAGATATTGTTGATGAAAGTGTGCATTGAATATCGACATAGGTTGAAAATTGCATAGGCATTGTCTTGATGGACTTGTGTTATGCTTGTTCAATCTTGCATAAAAGAGTGTGCTCATGAACTTACTGTGGACTGAGCATGTGTGAGAAAGTGACTTTGACACTTAAAAACTGAGAAAAATACCATAATACTTACAAATCATTGATCAAACATAAAGTGACTATGGAAAAAATGATCGCAGGATCCACATTAGGCTCCAAAATTCAAGTGTAAACCAAATTTTGGAGGGTGTTTGTCGATGTGAAAACACTTAGCGACACACTAGTAGAACTCCAACTTCTCTACCTTGGTCAAATATTTTGTGCAAGGTCTAATTCCTCAGGGAGTAATGATTCATCGTTCATATTACTTTGGTTTCCCCACTTACACCATGTATAAACATATTCCCATTCATCTTTCTCAGTTGAACACAATCATGAAACCATCCATATAGCAATGTTTCGAATCAGGAGAATGGTAATGTTATTCGCGAGCTTTAGATTTTTACACTATATTTTTTCATCCCTCGTGTTGCTCCACTGCCAACAGACCTGGAAAATGCCCCGATAAAGTCACTTTAGGAACGCAAAAATTTCTCTACCGCCAGCAAGCCTGTATAGTACCCCAACGGATTTTCTCGCCTCACCACCTTGCACAGGAATCCTTTCTCTTCTTTCACCCTTTATTTGTTTATTTTATATATGATTGTGCATCGACACTTATTTATTTCATGGGGTGGAAGAGGGATCCTAACTTATTGAGATAAGAACAGGTTTTTACTTTAGAGAAGCATATATAAAACCTCTTATATTGGTTTTCTTGTTTATATTTTCCCCTTGTCCTTCTCTACTTAATCGAATCAGCATGGAAAACACTAAAACATAAAGAACCGAGTGTAGGCATGAGGTTTCCATAATAGATAGGGATATCATGGTTTGACACAAATCTTTCCTTACGCAAGGATCATATTTTCCATCAAAACATCGTCGACAAAAAGGTATGAACCAATACAAAGAAGAAGTACTAAAGGTTAGCCAAATGATGCATTGTCACAAGACCTTTTTCTATTTTTCCACATTATCTTTCGATCCGAGAGGAACATCCTTCATGCAAAGACTTATTAAAAAAAACACAAAATAAGAGACAAGATATAGAAAGGAAATAAAAACATAAGGACAAAGAAAATGGAGGCTAAACCAAAAATAGAATGCGAGACAAAAGTAAGAAAACACGAGAAAGGCTACAAAGAGAAAGAGCAGGAGGAGTGTGTAAGGGGAGACTAGTATGCAGCTAGACCTACTTTTAAAATAACCAGCTAGAATTTCAAGGTCAATTGTAACAAAATTTCCAATGTAGCCACCGTAACTACTTCCTACATGCATACACAAAGATAGAAGCGATTAAAAATGATATAAGACAATGTGCAATAGAAAATATAAGCACTTGAATGACTTGCACAACAAATTGAAGGTGTTTCCTATCAGCAAAAATATATGTCATAGCCACTACCTCTAACCAAATTTCACTCTTATATTTTTTATGAAAACCATAATTAAAAAAACCTCACAGCTTCGTGCAATGTATCTTCATCTCTACTCTCCTCCTTAGCAAGCATGAGAAAAGATAAAAACTTCTTATTTGCGACAAATATTTCCAGGTAATCTTGCTCCAACCATTCAGCAATTGGATCATAAAATTTGAAACAATCCACTTGAGAACCCTGAAATCCTTGAAAAGGTGAATTTTCAATTAAAAGTTGGGTCGAGATAAGAATATTGTAAGGGAAAATGAATATGATCATATTCATAAGGCTTGTTAAGATGGTGAGGGTCTGACATAACCATCAGTGAAGGTTGAAGTTCCTCAATTGCTTGAAGTGTACTCGAATAGTGAGATGAAAAACCATAGAGATCAAAGGATATAGGACAATTTTCATCGAATAGGCTGGTACAAAAATGATAAGTTGAATGAAAATTAATATTATTATAAAATGGACCATTTGTGGCATGATATTTTCAATTATAAGACAACAAAGATAGATCAGTTTCAACAGATTTACAAATGCCTTGAATAATATAATCATCTTCCTCACATGATGAATGTAACAAAGCATTTTCTTCTAACTAGTTACACATTGTACTGGCATCGTAATTGTCGAAAGAAGTGAAAATTAATGCCATTATAGAAAACACATGAAACCATTCAAGATGCAATAAGTGAAGAATAATTTTATTAGCCCAATAACTCATGCATTCACTAGAATTCAAAAGGGTTTCAGGTGTGATGAAGAAAAATATTGGTTGTATAACATTCACAAGAAAAACCAGGAGCTGACTATTCTAAAATGCTTCTGATAGACATGATTCTTTTAGAAAAAGATAGTCTTTGAAATGATCAACATTGTAGTTCCATGCTTCAATGAGAGATACACACTCCAAACTTGAGTTAAGTATAAGAGTCTTGCATGGATATTAATCAACTGAAATAAAATCTTGAATCCGATGAGAAAACGAATCTTCAAAGTAAATACAAAACATCTTTCAATATATAATTTACATTCAGTGAAACCATGCAGAGAAAATAATTTTGCGAGAAAAAAAAGATCTAACTTAGTTTGGGGATATTACCAGACTCACGAAATCCTGACATAACCATCAATGGAATTTCAAGTACCTCGATTTCCTAACAAGTCTAAGAACTTTCAAGGATTGGAAAATCACATTTTGAATATTGAATCAGATCATGCATGGTGTGTAGGTATGTTCTTTCATTTATTTCAATGAGAACACTACTCACTAGATGGAAGTCATCTCTATCACTCATTTGATCGGATTTTAAATCTTCAACAACCAAATTAATCGAGTCAAAAGATTATTCTGATTGCAAATCTAGAGATGTATGAATTAGAGAAATTTCATGAGAAATTTTATTTGAAGAGTTCTCTTCATGAAAAACAGGAGATGGTGAGGGATGGATGGAATACTCAATGATTTGGTTGTTTTATTTTTCATCATGTATAACTTCACTACCTTGAGTCAATTAAGGAGTTAACACATCAGAATAAGAACTTCAAGAGAATGGAGTATCTTCATCGTAGGTAGATGCATTGCAAACAGTAGAGCACAAGGGATAGTGAGATGGAGGAGAAGTTTTTATAAGAACATATTCTTTGACCGAATCTAATTCTGGATGAGAGATTAAAATATCGGATGGTGCACTTAGGGTTCTATCATCGCATACATCAACGGATTCATCATCATCAGGATGGTGGTTGTTCAATACTTTATATTGATTAATAAAACATGTTTCATTTAATTCACTGCCGATATTACTAGATTCAAAATCAGCCAAGAATGGAAGAGCATAATCTTAACATGGGTACTTTGAAAAAGAGAAGAAATATCGAAATAATCCTCACGTTCCTGCTCCTCTACCTGTGTAATGTGATTTCCTTGTACCTGATCTCAATTTGAACTAGAAAATTGAAAACCAAGATAGTGTGAATAACTAGTTGGTGGAGTAGATTGATCAAGTGGATCATGGTACAGAGAGTCATGGCATGTAGATGATAGAGGATAACAGATTTCCCTTGAATTAGTAATACTTTCAGTGGAACAAATTATCCAGGTGGATGTTGGTGTCCACCCACATATTCCACTTGTACCCCCACCACTATCTCTTTCAGTATTTGAGTTTCCTTAATTGTAGCACAGTTTACAATTTTTGGTAGTTTTTGTCGTCCTGGACTTCCGGAGACGTTTTGAGGACCTAAACAACATTTTTTGGGAAAACTCAGGAAAACATGAGGCTTTGATGAATTATTTCCACTCAAAAGTTGCATTCCTCATATATATATTTCTAACGAGTTATTGTGCGCATAAAATGGAGATTGTATGCCAAAGTTACGACCCCAGGAAGTTAATGTACCAGTTTACCCAAACGGGGCCCATAGTTTTGGTGGATCATCTCCTAGGGTTAGGTTTTTGAATGTTTAGGGTTTTCCATTGTTTCTCAATAATAAATAGGCCTTCAAGCATCACTGTAACACAATTCAGAGGCATGTAGCCGCTACATCTCTTCTCATAGATAATATACAATCGCCCGAGCTAGTTTACTTCTATTCTATTTGTAAGTTTATTTTAGTATTTGATATTAATGAAATGAAGTGTTATTTTTGCTATGCCTTTGTAGTTATGGTTATATTTGTAATTTTTTGTGTTCATGTTTAATTTCGGATCAGTGGTATCATATTTATTTTCTCTTTCTCAATTTTTCTTTGCATGTCCCCAACGAGGTTGGGATATAAGGAGTTAGGGCTCGAATTGGTCGAACCTTTGCAAGAACAACCTCGAAAACCCAAATGGCCTCACATGCTGGAAGAGAAGAAAGATGAGGGGGAAGGATATCCTTTCAAAATATTACTTGAAGAAGCCCTCGATTGACAGAGGAATGCGATGAAGGACAATTTTTCCCAAACCCTTCAGAGGCTACCCAAAGGCGACACATCTCCTTCCAACAGCCACTATGGAAGCACCACACCCTTCAAGGTTCAAGTTAACTTTGACATCCCCATATTTGAAGTTTAGATATATGCGGACGTCATAGATAAATGTTTAAATATGCTAGAAGGATATTTTCCAGTCAGGAAAAGATTACTTTTTCACTTCTCAAAGACACCCCCCACGTCAAGGACTCGTGGGAAACCTACTGTGAGAAGAAGGAAGAAAGTACACCCTCACTATTTTTAGCCGTACCCACTTGGAATTCATTCTAGGAATCCATCAAGGTGTAGTACTACCCTCTCGAGAGGTATTTGGATAAATATATAATCTGAACCACGTTGTGGCACGGAAGGGACCAAGATGTGCCTGATTTTACAAAAAAATTTCATACCCTTCGCACAAAGTTTGGTATCAAGTATTCTAAGAGGAATTTGGTACTCAAGTATTGTCGTTTTCTACACAAGTACATCTAGGAAGAGATGGATTTCTTGTACATCTCCTCACTCAGCATAGCATATCGAGATGATTTCAATATTGAGCAGAAGTTTAAATAAAGAAAAGTGAGATTTCGGATCTGTGAATTTGAAGCAAGGGAAATGTGCCCCCAAACTGCAGAAAAAATGACAAAGCAGGGGTGGGGTGACCCGGGATAACCCTCTGAAGCCGCAAGAAATTAACAACACCATGAAGACGAATAAGGACACGAGAAAGTGGTGTGAGTTTCATAAGAGCTCCACTCACAACACAAGTGAGTGTTGGGTCAAGCAGACATTGGTGATCGAGTTAAAGGCTTTTGAATCAGATGCATGTTCTGACTCTAAGTCAAAAACCAACAAGGGAAATGAAAAAGAGAAGGAGATAATTAACGCAGAGCCCAGTGCCAGCATGGCCACCACCAAGATCTAGAGGAAGGGTAACGCCTCTTCCACTCACAGATGTGGGTGAAGGGTTCTCCATTGCATTTCATTGTTGACAGCAGGATCCAAAAGACCCTCATTTCAGCAGAGCTCATGAAGCAGTTGGGCCTATCGACTACAACACATCCGCAGCCGTACGCCATCGGGTGGCTTCACCAAGAACGATATCTCTGCATCAGCCAACAGTGTCACCTTCCCTATAGCATCAAGCCCTTCACGTTGAAGTAATGTGTGATGTTGTTCCTCTTTAATTTTGTGATGTATTATTAAGAAAACCATACTTGTGGAAGTGGAATTTTGTAGATGATTCTAGACCTCGCTCTGTTATTATTTATTTTGGAAATAAGTTATATAGGATACCAGAGGTATCCCTGCCTACCTCCATTTCTTTTATCTTTGTTAAGCAATGCAGTAAGATCATCTCCCGGACTGGGAATGTGTTTTCTCTCTTATTCACTCTCAAAGTAAGGGGAATATTTTAGCCATATCCATGGCCCCTATTGTGGTGGTCGCACGGGTGTATGAAATCGCACCAGCTTAAAGAGTGTGGTCTACTCTTTAAACTATTGGTAACAAGCAGAAAGTGGGGGAGTTCAAAAGCATAAAAATTAGTGGAAATAGTATGCTAAAGTATGCTCTGGTTAAACTAAAACTAAAACACAAATATATAGAAGCTATATAGAGATTCAAAACAATAATAATGCAAACGATGACTCGATGGCCTCTTCTTATTAAACGTTTGAAATGGAGAAGAAATTTTACCCACTTGCCAAAGGGCCCCTAGGAATTGGCTCTAGGTCCCGATGCAAGGATGTTTCCTTCCAAGCTCTGCCTCTGATGCAGTCTCCCTCTCTCTCTCTGTTGTGGTGGACTAAGATGTTGGGTGGCCAACTATCGAGTCCTCTTTAGCTCCAGCTCCAGGTCACACACACTGCTGGTGTTGCTTGGGAAACTTTGGCCAGCATAACAATGTGATCACCATTTCTTCATCACTTGGGGGATTTATATAGATGAGTTTCAAATTCTCCTTCCCTCCTTTGGTACATGATGGATAGTGACCCAAGGGAGAGGTGTGATTCCATTGTGTGCTCAAATATTCTTTTGTGTGCTCACATAATATCTAAGGAGGCGTCTGTGGCTGTCCTTAGGCGGCTTTCACATAAGGAGTAACTTTCCTTTGCTTGGTGTGGTCCCAGAAAGCAAATTTTTTCCATTTCTAGGAATGCGCGCTTATCGGGCAAAAAGGCACGCAGAAGGTGCTCTTCTCGAAGGATAAAGCGCACAATTCAGCATTTATGACTAGTTCAAATCTGATTTTCTCAAAACCTTAGAGATTTTAAATACTTCTTGATTCCATAAGGTGTTCCTGCCCTGTAAATCCTTAGGCTTGAAATTAAATTATGTCGTCTTCTTCTGTACGATTTTCCAGTGTTAACAGTTGCCCCCTAATGTGTGAGGTCTAGGAAGAACTGTATAGCCGAAATACATTATAGTTTATTTTTTGTATCGTACGCAGAGAGAGAGAGAGAGAGGTCTACATGAATTTTGGAATTAACAACACCTTGCACTGTTTCTGAGATAACCATGGCCTAAAATACCCCCTGCAAGCAGACAAAAAATATACAACATATTTACAAAATTTCAACGAGGCGGGCATGTCCCATGCTTGTGATGCTATGGCTAGTTAAACAAAATTGACAGATACATGTGATGTCTGTGCCACTATTGTGGTAGTGACACTGGTGGTTGTTGACGACGATTGTTGGCGCCCTCAGGGGCATTGTTTCTTTGAAGATAGGTGGAATGTGGTACCCATATGCGTGATCTTGGCATGGCATGTCACTGCGCAATCTACGCATATGTACTGGTTGGGACCTTCCCGTGTAAACATTGTTGTCAAAGACGCTTATGGAGGCACGGGTCTTCGACGGATCTGATCAAAGTGCAATGGTTGTAAGGTACGATACCATCGTGACATGAAGGCTTTTGATGTGGTCGAATTTCAGGAGGATCAATGACATCTGTGTCCAATGATGTCTCCCACAGTGCCACCCAAGGATACCCCATTGCATGGGGAGTGGTAATCCAAGGTACCGCTTCCTTTTTGGAAAAGAGGTGTCAAGGTCGACAAGAAGGAAGCCTTAACCGAACCATGGGTCGCCGACCTGAGGGGTGGGGGACCTCAATTTCATGAGTTTAATATAGGCATGTTGGTGAGAGGTGACTGAAAACGGATGATGGGGATTCAGTGGCCCGAGGTCGAGGTATACTTGAGCAGCTTGGCGACAGTCATAGTTATTTCTGAAGGGAAAATCCCTGGAGTCAGTAGGACTTCCAGGGTGGGTGTGGACCTGCTATGACTGTTGTGATGGTGCATGCATGGGGGTGAAATACTTCGACCAAGGGGAATGAGGGACTACTACCATGGGGGAAAAGATGAAATATGAGGGCGAAGTGGCGAAGGGCATCATTTGCAGTCTTTGTACACTTACCAAAAGAATAAAATAATGGGGTTTGGTTTGTACAAAACACAGAGACAGGTACCCAAAAACATGAAAGAGGGTGGCTCACTGAAGGTGTGAGGACGATGTTTTGCTGGGGGTAGGGGTCCCATTGTTTGGTCTCATGTGTGGGGTTGATGAAGCGGAGGATGTCGCAGATGGGATTATGCTCATGGAGGTATGGTGGGCCAAATGTGATCGCGAAGGTGCGCTTTCAATCTACTTGTACAACCCGGTCATCCGGGAAGGGGGTTTTGAGTTTGAATGGTAAACTTGACCTTATGCATGATATATGGATGGGCATGAGGTGCTTCCCATACTGAAATGGTATGGCCATGGCGTCACTTGTGCTGTGATATATGGTCTACTTTTGGGTGACGAGCGCCATGGAGGGGAGGCTCTACCGACCAACACGGACGTTTATCATATGCGAGGTGAGGTGATGATAAACATGGTCAGGTATGAGGACCCTATGGTTTATTTCTGATGGAGAAATGATGTCAAGATATGCAAATTTTTCTGGGACTCTGTCATGTTGAGGGTAGAATGATACCTGCTCCAGACCTTTTAGTGGATGGTGTTTTGAATGGTTTGCGGGTTCTTCCTGCAAAAAACAACTACCTCAAGTGAAAGCATCTTCTTTTCATCAAATATTATTGAAAGACATGAACTTTGTAAAGGAATATGGGAGGGTGCATACTTGTCAGCGCTGAAAAAATTATTTTTCAGGAAAGCGAATGTGTGGCATCGCTTTCGTTTGTCATGGCATATTGATGATGGTGCAACTTATGGTTTTCCGAATGGACCTCCTGATCTCCTGTTATTGACCTCTGAAGTTCTGGAAAAGGGCAATAAATATGGGGTTATGGCCCTAATCCTATTCATTTGTACTTGTTGAGTTTTGGGAGATCAGAGGTGATTGCAGAGCCTTTCTTGCTGTTGCGGTCAGCCTGTGTACCAGGGATTAGCGATATTATGCCGAGGTAAATTTCATGACGTCTTGTATTTCAATTTTTCCAGTTTGATGGTGCCGAGGGCCGTACAAAGTGGGTTTGCACGGACTTAAAAGGACTTTTTGCCCTAGATTATGCAACCAATCTAGGCAAAGAGGTGCCCTCCTTGTGTGAATTTCTGAGGAACATACGCGCAAGGGCGCGTTGTTTCCTCCTTTTTGCGGGCAAGGGCGCGTCTGTGTAGGAAACAGGCACGCAAAGGGCGGGGTGACATAAAAACTTGGGTTTTTTTTGTCTGTTTTGATGTTTTTCTCTATACTGATGGGTTCCTGTGTTGTTTGGCAGGTTGGTGTGGAGAGAGCAAGATTGGCCGAAGATCCAGGCTTCTCTAGCTGTTGATGCTGGGGCGCGCCCTCAGTTAGTTGTATGGGGCCTTCTGAAATTTGCTGAGAATGAGTTTCTTCGGTCTCAGGACCGATTTTTACATTACATTATATAGCATTGGCGCAGGAGGCACAATATGTTCGTACTGAGGGGGATGAACTTGATTATCCTTCCGAAGATAGATATATACTTCGTGAACGGGTTAGTGCCTCGGGGTGAGGCACTGAGGTATCCACTCCCTGCTAGGAGAGTGAACCTAGACAGATTAGGGAGGAGGCATTGTGGTGGTGCACCTCTAACTGAGGGGTTCATTAATATTGCATCAATGACAGATGTGGCCGAGCGGTATGCTCTGGCTATTATTGTGCAACTAGCGGGGTTGTTTGCTCCGCATCGAGCATTGGGCCCACAAGTGGGCGTTCTACGCCGGTTGAGGGGCGGGCATTTTTTCAACTTCGCCCGCTTCTGTTTTGATTGTATGGTGTTGCAATTGAATAGGGTCCAACGTAGATCCAATTCATTTGCGTACGCTAGCATATTATGTAGCATTATGTACGAGAGGGTGGTGTTGCTGAAGCTCGTTGTGGCAGTGCCTATTGGGGGGACGCGGGAGCCCCGCATGAGGAGGTGGGCTCCGGTGATGCCGCGCAGCGGTGGTGGCATGGTGGGTCACTATTGGAATGACATGATAGAGGCATGTTTTGAGGCCAACCGCAGATTTTCTTTCCATACCCGTATGCGGGGATGGACTTTTATGTTGATCCAGATATCAGTCTCCCTTTCAGTTATGTTTTGGGGTCCTGCAGGTATGTGCTATATTCTTCTACATTTGTTCGATTTTTTATGTACTTATGTGTATTTTTATTAACACTGACATTATTTTGGTTACTCATGCAAATTTTGGCAAGGTGGGGTGCCCAGTGGCCCGACTGGTGGGTCACGATCCTCCACCACGACCTCGTGGTGGTCAGGGGGGAGGTGACGCAGGTGGAACAGGTGGTGGTGCCAGTGGACCTGGCGGGGATGGTGCTGGCCCTTCTGTCGAGGGTACCAGCTCGGCTGCAGCTGAGGTTGTGGCCAAGCGAGCTCGTGTAGATGCGGCTGAGGAGCGCATTGCAGTTCTTACGGCTCAGGCGACCGCTCTAAAGGACTTCCGGGGTCGAGTGGACCGCTTGAACTAGAGAATGCATGCTCGAGGTTTCACGGACGAATTCGAGGAGGTTTTGCTAGAGACAGTGATGGCCCGCGAGAGGGATTATCAGCCCACTCTACGATGGGTAGCTATTGCAATGGTGACAGCAGCTCCAGTGGTGGCACCAGGAGCAGTGGTGGGCCCAGGTGCTTCTCTTGAGGGGGCACCCCCCTAGGGTAGTTTTGTACACAGGGAAAGCACCCATTATGAGGATTTTTCCCTTATTTTTGACAACCTTTGTATCTTCGGGCTGGCCAATGGGCCAGCGATACTATTTTTGTACTCAAATACACATATTTTTTTATATATATATGAGAGATCTTTTTGCATCTCTACATGGTGTGCTATCTATTTCGGTTGATGTATTTTGTGTTATGCTGATGGATATCTATGTTTTTGGTTTTTTATGTATGATGGTTTATTCGTGATGCATTCTAGTCTAGGATATTGTTAGCTATGCGATCAGCTGCTTGGTTTTGATTCCTTAATACATGTGAAAATTTAATGTAATCAAATTGTCTGCTTAATCTTTTGGCACGCAAATATTTTCTAAACAGGTTTGTGTCTCTGGTTTCAAATGTTTAGCTTACCTGCGATACTACTAACTGGGAATCGAGGTAGACATGCATATGGCGGATGCCCTAATAGAGGGCCTCGCACATAAGTCTGATGACGGCATCATATTTTTCCTGATTGTTGGTTGCTAATCCAATGCACACACCGTTTGAACAAAGTGGTGATCAGTCAGGATGGTGGATGACCTAGGCGGCTGAAGCTAAGTTTTGAGACCATCGTGATGCTTCATCAGCAAATCCGAAATAGGGTTTAAGTTGGTGATCCATGGTGCCGCTTTGAGCGCATATAGGTCTTTGGGTCAAAAATATTTTGGTGTTGGGATTTTTGTGTACTCTAACTCTAGGGGATAAGGGTTGTTGGGGCCCTTATGGGTAGAACTTCTTGAGGTACAGGCCATTGACAGGGTTGATGAGGTAGGTCTCGTCCAGTTCTGTCAAGATGTATACCCCCTATCGGAGACAATGTTTGATTATATAAGGTCCTTTCCACAAGGTTTCAAATTTTCCTGGCCCTAAGGCCTCTTTCGCGACATTGTAGCGAAGGACTAACTCGCCCTCGATAAAAGAACGAGGGGTGATGTGGCGGTCAAATGATGCTTTCACCCTTTTCTTATGGGCCTCATTATGTTGCAGCGATTGTCACCAACTTTCGTCAACTAGCTCCAATTGTACTAGGCATTTTTCTAGAGGTTGGGTGTCATCAAGGAGTTCGATGGCGGCATGCAAGTTTGGGATCTTGCGGAAATCAATGCAAAAGCGCAAGGTATCTTGGTCTTTTGCGATAGTAATAAAATGGAAATCCTGGGACAAGGGGGTGGTTGGAATCCTATCTTGGGCATGCGATGATACAAGTCATATGTGGTGAACTGTGTCACTATTATGCTGCGGGGAAGGATCTCGGTAATGGAATCTTGTGTGAGCGTAAGGTCATACTTCCCACTAGGATAGTCAATTTCCGGTAGGTGGAATTTGTTCTTATCACAGAGGTGCCTGAATGCTTTCATTAGCGTGCATACCTCTAGTGTGTGATCTTGGCTAGTGCAAATGGTGCACGGTATCACAGCGCTGACAGAGTAGATAGTGTGAGATTCTATGCTACTCGTTGTCCCTGATGTGGACGCTTGGAAATGGTCGGTCGTAGAATAGGTCGTCTTCTTCTTCCATTTCCGCATCGTTGGTTTAGACTTGTCTCCCTCTTTGGTGGATGGTAGGCTTAATGCCGCTCGAGCTACTCTCAGCTTAGGGAGATGTGCACACTTAAACGTATGATGGAAGTGTGAGAAAATTCGGCAATAAGTGCGTGTTATCTTCTCTTGATTGGAGAGAAGTTTCTGAGGGAGAGACGAGACTATGCAGAGACTGTTTGAAAGGGGCTTGAGTTCTCTGCATTGGTTGACTCGGTGATTGTTTAGATCACATAGGCCGCATGTTATCCTCGGCTTTTCCTGGGGTACATGTGGTTGGTGTGCGGTCTTATCAGGCTTGACACACCATTGTGGTGGTGGGGACGTTGAGCCGGCGATGTATATTTTATGCCATTCCCAGAGATCGTCCATTCTCTTTTCTACGGCATTGATCATGTCGATAGTGGGACGGATCCGTGAGACATAAGTACAATGTCGGTCGTAATGATTACCCTGACATATAATGCAAAATATATGTGATATGGGGGACCCATCGTGCTTGGTCTGAGGCCAGGCGGGGAACCAACGTCGCAATGCTACTAAGTCAGGGAACTAGACGACTGTATGGTCTGTCTTTTTGCATAACGTGCATGTGGGTGTGTTTCATGAAGTGTCATTAGGGGTAACTAGGGGTTCCCTGCTAGGTCATTATTTTGTTGAAAAGAACATGATAGACCTACTCATATCCTCTGCTTGGGTCATGGAGCTGCCTGTGGACTCGGCATCCATATCGTCTTCTTGGGAAACGTGAACTATGGTTGAGCGGAGGCTAGCCAGGGCTAGCCGGAAGCGAGGTATGTAGTGACAATCCTCCAAGAGGTGATTGTCAGCGCATAGCAGGCATGTGAATTGCGTTACCCGTAGTCCCACATAGTAAACCCTTTCGATTGGATACCATCTATGAATGAGATCTAATGTGGCGCACTCTTCGAGGTAGTGGCCACGTTCATCGCATAGTCTACAACGTATAATGGCCATTACTGGGGGTCTTTCTACGAATCTATGCTCCTCTTGTAAGTATAGGATGGTACACAGCTCGTCATTGATAGACTAGATGGAGGGATCCTCTTGATAGGATCGCTCAATCGCATGTAAGGCGTCCCTATAGAGTGGTATTTCTAGACAATGGTGGGTATAGTGCCCATAGGTGTCACAGAGAGTGCATGCGTGATTGGTACACAGTGGTTTGCCTGTACTTTTGGTGGCAGGTTCCTTTTTACGGGAACGCGGCGTCGAGATGTCTGCTTCGGAGCCAAGGAGTGGTTTTAACTCGTCCAACTCCGGACATATGTGGGTAGGGTGGCCTATGAAATCACATATACTGCAGGTTGATGACTCCCTTTGCATGGTGGGGGTCACTGTTTTCTTTCCTCTCTTTGCGGTTTTCTTGGCTGTGGTAACTAGTTTTTCAATGGGAACTTCCCTTGCGGGGGTGGTTGCGACCGTTTCTTGGGTAGGTTGGGGCTACTCCGGATTGAGGGGCTTTAACCCTACGGCAGTAACATTTGTGGCTCCTTTTCCGGAAGAGGGAATGAGGTACCAAACTGGGAATGCCAATGATATGTTAGATAACACCAGTGTCGCCAAAACCTGTTGGGAGACGAAGCCAGGAGGTGGGTAGAGGAAAGGGGTTTGGCAGCTGGTGTAGGCTAGAGAAGTTGCCGTGGCCGATGCCTCGGTGTCGTTACTGCTTTAGTATGTGTCCCAACTCGCCTCGACGCTTGATGTGGACATCATGCACACCGGGGCCCCTGTGGCATCGGGCAACACCTCAGCGATAATGGGAGGATCTCCTAGTAATGACCCTAGGATGGATGACGGTTTGAATTGGCCAAGACCATATTCTTGATACCGTGAAAGACCATCTACATTTGTATCTACGTAGAGTATAATTACATCCATGTTGGTTAGGGGACGCTTTTCATTGTGCGTCAGCTGGTCTACCGTAATGATTCAATCCTCGTGGGGGAACATCATGATGCAGAAGACAGAGGATGTTATGGCATACATGGCGTACATGTAACTCCACCCAAGGAGTATATTGTAATCCAAGTGAGCATCCAAGACTTCGATGTTTATGTGGACTGTCTTTCCGGCTAAGAAGACCGGTACATTTTGGAAGAGGCCGACGGGGGTCAAGGGACGACCGTCGTACGCTCTAAGTGTGATGACGGAAGGTTTGAGTTCATAGGATCCTAACTTCTGCCACACATTCTTTGACATGATGCATGTGGATGCACCCTCGTCAATGACACATCGGTGAATAGTAATATTTTGTACCAATACTGGTATCTGGAAGGCGACCATGGAGGGAAGCCTAGGGGTGGCTTTTTCCAAGTCAAAAGCCATCATGCGCGTGTCGGCAAGGTCGATAGCACCTAACGCGGAAAGTAGGGCTTTCCATTGCTTGGGGCACGACTGCAGTACTTCCAATGCGGACATAGCAGTAGGTGATTGAGATAAATCATCTACAATGCTATAATTGTGGGCCGCTTTGGAGTAGTTACCTGCTCGCCTATTAGGCCCTTCTACCATTTTTGGAAATAGTTCCATAGGAATCTTTGGAATGGTTAAAGGTGCGGTCGGCGCGCTTGTACTAGCCCCTGACGTATTGGTGTCTGGTGGGGTGTTGTAGCTGTGATTCCAAGTTTGGAAAAACATTTCTTCCCCAGCCATGTAGATCTCATGGTTGCTTTTCCCGAAATTGTTTGGGTTTTGCTGTTGAGTGCTAACCGTCCCTTGATGGGGGAAAGGTTCTTGCATCACCGCATTTTGCTGGGAAGATCCTCCCTGTCCTTGGTTACTCTGTAGCTTTTTAAGCTCATGGAGTTCGGGACAGTGGTGAGTATAGTGCCTGTACTCACCACATATTGAACAAGAATGGTTTGTTCGTAGATGTGGCCTTTTGCCTTGCCTTTGGGCATTTCTTGGCTCCTGGTTCTGATTCTGGTTTGAGTTACCTCCAGCCTGGGATCGCGGTGGGCACTGTTGGTTGCTGCCCCCCTGTCTAGGGTTCCCTTTGGGCTTGTTTTTTGTCTTTTTCTTAACCACGTTAGGAAGGTAGTTCTCCTGATCGTACTGGTGTGGTTGATTTTTGGACAGCTGCACAAAGTTCACAAATGCATTGTTCTGCATAGGTGGGTTGTGTGCATGGGACTGAGCTTAATGTTGTCCCGTGTTTGCACCTGGTCGTTGGGGGGTAGCTCTTTCGTCATTCTTTCTTCCTATGTACTGGGTCCCCTCAGCTGGAGAATAAGGTCATCCTTGGTGATACGTTTGCGCCCTATTAGTCAAATTTTTCCACGGCATATGATGACTTTGGAATCCAGGTTGAGACATGTCTAGGTAGAACCATGTGTGTAACCGGGACTTTGACTGCTGCTGCCTAGGTACCCTTGGTTCATTGACCCAATTAGTCCATCTGCAGAGTTAGACGCGCTTGGAAATTCTTGATAAAATTGCAGGTGCGGGGCATTAGGCAGGATATTGTAGATGTATCCTGACTGTGTATAGATCAGTTCAAGCTGTAGGGCCTTACTGATTGCATCCTCTTCGGATGTGGGGTTGCGCTACGCCACATCCTTTGAGATCTCTAGTGTCAAAGTTTTCAAAAATAAATCTAAAAGGACCGGGTCATCAAGTTTAGCTTTGCATAAACTACGACGTCGCCTCCATTCATGGAGATGCTCTGAGATATGGATGGAGGGGGATTGTCTGAAATGGGTCACTAATTCCATTTCCGAACCGTGTTGAATGGGCGACTGAAAGTATGTGAGGAACGTGGTAGCGAGGACGCTAAAGGTTCCATGTGAAGTAGGAGGTTGCTCCACATACCATTTCGGGCCACTCCCGTAAGAGTGCGTTGAAATAGCCTCAACCGAATAGTATCATCAATGATGTTATTCGATGAGCACCATAGGTGAAAGGTTATTATATGATTACCTAGGTCTTCTGCTTGCTTGGCTTCAAACTTTGGTATGTCCGAAGGGATATTTGTGCACATGGGAGGCCAATTGGGGTCGTGTGCAATGGGGTCATTGGTGAGCTTGGTTAAATCAGGTAGATTCAACGCCGCTAAGAAGGGTGACGGGGAGGTTGATGCCATGGCAACATGTGAAGACACAAATTTCTGGTTGGAATGAGGGTTAGTCTGTGACGTACCCTGTTGTGAATTCAGCTGGCTTCCCGTATGGGATGCGCTCCTCTTCACCCCAGGGGACGAGGGGGGAGTGGTGTGCGGTGTGGTGTTGGGAGACCGACTAGGGTTCCCAACTAATGTTGCTCCAAGAAAGGAGAACCAACGATTGTGGTAATGTTCCGTCTTTGACACCTAAACAGCTAAAGACTTGGAACCCCTCCCGATAATGGGGGGAGGTCCAAAAGACGCTTGGACCGACGAGGTTCCCTTGGAACCGTTTGGGTGCCGACCAGGTTAGGTTTTGGAAAAATTTTGAAGGGATTGAGTCTATGATCACGACAAATTTATGGCCACATACATAAAACAAAGAAAAAATGAAATGAATTTTCCCTTTAACTTAATCTATGTGATCAATCAAGCAAAAAATGGTTTTGTTTGTTTGCGCGTGATACTCAAAATCCTAGAAGACCTATTACGTCCTCACACACTCAAAAGTAACCAGGCCTTGAGAATATTTCTTGCGAGTGCTGGCACAACGTCCCATAAGAGCTGGCAACGCCCCTAGTCAGCCGAAGAGAATCCACCAAGGTAAGGGTAGAGGGTCTGGCGCTTGCCTGCACCGTCACCTATAGGGTAAAGGATGCCCTAGTTTTTGGCCACTAAGAACCACCGTCCCACGTGAGCGTTCGAGTCTTGGGCTTCTTGGTAGTCAGCTAACAATACCGAGTATCAGCCGGGTCAGGCAGCCCTAACTGATACCGCACGCACTGCGCCTAAGCCTAACCCCTTCGGAATCGGGTCTCTGACATGCTAGAGTTTTTCTTTTCCATGGGCTGATAGGTGACTTTTAAAGCTCCCTAAATACACAACTTCTATGTTTCAATGTGAAGTGTGATCAAGGAGGCTTATTGGATGCCTACCCTCTTGATCCTAACTTAATCTATAAATTCTTTTGTGGCCCCTGCAGGGAGAATTTAGTGAGTTGGTTTAAGTTAGTTTTACGTGGCTTTCTTTGCTTAGTGGGTGAGCGAGTGTGAGCGTATGGTGAAAAATCTCATAATTTTAACATATGGATATCGGTGATCCTTTACAAAATTCCCCTAGTTAAACTATGTGACGTTGTTCCTTACTCAAATGGAAAACATTTGCGGATAATGGGTCGCTTCCAAATTTTCCTAGTTAGTCTATGTGAGTAACTAAAGGGAGATGGTGAATCACAAATGTAGAACATTCATATGCTTGTCTAGGGTCACTAAATGGTGCAAAGACAATAGAGATTACTTGCTCTAATTGGCGATTCAATCCTAGTCCCTCAATTTACTAGATGCAAAAATTGAATTTAAACTAAACAATTTTTACACTAGCTTATGCATGTGTGGTCTTGGGCCACTTACTCGAACTAGTTAAACTAAGTGTGCATACCAAAATTTGCAAAAACATAAATTTTTCATAAATCAATGGTGAATTCACCCCCTACTTAAACTATGTGAACAAATTTTGTAAAGACCAACTTAAATGAAAACTAACTCTATGCCTAGAGAAAGCAGCAAGAAATGAGTTCTCAGAAGCTGTGGGGTATCAACACAAGTGCTAGCAGATACATTAGGGGCTGCCCAGCACACTCACAAGCAGAAAAATGCAGAATATAGGGAGAAAAAAAAAATCTCAGTTTGCAATTTGCGCGCAAAAACCTTGACAGGTGCGCCTTCCTGCGCGCAGGTCAGTCCTGAACGCGCGCAATGCGCCTCTGTGAGGAAAAACTACGCGCAAAAATCCTGCAAGTAAAAATATTAGGAGCTGCCTTCTTCAGTCTATCACCTTAGTGAGTCTAGGGACTGCAAGATGGGTCAGAGGAATGTCAACTCCACTCCAGCATAGACAAAGGGTCTCCTGCAACAGATCGCACAACCAAATAAACTTCAAACACATCAGTGGAGTCGCCAATATTGTTGTGGTAGATTAGTTGCATGGGTATACGAAATCGCACTAGCTTAAAGAGTGTGGTCTACTCTTTAAACTATTAGTAACAAGCAGAAAGTGGGGGAGCTCAAAAGCATAAAACTTAGTGGAAATAGTATGCTAAAGTATGCTTTGGTTAAACTAAAACTAAAACACAAATATACAGAAGCTATATAGAGAGTAAAAACGATAATAATGCAAACGATGGCTCGATGGCCTCTTCTTATTAAACGTTTGAAATGGAGAAGAAATTTTACCCACTTTCCAAAGGGCCCCTAGGCAATGGCTCTAGGTCCCGATGCAAGGATGTTGTCTTCCAAGCTCTGCCTTTGATGCAGTCTCCCTTTCTCTCTCTGCTGTGGTGGACTAAGATGTTGGGTGGCCAACTATCAAGTCCTCTTTAGCTCTAGCTCAGGGTCACACACACTGTTGATGTTGCTTGGGAAAATTTGGCCAGCATAACAATGTGATCACCATTTCTTTATCTCTTGGGGGCTTTATATAGGTGAGTTTCAAATCCTCCTTCCCTCCCTTGGTACATGATGGATAGTGACCCAAGGGAGAGGTGTGATTCCATTGTGTGCTCAAATATTCTTTTGTGTGATCACATAATTTCTAAGGAGGCGTTGGTGGTTGTCCTTAGGCGGCTTTCACATAAGGAGTAACTGTCCTTTGCTTGGTGTGGTCCCGGAAAGCGACTTTTTCCATTTCCAGGAATGTGCGCTTATCGGGCAAAAAGGCGCGCAGAAGGCTCTCTTCTCGAAGGATAAAGCGCGCAATTCAGCATTTATGACTAGTTCAAATCTGATTTTCTCAAAACCTTAAATATTTTAAATACTTCTTGATTCCATAATGTGTTCCTGCCCTGTAAATCCTTAGGCTCGAAATTAATTGATGTCGTCTTCTATTGTACGATTTTCCAGTGTTAACAACCCCCGGGAAGGGTTCCTCCACATAGTAGAAGCAAGAGGATACAGTCATGGAAGAATACAGGGACATCATCTCCTCACCCAAATGGGTACCCTTGCACAGTCAATTCAAGCATTCGATCGATCTGAATCTTGGAGCACCTCTACCCAACGGGTCGATATATCATCGCTCCATTATGGAAAATGAATAGATCAAGCAGAAAATCTAGGATTTGTTGAAAAAATGGCACATTTGACTAATTTCATCACCTTGTGGGAGCCCAATTATACTTGTACAGAAGAAGAATGTGACCTGGAGGCTCTACATTGATTATCGGGCACTAAACCAAATCACTGTTAGGAATAGGTATCCAATCCAACATATTGATGAAATTATAGAAAAACTCAAGGGGCCAAGTATTTCTGCAAGATCGATCTAAAGTTTGGCTATCACCAGGTTCCAATAGAACCCACAGATGTAGGGAAGGCCTCCTTAAAATCCAAGGAAGGCCTTTTTGAATGGTTGGTTATGCCCTTCGGGTTGAAAAATTCCCCTTCTATTGTTATGAGGCTAATGGATGACATCTTGCAACCCTTCTGATGAGCACCATCATTAGGTACATTTTAAGGGGTTAATTGTCACCCTTTTTGCCTAATTATTCTCTCTTTCTCACATTTAATTTCATTATTATCATATGTTGCTTAGTGTAGATGGTGTATTAAGGATTGTCATGCTTTGAAGGCCTAATGTGGTTTAAATGCATGAAAATCAAGAGAATATGCCATTTTTTAGGAAGATTGCACAATCAGTGCTTGGAGTAGATAGCAAGGAGTGATTGTAGGAGAGTTTACCACCTCCTTAACTCCTAAAGGCAGCCAATATATCCTCGATATTATCCTCCAACATCTCAAAATTAGAGGCAACTAAGCAAGTGGAAGATCAATGGGAACCAAGCTCCACCTCTCGAGTTCCAAGGGGACAAACCACCTACTTTTTAGGGAGTTGTTGGTAGCTACCCTTTAGGATAAACAGGGTAGAGCAAGAGCTCACTAGTATTCGATTTTTGGATGTAGCTAGAGCACTCGTAGATCTTGTAATAGACATTTATGACTTTCATATGTTATGTACAAGACTGGTTATGAAATAAAATGAGTATTTGGTTTTTTCTCCACTAAGTTGCTTTCAGGGAGTTGAGCTTGTGGGTTAGGGCCCAATCCATTTTCCTCAATATCTCTTATGTACTTGTGTTTACATTTCATGTTGTTGCAGTTATTCTCATTACATTTCATGTTGCATTAGTTAGTTTATTTAAATTTCATGTTGTTGTAGTTAGTCTCTTTACATTTCATGTTGCAGTAGCATATTAGATCTCAAAATTGTGTGTTAAAGCCTCCTTCTCTCACCTCTTCCATTGGAGCTTGAGGAGGATAGATCTTCACCACAGACACAAAATTGCTATCACTTTATGATTTCTTGGAAAAGTTAGATAGGTCACTTTGCTTACCATGGACATCTTGTTGATGCAGAGGTATATTTTTCTTTCAAGTACATAGGTATGTTTATTTAAATTCAACTCATCTTTTCCACCATTTTCATGATAGATTTGTCAATAATGAATGCATTAACATGTATTTTGCTTGCAGGTTTTAGAAGAAAAGAATAGGAGAACTTCCCCATAACTATTAGCTTCAGTCTCCACCCTTCATCAACCAACTTCCATCCAAGTCACCTTCAACCCTATTTTTTGGAAAACTCCACCACAACACCAACATCCACCTTGGAGGTGCAAGACATACTTTGAGAGAAGTTCTTAGCTTAAACAATGGGTTGGTTATCCTTCATTCACCTATATCCACCTTTATTCCACCTCTCCTACCCCTTTCCTCACCATTTTTGGCCTCAAACTACCCTCGGCCTGTTTCTTGTAGCATTTCAGGACATCCTGTAGCACTACAGGAAATCTTGTAGCAGCGCCAACCACTCACTCCTTCAGCCCAAAACCTTTCTTTTACCTCATCTAGGCATGGCACAACATCCAAGACACTTTCATCTCTAAAACCATGAATCAGGGACCCTCTTAGGTCACCTTAGCGCCTCCTTCTTTTGCTACAAAATAGAGTTATTTAAAAGTGTAGTTATCTCATTGATAGATGCATTGTTAAGCATAACAGTCAAGCATGATAAAGATAGAGTTCAATCAATCATTTGGTTCAGCATGTGTGCCTATATTATTTTACCTTTCTGCAAGTTCAATACATCAATTTAAATCATGAATTCCACTTAGTTTAACTTCTTTTTTTCCTTTAGCTTAAGTCTGAATTTCTCTTTCTTGCAGAGAGCTAGATGAATCATTATGATCTAGAATAGTTTCTTTCCTTGTTGATAGAGTAATGGTCATGATTTATTTTCAATCTTAGGTTTAATTCAAAAGTGTGACAGTCTTCCTTTCCTAGAATTAACCCTAGAAGTAGTGCCTCATCGTATAACTAAGAAGCGGATTGCATGAGTAGAATTCATCTGATGTGCATATAGCATTGTCACCTCCAAGTTTGTACGAACCCTGATTTGATAAAGTAAAGATGGGTAGCCTCTAGGAGTTGCGACACTCTTGGTGCAATACCAGGGCTCACCACTTTTTGGCGTCATTTTCGGGGAGGTGTCTAAGAATATGTTTTGATTCTGCTTTAGCATTCTTTTATGCTTTTTTTTTACATTCAGTTCCAAAATATTGAAAAATACAAAAACGGTTTGACTTTCATGCCTCGTAGGAGTAGGGATAACCAAGGAATTTTTTACCAAAAACCCCCACATCCCCACATCGTCACGCTTCACTCTTCTTCAGTGACTGTGAAGTTGAACACACCATAGGTTAGTCACTTGAAAACTTTGAAGAACCTATTGTAGAAGAAGAGGAACCTGCTTCACCTGAGTAACTTGCTTCACCAATTCAAGTCATGGCTGGAACTAGGACCCAACGAATCTTTCCCATTAGGGAAACAAATGGAGAAACTAGAATGAAGAACATCAGTCCCTCGTCCCTTCCACATTTCCATGGCCTTAATTCTGAGGATCCTGACACCTTCATGTTATAATTTGTTGTTGTCTGCAAGACCTATGACTATGCCTCGGATGACCAAAAGCTAAAGCTATTCCCATCCACCCTCAAGGATGCAGCCTTGTGATGGTTCATGGGTTTTCCTAGGAACAACATCACTACATGGGCACAGATGCAAGAGTCCTTTAACAAAAAATATAGAGACTATTTTAGATCCAAGTAAACCAAAGAGGAGATATTCAGGATGACTCTGGGACCTGATGAATCCCTAGAGGATTATGAAGAAATATTCCAGCTAAACTGTAAAAGAGCCAATTTCACCCTTGATCCTAGATCACTTAATTTGGTACTTCTCCAAGAAATCAGGGAAGAGGTGATAGAAACCCTTAATATGTTGTTTGGAAGAGATATCTATCAACTTCCTTATAAGGACATAAAAAATGTCTTTAGAAACCACTCTAGGGCAGCTAGGAAGAAAGGTAGATCTAGCCAAAGCATGACCAACACCCCTTCCTCCTCCACCTCCATCAAGCATAAGATTGGAAATATGTTGGAGGACTTAAAAAGTGAGATGTTGCACACCGTTGCTTTGCAAATGGACACAATGAAGATAAAGAGGAAGAGAGAGGTTAATTGTCACCTTTTTAGCCTAATTATTATCTATTTCTCACATTTAATTGCATTATTGCAATATGTTGCTTAGTGTAGATGGTGTATTAAGGGTTGTCATGCTTCGAAGGCCTAGTGTGGTTTAAATGCAGGAAAATCAAGATAATATGCCATTTTTTAGGAAGATTGCATAATGAGGGCTCGGAGAAAAAATCAGAGAGTGGTTGTAGGAGGGTTGACCACCTCCTAACTCCTAAAGGCAGCCAAAATATACTCGAGATTCTCCTCCAATAGCTCGAAATCAGAGGCAGCTAAGCAAGTGGAAGATCAAGGGGATCCAAGCTCCACTTCTCTCGAGTTCCAAGGGGAAAAACCACCTACTTTTTAGGGAGTTTTTGGTAGCTAACATTTAGGATATATAGGGCAGAGCAAGAGCTCACTAGGATTCGATTTTTGGATGTAACTAGAGCACTCTTAGCTCTTGTAATTGAATTTTTTTACTTTCATATGCTATGTATAAGACTGGTTATGAAATAAAGTGAGTATTTTGTTTTTTCTCCACTGAGTTAGCTTCAGGGAGTTGATCTCGTGATTTAGGGATCAATCCATTGGCCTCGGTCTCTCTTATGTACTTGTGATTTCATTTCATGTTTTTGTAGTTAGTCTCTTTAAGTTTCATGTTGCAGTAGTTATTTTCTTTACATTTCCTGTTGCAGTAGCATATAAGATCTCAAAATTGTGTGTTAAAGCCTCCCTCTCTCACCTCTTCCATTGGAGCTTGAGGAGGATAGATTTTCACCATGGACCCAAAATTGCTTTCAGTTTATGATTTCTTGGAAATTTTAGGTAGGTTACTTTTCTTACCATGGACATGTTGTAGATGCAGAGGTAGATTTATGTTTCATGTACATAGGTAGGTTTATTTAAATTCAACTCATCTTTTCCACCATTTTCATGATAAATTTGTCAATGATGAATGCATGAACAGGTAGTTTTCTTGCATATTTGAGTAGAGTAGTAGAGGAGGACTTCCCCAGCACCATTAGCTTCATTCTCTACCCTTAATCAACCAACTTACATCCAAGTCGCCTTCAGCCCTGTTTTTTGGAAATCTCCACCACAACACCGAGGGCCACCTTGGAGGTGCAAGATAGGATTTGATAGAAATTATGAGCTTAACCAAAGGGGTTGGATACCCTTCATCCACCTAGATCCACATTCGTTTCACCTCTCCTACCTCTTTCCTCACCATTTATGGCCTCAAACTACCCTCGGCATGTTTCTTGTAGCATTTCAGGACATCCTGTAGCATTACGGGAAATCCTGTAGAAGATCCTGTAGTAGTGCCAACCACTCACTCCTTTAGCCCAAAACCTCTCTTTTACCTCATTTAGGCCTGGCACAACCTCCAAGACACCTTCATCTCTGAAGCCATGAGTCAGGGACCCTCTTAGGTCACCTCAGTGCCTCCTTTTGTTGCAAAACATAGTTATTTAAAAATGTAGTTAGCTCATTAATAGATGCATTGTTAAGCATAACATTCAAGCATGAGATAGATAGATTTCAATCAGTCATTTGGTTCAACATGTGTGCCTAGATTAGTTTCCCTTTCTGCAAGTTCAATTCGGCAATTTAAATCATGAATTCCACTTAGTTTAACTTCCTTTCTTGCATTAGCTTAAGTGTGAATATCTCTTTATTGCAGATAGCTAGATGAATCATTATGATCTAAAATAGTTTCTTTCCTTGTTGATAGATTAATGGTCTTGATTTATTTTGAGTCTTAGATTTCATTGAGAAATGTGACAAACTTCCTTTCCTAGAAGTAACCCTAATAGTAGTGCCTCATCGTAGAACTGAGAAGAGGATGGCCTGAGTATAATTCATTTGTTGTGCATATAGAACTGTCACCTCCAAGTTTGTATGAACCCTAGGTTGATGAAGTAGAGTTGAGTAGCCTCTAGGAGTTGCAGCACTCTTTGTGCAATACCATGGCTCACCACTTTTTGGCATCATTTGGGGAAGTGTCTAAGTAGATGTTTTGATTCTACTTTAGCATTTTTTTCTTATTTTATTTTACATTCAGTTCCAAAATATTGAAAAATACAAAAACAATTGGAATTTCATGCCTCGTAGGAGTAGGGATAACCAAGCAAATTTTTTACCGAAAACCCCCACATCCCCACACAATCATCCTTCACTCTTCTTCAGTGACTGTGAGGTTGAACACACCATAGCTGAGTCACTTGAATACTTTGAATAACCTATTGGGGAAGAAGAGGAACTTGCTTCACCTGAGGAACCTACTTCACCAATTCAATTCATGGCTAAAACTAGGACCCAAGGATTATTTCCCATTAAGGAAAAAAATGGAGAAACTAGAATGAAGAACATTATTCCCTCAGCCCTTCCACATTTCCATGGCCTTACTTTTGAGGATCCTAACACCTTTATGTTCGAATTTTTTGTTGTATGTAGGACCTATGTCTATGCCTCAGATGACCAGAAGCTAAAACTATTCCCATCCACCCTCAAGGATGCAGCCTTATGCTAGTTCATGGGTTTGCCTGGGATCAACAACACTACCTGGGAACATATGCAAGATTCCTTTACAAAAAATATAGAGAATATTGTAGATCCAGAGAAACCAAAGAGGATATATTCAAGATGACTCTGGGACCTTATGAATCCCTAGAGGATTATGAAGAAAGATTCCAGCATAACTATAAAAGAGCCAACTGCACCCTTGATCCTTGATCACTTAAATTGGTACTTCTCTGAGGCATCAGGGAAGAGGTTATTTAAAATCCTTAATATGTTGTCTGGAGGGGATATCTACCAGCTTCCTTATGAGGACATCAAAATTGTCTTTAGAAACCACTCTAGAGCAGCTAGGAAGAAATGTAAAGCTAGCCAAAGCATGATCAACACCTCTTCCTCTTCCACTTCCATCAAGCGCGAGATAGGAAATATGTTGGAGGACTTCAAAAGTGATATTTTTCCCACCTTTTCTTTGCAAATGGACACATTTCAAATCAAGAGGAAGCAGAGAGAGCCTTGGCTTTCTTCTGCCCTAGATGTACCAGAAAATACCCTCGAAATGAATGTTCACTAAATGTCATAGAGGTTTTCTTAGTCTTTGAAGAGAATCATGCCATAGATAAGTTCCCCTCCTTACCTAGGCTCAAAGCTTTATAACAATGTGGGTAAGGAGGACCCGAACAACTTTGTTTCATAAATCAAAGGAGGCCTCAAAGGCCTCGATTATACTAGCATGGCACGAAAGGTGCACCTTACTCCTATTATCATACAAACCAAAATGCACATAGGTAGTCTTGGTACACATCCACTCCTCCATCATGGCCTACACCTCCTACTTGGCCTTATACCCCTCCATATTACCCTCAGCCTATGAACCAACCATTCCAGCAATATGTTCCTCAGCCACCTCAGTGGAGAAATCCATCACAACGGTGGAGGCCCCAACACAATCAACCACCTGCTTTACTGCCTCCACCCCAACCTCAACCTCAACTCACCCACTCTGCTCCACCTAAGTTTCCTCAAATGCTTGCCCAACACAATCCCAACCTGAACAAAAATCAGGAAAAGCAAGTTTACAGTGGAAAAACATCTTATCCAACTTATGTTTTGGAGATACATGAGATCATCCTCAAGTCTAGAAGAGTACTCCTAGACAATCATCCTCCATATCCACCTGCAAAGGTTGAGGAGGAAAAGGAAGAGAGCAATACTCATATCAATCAATCTCCTTTTCTTGAGTGCTTGATCCACTCTAGTCAACATACCCCAAAGGAGACTGAACTTCTGGGAGAACTAAAAAATTTGTGTGTGAAAATACCACTTCTCTAGGCCATTAAGGATGTTCCTATTTACAATAGACTCATCAAAGAAAAGTGCTTTAATAAACCTAGGAGAAAGAAGAAAGACACCCCAACCATCAATGTTGTAGGACAATTGTTTGACTTAATGTTGGGAAGGGTGATCTTCCTAAAGTACCTGGACCCTGGAAGTCTAGTATTAGATGTACACATCGATGGTGTCATAGTCCCCCATACTCTAATTGATATCGGGGTTGCCATCAATGTGATGAATAAGGAAACTATGCTTAAATTCAACCTTCAAGGAGCTTTGAGAAAGACCACCATTGTTATGCAACTTGCAGATAGGTCCACAGTAGCTCCAGAAGGAATTGTTGAAGATGTTATGGTCTCCATTAGGGGAATTTTGAGGCCTAAAATGGGCCTCCTAAGGAAATAATAAAATAATAACTAAACCAATCAAATAATATTTATGAATTTTCATTTTACCTTTTGCACCACAATCTATGTAACCATGGTTAAATTCAATTGAAAAGGTGTGCCAAAATAAAATTAATAGAAAATTTGTATTGATGTTACTATAAATAAGAATGAGTTTTTCAAGAAAATGTCATTGTCATTGAATAAGTAATGCATTGGTTCTTTGTATTTAAATAACTTAAAATAAATTATAAATATAAATTAATAAATTTTTAATTGTATAATATGATATTAATTAAAATTTATATTATTTAAATTATATAATAACATGTAATTAATATACTATATAAAAATAAAATAATATAATATATAATAAATGTAATATATTATTTTATGTATTTTTTTATACTATATATTGAATTAATTTGATTTATAACATAAGAAAAAAGAATATATAATATAAAAAAGAATATAATATATATTTTATATCATTTAGATTATTTTTCATAATATTATGTATAATAATATATAATATTAATATAGTCATAATGAAATTAATTTAGTTGCATTTAAAATTAAAGAAAAAATAAGTATTGAAATATATTTAATTTAAATATATAAGTATAATATAAGATTTATATACATTGAAATTTTAGACTTTTCTTGCCCCAAACTATGTTGAACCTAATATACCTTTTTTTAACATACAAAACTAATATACATTTTTTCATCATACAAAACTAATATACCTTTTCTTTTTAATTTTAATATGTTGGTATTGTTATTAATATTATTCATAGATTTGATTTATCATAAAATTACAATGTTACATTTTCATTTATCTTGATTTCATATGTATAATATATATGTATAGATATTAACTTATAATTAATTTGAAATTATAATATTAAATAAAATGAGATGAATATATAATTTAAAAATAAATATATGAAAAAATAAAAATATAATATTTATCGAAAAATGTGCAAAAACATGAAGATTATGTAAGGATATGTGTTGTTTCTTTCAAAAAATATGAAATGACTAATATTTTTTTATTCAAAAAGTGTGAAATGAAATTTATTATTAGTACTTTACTTTATGGCTTTAAAAGTACTTAGAGCACTAACATGGTTAACCATGAGTTTTTATCCACCATTTAGAATGTAACAAGTAAGTACCTTTAACTCAAGCAATGCCACCTTAACCATTGGGGATGATGTCATCCCCTAAAATGTGATTAGTTTTCATAAAGTGAATTTTGATTGTACATTTTCCTTAGGAGGCCTATTTTAGACCTCAAAATTCTCCTAATGAATCGACTCTTGGGAGTACCCTACAGATTTCATGGTCCTCCAGCCAAAAACCAAGTTTAATGGATTTCCTCTCATTTTAGGAAGACCTTCGTTGGCCGTTGTTGATGCTTATATCAACTGCAGGGCCAAAAACATGAATATAAATAATAGGCCCTTGTCTATAAATCTGGTATTATATCCTCTTGTCCAGCCTTCCATTGACCATGACCTACCTTTGTGGTTGGAGGATGAAGAAGAAGAAGATGAAGTGTAAAGTACCACACCCTACCCCATTTATACTATAGATACTTTTCATAGAGGGGGGAAACCTGATGAGGATGATATCATCGACCACATCATTCAAAACTATCCCCCCACTTCCATTCCACTCGATGACCTTGTCAAAGAATCTGAAAGCCACCCTTGGATTGAGGTGCACTCAATTGATTCAACGTCTAAAGCCACCAAGGTTGGGGAATTTGACCCATCAAAATCTTTGAAGACTAAATCATCCCTCTCAGCCAAAGAAGAAGACCAATTATGCCAGCTCTTGAAGGAAAACCTTGATGCATTTTCTTGGGACTACAAATACATGAAAGGGGTACATCCCTCAAATGTGCACACATCATATTTATATTAAAGAGGGAAGAAAGCATGTGTGCCAGCCCCAAAGAAGAATGAACCCAGCTCTAAAAGACATAGTGAAGGATGGACTGCAAAAGTTGTTGGATGCAGTTTTCATCTACCCCATATTAGATAGCGAGTGAGTGTCTCCTCTTGTTCTAGTCCCAAAGAACAATGGAAAGTGGTGAATTTTTGTTGACTATCGAGAATTAAACAAATCCACTCAGAAGGATCATTTCCCCTTGCCCTTCATAGATCAAGTCCTAGATGGTCTTGCAGGGAAGAAGTTTTTCTCTTTCCTAGATGGGTTTAGTGGGTATAACTAGATCCAAATTAGCCCTAAGGACCAGGTAAAGACCACTTTCGCATGTCCCTGGGGCACTTTCTCTTACAGAGTCCTTCCCTTTGGGTTGTGAAATTTCCCTGCTACTTTCCATAGAATATTCCTGAGCATTTTTTCTGAACTAATCCATGACTCTGTAGAAATCTACATGGACGATTTAACACCTTATGGGTATGATTTCCAGGAGGCTCTCTCCAATCTGGGAAAATTATTGAGAAAGTGAATTGAAATCCATCTCTCCTTAAGTCTGGAAAAGTGTGAACTCCTAAAAATGGTACAAATAGTCCTGGACCACTCAATATCACAAGTAGGAATAGAGGTGGACCCAAACAAAATCACCATCATAAAAAGGGTGCATATTCCTCAATAGCAGAGAGATGTAAGAAGTTTCCTAGCGTTGGTTGGCTACTATAGGAGGTTCATTAAGGAGTACTTCAGCAAAGTGGCTTCGCCATTATTCGAATTGTTGGCCAAATATTTTGAGTTTTTCTGGTTTATTCTCTGTCAGGAGGATTTTTATCTCATCAAGGAAAAGATAACCACTTCCCCCATTCTTTAAGGTCCCAATTGGGCTCTCCCCTTCCACATCCACACATATGCATCAGATAAATTTGAGGGGGCAGCTAGAATACAAAGTACCCTATGTCATCTATTTCATTAGTAAGAATCTGTCCAAAGTTGAACTTAACTATACTGTCACAAAAAAGGAGCTCTTAGCCATTGTCCATTCCTTAAACAAATTTAGGCATTATATTAAGGGTTATCAGATCTTTGTACATACTAACCATGTGGCCATCAAGTACCTAATGAATAAACCGGATGTTAATGCTAGAATCATTATATGGTTGTTGTTAATATGGAAGTTTGATTTAACAATTGTTGATAAACCGGGAAAGGAAAATGTTGTTGCAGATTACTTATCTAGACTAACTTTACCTATAGATGAGGAATGAATGGTGGATGATCAAATTCTAGATGAACATATATTTGTTATCTCAGCACTCTCTCCTTGGTTTTCTGACATAGTCAACTACCTGGTTTCTAATAGGTTTCCTCTAAACCTTTCCTCCAAAGAAAAGAGCAAGATTATGAGGAAAAACACCCATTTCACTTAGATTGGGGGAAATATATTCAAGTTGGGTCCTGACCAAATTCTCAGAATATGTGTGAGGGAAGAGGAGGTTTTTGACATCCTCTTAGCATGTCATGATGGTCCTTGTGGGGGCCACTTTGCTGCTAAGAGGACAACCTTCAAAGCTTTGAAAGCAGGCTACTATTCGCCTACCCTCCACCAAGATTCCAAGAGATACACCAGTAGATGTAATTAGTGTCAAAGGATGGGGAGACCTACACCGAGGGATGAAATTCCCTTACACCCTCAGGTGGCTTTAGAGCCATTTGAAAAGTGGGGTACGCACTTCATTGGACCCATTGATCCACCATCCAGGTAGAAGAGGTATATCATAGTCTACAACAATTACTTGACCAAGTGGGTTGAAACAAGGGTTGTGAAGGTAGCAACATAAGAGAAGGTAGTTGTGTTTCTGAGAGAGAATGTGTTCTACAAGTTTGGATACCTCGGATAGGTAGTCACTAATCAGGGGGCTCAACTTATATCTCGTCTCATTGAAAACCTCCTGAGGCAGCACAAGATAAAGCACAATACTTCCACTGCCTATCATCCTCAAGAAAATGGCTAGGTGGAAGTGGCAAATAGAGCCTTGGAGAAAATCATAACCAAGGTTGTGAGCAACAGCATAAAATATTGGGCAGACAGATTGGTGGAAGCAACTCAAGCTAACAATACTACTTGGAAGACAACCATAGGGTTTACTCCATATGATCTAGTTTATGGGAAGAAAGCTTTGCTTTCCATCGAGTTTAAGTATAACACCCTGAGAATGCCAGCTTAGTTGGATTTGGACATCACAAAGGCACAACAAGAAATGTTGTTGAAGCTAAAGGGTTTGGATAAATTCATAATTCAGGCCCTCATTCACGTAGAAGTAATCCAGCTATTTTTGGATAGGTAAATCCCCTCTGCGGACAGAGGCGATCCCACTAGCCCTAGATTGGGTCTAGCAACAATCGAATCACGCAATGATGTTGGTTCCTAGTTACAATAAAGACAAAGATCGCGATAAAGTATCCTACCTCAAATCCTACGCTATTGTTGTTGCGGAAGGAGCGGTACTCCTCATCCCCAGCTTGACAGATCACAATCCTTCCGTTCGACGCGTCCAGACACCTGTACACATGAAAAGAAATGACGACATACAATGTAATACTTAAAGCATGTAACTATATATCAGTCGGAGAATATATAATTCATTGCATTACATAAAAGAGTAGACACACGAATGGAACCAAAATCAGAGTTGCTTATACTATATATGAAAAAAGGGAGATTACAACCAAATGCTCTGACACTATGATCTTCCTTTGGCGGGGCTTGCAGCAGAGTGTGTCTCAACAAATCCTGTCAGAAATCTAGACAAAGCTCTCTCTCTTACGGGGTTCTCCTCGACTCTGCTCTCAATAGTCGCTCAGCTATAGTTTCCTTCCCACAAGTTCAGCTAGCTAGAAAATGGAGAGGGCAGGATTTTATAGAGGGAGGAAGGGAGGTTGGGATCCCTATAATCATGGGATAGGGCCCTATCTCTTAGGAAGGTTCCATGAGAGGTGGAAAACCACTTCCTAATCAGGGAGATCCGGAGGCAAAAAACCCAACTTCTTTCTGGTGATTCATTCTGAGTTGGTTAGAATCAAACTTCCGCCATTTATTTTTAAAAAACATTCCTTAATAGGCTTGGCGCGGGTGAGACACAGGGATATAGCGCCAACTGGTGCGCCCTCTAGTGTGCATTTTCCCCATTGGCGCAAGGGATGAATTGGCTACTCGCACCAATGCCAAAACATGGATTTTTAGGGTTTTCCCGAGGAAATTATCTTCAAGAGAATTCTTGTCCTTATGTAGAAGGATGCCATTAAGGTTTTTTCAGGACATTTTACTGATCATAGGTCACGGGAATAGTCCTCCAATGTACGGGATGAGGGATTGTAGGGACGGTGACAAAATTTTGTGTAACAGATTCCCCCTAAAGCATGAGGTCCGAGAGAGAGGGAGGGTTGAAATGCTTTATGAGAACGTGCCCAAATGAAAACACGGCCGTAGGAAAACCTGTGAATACAAATACAACTGATATCTCTGATACATGATATGTGGTATGGGCGCAGCAATCCATAATAGAGTGTACAAAAACCAGGATCCAAGGTATGGACACAGCCATCCAGTAAATAAGGACCAACAAGTAGACTCAGGTATGGTCGCAGCCATCCAATCAAATGAGTCATGTAATAATCCACAAAGAACCCGCAGCCTAGATGCTTATCAGACAAAATCCAAGGTCTTGCGGTCCATCTCGACCCGAACAGTGTACAAGTTCGAGCATGCGAATATGTGGGTTGAAGTCGAACATGCAAGAACATCGTCTGATTACCAGCCAATAATGAAAGTCGTTAACAGACGCGAGAGGAACCACCAATAATGAAGATGGATCTCAAAGTACAAGAGGTACAATCCACGGAATGTGAACAGTGAGCTGGCGTTGAACACCCACAGAATCATTCGATCGAAGGCCAATAATGAAAACCTTGCATCGAATGCGAAGAACATGCCATTGAGGCATGCAGGCTCTAAGGCACTTGAAGGGAGTCTCTAGATCAACTTCCTAGATAATGAGCTAAATTCGACAGGAAGTGACCTTGATTGAAGGTGGGCCATAATGTTTCCCACATCATCGACACGAGACAGAGGAACAGGATGTTTTTGAATCAAGACCAACAGAGAATCAGAGGTAGGTTGAAAAATACAGAGGCCAACTTCTCTTGAACATATTGGCGGCACGACACTGGATTTAACAGTATTTTACATCAAGGGATTTGAGGTCATGGTGATGTGGCAAAGATAAAATGAGCGGTCAAAAGAGATTACCCAAACCCATGAAGGTGTTAAGAATTTACCGGAGAAATAATAAATTTACCGAGAGGAATAATAATCATGAAAAAGAACCAGCAACAAAACATTAACATAAACACAGATGTTTATCCAGGAAAACCCCAAACTCTATGGAAAAACCCAACCAATGAAATTTCATTAAACATTGGCCAAAACCCTAGCCAATCCAGCCAAGTGAGCCTTCACCGCTGACCTCCAGGCCTACATTACAATGAAGTATTCCCAGCCTCTTATAGGCTCCATTACATGCAATACCATGGGCCAAAACCATGGGTTCACAATACCATGTGCCCCAAAACCACTACTATTTACCCTAGTCAACATTGACTCTACCCCGATTCATGTTTACCTAACAATTCCCCCCTTAAACTTGACTTGGGGATTATTGACTAAATCCAGCCAAACCTGCTAAGTGAGACAACCCCGCTCACTCTAGCTCTTCCCCACTCAATTTTTTTTTTCCAGGGTAATTGTAAACTTGACATCCCCCCTATCACCTAGGTCTAACCCAGAATTTACCAGTGATTACCCGAAATTAGCATTTCCCTTTGGGTCTTACAGTGTGTACATGTAATAAAATTAACTCCATTATATATATATATATATATATATATATATATATATATATATATATATATATATATATATATATTTTATTTTATTTTATTTTATTTTATTTTTTTCCTTGTTGTTGTCTTTGTATGACCATTCTTTACATTCATTCATGATGTCCTCTCCAAAGAGGACATCATAGTTATACATCAATGTCCATATAAAAAGAACCCATCTACCGGATTACATGGGTCACTAGCCTCTGTAACCGCCAGTCCTCTACGAATTCTCTTCAGATACATGGTTCATCAATTAATTAATCCACATTCAAATATCCTCTCAAATATAATCAACCAATGATGCATATGGATGTTTTGTTACATGATCGTTAATATCATAAGCATATGAATCATGCCTAATACAGTTTTGTTCTTATCCCAACACCTAAGTACACCTTGGCTTTAGCACCAAACGTTGTCACTACTTTGGATATCACGAAGCCCATCTTCATTTTATTTCCATAGAACATTATGCACAATCTCCTATTCGCATAATTGTTTTCTCCCTCGAGAAATATTAGCTAAACACAGGCATTGCGATGGATTCGGCTTTGGCTCTTCGCTTGGTGTTCCCAAGCGTTAACTCTAAATCATCAGATGCGATATCCATATATTCACCGCATTCTTTGTGTATCCACTCGCCTTGCCATGGCTTCACCATGCCGCACTCAAACTCGCCTGCCTATATAAGAATGCCATTCCTCAGGGAAGGCCTCATCGGCCTGGGTTCCCATACACAGCCATCATGACATCCATTCAAAATGCCTTCTTCATGGCCAGCGCAAATACCACAGCATCCATACCATCCTTATTCATATAAGTGGTTCTTATCATCATCATAAGCAGGTAGCCTCCTGTTCAAATGAGACTCTCGATATAATTTGACCAGTTGCTCCATTATCGCCTTATTGAGACCACGAGAAGTGACCTCGAGTGTAGTGGCTTGCAACGTAAGCCTTTGAAATTTCTCCTACATAGGGGTCGGTGCTTCTGCTGGATTCAACAAGCATAAGGAATTCTGGAATGAATGCGTAAACTTTCATGTCGAGACTTCCACCTCTCTCCACGAATTCCTGCTCTCCTGCTACGACATCCACTGCAGCCTTAGAAGTAGCGCTCACGGCATTTCTCGGCCTGAGCACATTAATCACTGCTTCTTGGGACTTCAAAAACTTATACACCTTCCCTGAATAGGCTCTACATCGATCAAATAATTTATGGATATGTTTGAGCAACAGTTTTTATACTGCGACCCAATAGCTCAAAAAATGACACTAGTGGCTTCATATTCTCGTCATTATGAGCATCCCCGGGCCTCAAATCAAACTCACCTTTGCTCTGAAACACAGGAGGGTAAAAAATATTTACATTTTCTGCCTTTGTGCCACATCCCTTCGATCCTGCGGAAGAGGACGTCACGTGCCGAAGGGGAACCATGGCTACAGGCTCGCAGGCTACAACTTTCATTGTCCCAACAAGATCCTTTCAAAACATATATTAAATTCGAGCTTTTATTTCTCTTAAAAATTGCGTGCATGGCTTCCAATAGCCTCAAAAAGTTGATCCAGACTGCCACCAAAGTCCGACATTTACGTTTGTTGACCATTAAAATTTATTTAACGATCCTTTTCAGCGTCAGATCTAATGAGATATGCCTCCTTCACACGTAGATATAGTTCTTCAAACATCAGATCTGACAAATCCAAACAAATCATGCTCATTCCACAATGACTGAACGATCTTGGTTAATAAAACGATCCACGATCCTGCAAGTATCCTTAAACTTGGCTCTGATACCATTTGTTAATAATTTACCGAAGAAATAATAAATTTACCGAGAGGAATAATAATCATGAAAAATAACCAGTAAAAAAACATTAAAATAAACACAGATGTTTATCCGGGAAAACCCAAAACTCCGGGGAAAAACCCAACCAATGAAATTTCATTAAACATTGGCCAAAACCCTGGCCAATCCGGCCAAGTGAACCTTCACCACTCACCTCCAGGCCTACATTACAATGAAGTATTCCCAGCCTCTTATAGGCTCCATTACATGCAATACCATGGACCAAAACCATGGGTGCACAATACCATGTGCCCCAAAACCACTATTATTTACCCTAGTCAACATTGACTCTACCCCGAGTCATGTTTACCTAACAGAAGGCAAGCAGATAACGAGATGAGATGTCCCCTACCCGACACGAATGCAGACAAGTGCCATGTTCAAGAGTGACATACTTCCGACACGACTATAATATTGGTTCCATTTTCCCCCACCATTTATGGTGAGTACCCCAATTATTTTTGGAAACAAGCTTGAAGGGGATAGCATGTGCTTGCGATATAAGTTTTACCTTCGGAAAAATCCATCCTAGTACATTTAAATGCCCTAGGAAGGAGGAACTCAAGTAACGTCATTACGACGGAGTCCGATGTCATCAATTTTTAACAACTCTGACAAAGGAAGAACTCGACGTCTTTTCATGTTTAGAGAGTTTGAAAAGATAGCAGAAAATAAAACTCCAGCAGTCCCTTTTCGTAAATACTCCCACATATCCAAAAAGGTAGAAAACTATGTCTGAGAGAACCTCCTAGTTGCGATAGGCTAGGGTATTCCTTTTTCGTAAATAATCTATCCCAGCCCGAAAAAGGGGTAAACGTATACTGGGTAGATATCACTTCGCAGCCAATTTAATGAGCTCAAAACGACAAGTGTCTCGGCAATCTTTTCAGTTTTAGAGAGTCAGCAAAGAGCTGAAAGGTGACTCCACCTAGAGGAACGAGTGGTATAAAGGGTAGCAACTGGTTCCGGTAATGGTAAAACTGCTCAGAACAAATAAAGGTCAAGAGGCTGGCTCACAAGACCACTGATCGCAACGGTTCCTCAGGAATGGGTAACACAATCAAGTGAAGGCGTATGATCGGCCGAGCAGATGGGGACGATGGAATAAGAGAACCAAGGCTCATCTAGCAAAACAGGCCGATAAAATGGCAATCACGAGAGGTAAAATGGGAATGGTTTCATTTTTACACAAGTTTGAAATCAGGAAACTCTGCTTGAAATTGGTTTCATTTTTACACAAGCTTGAAACAAAGATAAACTATGCTTGAAACTGGTTTCATTTTTACACAAGCTTGAAACGGAAACAAACTATGCTTGAAAAAGTAAGCATGCCCCCAACATGGTGACTCAATTCGAGGTACATGCCGCCCAAGCTGCAATCCATATGAAAGGCAGATGAAGTGAAGGTTCAAATTACGAGATTAAGGGAAAGACTCGACTGGGATTTTACGAGATCTAAACAAAGACTCAAATTGAACGAGAACGTGTTTCATTGTTTTAACGAGGTTGACACATTAAAAGAACTACCCTCATAAGAGATTGTTTCATTTTTTAAGGAGCTTGACACAAGAAAAACGAACTCTGCTCCAATGACTTTGTTGCATTTTTTAAGGAGCTTGACACAAGAAAACGAACTCTGCTCCGACAGACCTTGTTTCATGGTTTAAGGAGCTTGACACAAGCAGATGAACCATGCTCCGACAGACCTTGTTTCATTTTTTAAGGAGATTGACACAAGCAGATGAACCATGCTCCGACAGACCTCATCATAATGAATAAGAAGTCATAGCTTCCAAGGGTTGCTTGTCCGATCGAAGGAAAACATCTTGGAAGTCTGGACCTAGTTCCCCCAGCACTCGATGTACAACGGCACTATCACTTAATACAGGCACAGGAAAGGTAGCCACATAATTGACATGCGACGGGGATGACACAACCGGTGGATAAAGATCCAACAGGGATGATCGTGGACTAGCTGCTATATTAGGACCAAATAACACAAGTTGATCGATGGTCATGATCCGACCTTGGTGCAGAAAACACATCACACGAAAGAGCGAGGAGACAAGTGCTCCCATGGCATAAGTATAATCGCGGCCCAAGAGTAAATTAAATTCCAAGGGGCTAGGAACAACCATCATGTCCATATGGATAGTTTTCCCTCCCAAAGTAACAGGAAACTTCGGAAGGATCCCTAACGGTTGAATAGTTCCTCTGTTAAACGCCAACAGATTCTGCGTAATAGGCACAAGCGGCGGTGAACTGAAAGCGTGCCAAGTAGTTGAAGACAAAATACTGACATACATGCCTTCATCTATAATACTGCTGGGTACGACCAGATGGGAGGCCTGTACCATGATATCAAAGGGCACATAAGAAGGAAGGCGATAACCTGCGAATCGACCCCAATCGAAGGAAGCGACCAAACTACTTGGAGGGGCTACCATCGAACCGAGATGGTCTTCCCTTGGTGTTACGGAAGAAGAAGGAGCATCCTCTGCCACCTCCATCATGGAGGCAGGAGGAGTATCCTCCAGGACCTTCATCATGGGAGGCGGAGGAGCATCTTACTGAGGTATAGGGACGGGAGAATCTTTCTCCAAGTCCGAGGAATCTGAAGAAACAAGAATAACCCGCGGGATATGAGATCCACTCTCAACGGAAAAGACCTGGTGCACCGTAGACGGGGCCAACTCAACCGATCCCTCAACCGGTGGTTGGTCAGGAATGGATTCACCATGGTGAATTTCCGGGGGAGCAGGATCAATCAAGGATGACTCTTGACTGATCATTGAATCAACTAGTGAAGGACTCAAATAAATTTGTTTGTAACCAGCCGGAAGGCACAGTGCAGAAATAGTCAAGTTGTCGAAAACTCTCTTGGCTTCATCCATATACGGACAAAGGTGAATGGCATGATGCCATTCACACAACTTGGAGGGATTGGTGAGCTTACCCTGAATCTTAGGAGCTTTACCAGCACTAGCTGAAGACGTGCCCCCAACTTGACTCCTGGAAGCCAAAGGCAACGGCGGACGACCGTTGGACCATACTTCGAGCACCTTGGGAATGCCAGGGAAATCTCAAAGAAGATGGTTTCCTTGGCACAACATGCAATGGAACTTAACTTTCCGCGGAGGGTTGGAAGGTTCATCGAGAGCAGGTGTTTTAGAAGTAATAGTCGTAGAATTAGCCTCTCGCTTATCTGACTTCTTCTTCTTAGTCTTCTTTTTATTCTTCTTAGCCACCTGGGTACTAGAATTCAAAATTTCACCAGGCAAAGTAGAAGATGAGGACGAAGAAACAGGCGAAGAAGGGGAGAGGTCCACCTTCGAATCAACATGGCGTTTCTCAGGCGGAGGAGTGGATGGTACGGAAGCCGGAACACTTGAGACCACAAAGGTTGAAAACAATCAAACAGGAAACCCAACAGTTAACCCAAGGAGGGATAACGTGGCCATATAAGGAGTACCAATATTTCCTAAAGCAGTAAAAGGACTAGGACTCCCTTCAGAGGGGACTCCTTAATTGGAAAACTCCGGAAAAGTTGCCATCAGAAACGACCTTGAAATAAAACACTAAGGACAAAAATTCTAACCAGGAATATTACGTGGGCGATTAATTTTTAAGACACTGAAACTAGACTCTGTTGTTTCAAATTTCAAGAGTCGAGAAACAAGCAAAAGGTGACTCTATTGCTTTTAGGTTGGACACGAGCATGAAAGGACAAGAGCTCGATGATATTTTCAGTTAAAAGAGTTAGTAAAGACCAAAGTGACTACTCTGGTAATCTAGGTAAATGGGTGTACCATATATCCGTGAACTGCCATATACACCTTGGTAAAAATGAAAGAGAAATCAACCAAGGACTTAACGTATGTGCAGGTAATCTCCCCGAATGCTGTGTTTAGTGTATCACAGGTAAGAGGCAGCAGACTCGGCTTCCTATGGATAAAGGATTTGTAACTTAATGGGGTCTCCCTTTATATATGCGACAGTACGGGGAGCACAAGTCCATACTAGCATTGTCTGAAGCCAGATGGCGAGCGACAGTTGCTAGGTTTAAAGATGCCGAAACACGTCTCTAGCCTAGACCACTAAAAAAATTCCGTTAGGTTTCAATGCTTCCTTAGGTTAATTTAATAAATTTTAAATTTGATCTTGAATTATGTCTTGGTTTCAAGGCCCTACCGCATGTTGGATCTCATAAAACCTCTAGATGCAAACTACATGCCACTAAAAATCATTTTGTTCGATGAAGAGCTATCTACGGGAGAGTTGAGAGCTTTCAAATGATAAAAAAATGAACACACAAAAACATCCACTACCAATTCCAACTACATGCTAATGAAACTAGAAAACTTTTCTCTAGAATTATATAATGCTAGTAATGCGAAAAAGTTCTCAATTTCCACTATGCGAATTAAAATGCAAAAGACTTGTTTTTGTATTTTTCACAATATTAGAGAAAATGCACTAAATGAATGAAAAACTAATGAAAACATCAATTTAAGAAATGACAAAGAGAGGGCTTAAAACAAAAAAATTTAACTCAATTCAAACGCACACAATCAAGACTCAAACTGATGATAAAATCCCTCAAAGCGAAGAAGAATCTCGAAAGAGACTCAAACAAACCGTGTAATCTAGGCTTGGAGCAACACAAGGCGAAACTGAATGAAAGAGAGAAAAATCACTCACTTAACGCAATGATTCAATGGAATCCAGCAAGATGAATGCAAAGAAGCAAAAACGAAGTTGACCAGGAAAGCAAAGACTCAAAACTCCCACGGGAGGCCCAGCGCACTGAAGCACCTAGAAGCCCTAGGGCTAGAATGCAAAACTGATAGAAAAAGGCGAACAACTGGAGGACAGGGGCTAAACACAGTCAAAAATGACTTCAAAGAACTCAATCAATCAGAAAAATGACACCAGGACCAAAACTCAAGCTCAGAGAGCCCAAAATCAAGAAAACCCTAAAACCAAGAAAAGTTGGCGCGCTTGTTTGACTGTAATCTGCACCAAAAAGGCATTGGCGCAGGGTCCTAACTAGCAATGAGCGCTAGTTGGCACGACTGTCAGGGAAAAAACTGCACCAATCGAGTTTACCCTAGGAAAAAGATGAAAATGGACAAACAGAGACTGGGTCTGGTCTTCTGGGGACTGAACAGTGGTTTAACACCAAGGAAGGTGAACCAGAAAAGCAGACTAATCAAACAAAAAGCCAAAAAAAAAACCAATGGAGGAAGGACCAACTCCCACCGATCCCCAGTGGAGTCACCAAATAGTTGGAGAGGTAAATCCCCTCTGCGGACAAAGGCAATCCCACTAGCCCTAGATTGGGTCTAGCAATAATCGAATCACGCAATGACGTTGGTTCCTAGTTACAAGAAAGACAAAGATCGCGATAAAGTAGCCTACCTCAATTCCCACGCTATTGTTGTCGAGGAAGGAGCGGTACTCTCGTCCCCAGCTTGACAGATCACAATCCTTCTGTTCGACACATCCGAACACCTATACACATGCAGAGAAACGACGACATACAACGTAATACTTAAAGCATGTAACTATATATCAGTCAAAGAAGATATAATTCGTTGCATTACATAAAAGAGTAGACATACAAATGGAACCAAAATCAGAGTTTTTTATATTATAGATGACAAAAGGGATATTACAACCAAATGCTCTGATGCTATGATCTTCTTTCGGCGGGGCTTGCAGCGGAGTGTGTCTCAACAAAGCCTGTCGGGAATCTGGACAAAGCTCTCTCTCTTGCGGGGTTCTCCTCGGCTCTGCTCAGCTATAGTTTTCTTCCCACAAGTTCAGCTAGCTAGCAAATGGAGAGGGCGGGATTTTATAGAGGGAGGAAGGGAGGTTGGGATCCCTATAATCATGGGATAGGGCCCTATCTCTTAGGAAGGTTCCATGAGAGGTGGAAAACCACTTCCTAATCAGGGAGATCCAGAGGCAAACAACCCAACTTCTTTCTGATGATTCATTCTAAGTTGGTTAGAATCGAACTTTCGCCATTTATTTTTTAAAAACATTCCTTAATAGGCTTGTCGAGGGTGAGACACAGGTACAGAGCGCCAACTGAAGCGCCCTCTAGTGTGCATTTTCCCCATTAGCGCGAGGGATGAACTGGCTACCCGCGCCAACGCCAAAACATGGATTTTTAGGGTTTTCCAGAGGAAATGCTCTTCAGGAGAATTCTTGTCCTTATGCAGAAGGATGTCATTAAGGTGTTTTCAGGACATTTTACTATTCACGGGTCACGGGAATAGTCCTCCAATGTACGGGACGAGGGATTGCAGGGACGGTGACAAAATGCTATGTAATAGTTGTAAAGGAAAGTTTGGCATGAAAAGCACATCAAAGCAAATACATTTCAGGAAGGAGATTGGGCACTTATCTATGACTCCATATTCAAGGAATTCAATGGAAAACTAATGACCAGGTGGCTAGGACCTTATCAAGTGGAAAATTTCCATGACTATGGGGTTGTTCATATCAGAACCATAGATGAGGAGGGGATCCCTCTGCTTGTCAATGGTTACAGGCTAAAAATGAACAAGAATCCCTTGTATAAGGTTGATTTTATCAATTCAATAAATAGGGAGGTGAATTTCATTTGAAGCTCCATAGTTTCCAGCCCCTCACCTTCCTAGAGAAAGAAAAATAAATAAATAGGCCTGGGTGAAAACCTCTATGAGGTATCCAAGGCCAACTCTTGAGTTGAAAACCTCCATGAGGCGATCCTGGAGAAAAAAAGAAATAAAGAGAAAATAAAGAAATAAAATATCCTTGGGTAAAAACCTCTTTGAAGCGCCCAAGGCAGGCTTGTGGGTTGAAAACATTTGCTGAGGCAACCCACCTATCTTCAAAAAAAAAAAGGGATGAAACGACACCTATGCACTAACATGTTTATGTTTTACATGTTGTTGATCAAGGAAAATCTAGACAAAAGGGAGCAACATCCTTTCTCTCCTTCTATCTCCTCTACCTATCCACTCCATGACCAATCACAATATGCATCCATCCATCTATTTTTCCCTCCAGGTGAGCAAAAAATCCATGTTTTTCTTACTCTCTGCAGTGCTACAGGATGTCCTAGGCTGCTACAGGAAACCCTATAATGCTACAGGAAATTAATCTGAGAAGGAAAAAGCTCACCCAAGAACACTTAACCCTAAAGAAGACATGAAAAAAAATTTGCATATACCTACAACTCCTAACCATCACTCCACTCCGTGCATAAATATTCAATCCTTAAACAATCTATGTTGCCACTGTGAGCTACTTTAGCTAAATATTCACACATGGCCTCTCCTATCATATCCTCCTCCACTTCACCACTCCATTAACTTCCTAACTCCATACCTAGGATCCTTACACTACTTCTCCTCATTCCTTAGCTAAGTGGAGCTCCAAAACTGCGGAAAGGGGACTGCTACAAGAAGATTATCAATTCAAAAAGGAAAGAGGTAGCTAATGGAGATGAATCCAGATGATCACCAAAGGAATCCAAAAGGAAATCCACACCAGAAGCAACACCTAAGGATCTCCATGCAACACCTGCAAAAATATTCAGCGAACAAAAGTAATAAGCAGCTCACTCAGAAATAAGCTGCTCACTCAGAAAATAAAAAATATGAATAAAAAAAGCACAACAAAGGAAAAATCACTAATGGTCATTTCCATGCTCCAGCTCCCTGCATCAAAAGATCATGCCACTCCTTAGTAGCAGGTATGCTTAGGTATGGCTCCCTCACCCTCTCTCTATGCATAATTTGGCTAAAATGAATTAATGTCCAAAATAGAGAGTTTAAAAGGCAAAAAGGTGGCCAGTTAACTTGGCCACCCTTGTAAAGTTAAAGTAAAGAGGAAGTGGAGTTTTTCATGCCACATGGGCTATCACATCAGTTAAGGGAGAGATCATGAGCAGTTGGAGGTGATTCTAAGGCATATGGGAATGATTGGCTCGAGTGGTCCCAACATTCCAAATGAGGAAACCTCGTGCCAAATCCAAATCACCACTATGCTCCTAGTCCGATCAATTTGGAATAAAAGGTGTATTTTGGCTCATTCTCCCTCATTCCATTGTGCATTTTGAGATCAGTTAGAGCAGGAAATAGATAGGAGCGATCGAGGAATTTCAAACCAAGGTTGAGTTTTGCATGCAAGCCCATGCTACAGGAAGTTTGTTGGTGCTACAGGAAGGTTGCACGGTGATAGAAACGGTCATGAAAGCCACCCTCATAGTGTATTGAAATCCAACTCCACCATATTCTAAGCAATAAAACATCAGAGTGCAAAGGTAAGTGGATATCACCCCACCAAGTTGTATAATTTTTCATGAAAAACTATACAGAATCAAAGCCATAATTCATAAATTTAAGAGGTTTTTCAGAGAACTTGGGGTAATAAAATCTCAGTTTGTGTTAATTTGAAGCCTTTGGGGTCCCATATCACTAGTGTTTTGGGACACAAGCCAGAAAACCATCCCTCTAACACAATCACAATATGGCGGGAGGTTTTAACAGAAGGGAGCCTTTCAACATTAAAAGAATTAGACTACACCCTCTTGTGGTCGACATCTATAGAAATTACTAGTAGTTGGGGTTCTTCAAGCTCCTCAAAGGCTTTGATGATGAATTGGCTCGACAATTTGCAGTAGCCTTGCACTCCCAAGCAAGTGATATGGCTGCAACAATGATTATAGGTTTGGCCATTACCATAGCCCCTAAGCTCATTATCAGAGTTACAACCTTGCCTTTAGGAGTTAAGTGGAACATAGAGGACAGAGTCTCTAGCATTGCCTCTAAGAAGAGTTTCTTCTTTCCTAATGAAGAATACATTGAGGATAAGAATGGGGTGAGAAGGGAAATTCTCCCTTACCCATGGGATGACGTAGCATATCACATCATGAAATATATTTCCTGTGAGGGAAGACTCAATGTGGTTTATGGATACCACTTCAGAATATTATATGATCTTAGATTCAAAGGAGATTTTCCACTAGAGTAGAGACTAAACATTCCATACTTCCTCCTACATTCAATTAGAAACATGAGCCAGAGAGTGAGGGAAAGAAAGTATCAACACCTAGCTCACCATGTCCTCATTAAACTTATAGTGAGAGATGATCTCAACGGACTGAACATCCTTGTACCTTGGTCCACCTTCATAGACAGGGATAGAGAAGCATTCATTGGGACAAGAGTTTTCACTCCTGGAAAAACCATTGCCTCTAGCCTTGGAGAAGGGGGTATGAAAGAAGAAGAGGAAGAGATAGAAGGGATAGAGGAAGAAGAGAAAGAAGAGGAAATGAAAATAGAAGTAGAACACACAGAAAACCTAGGACCAGATGAAGGAAATGTTGAAATTTGGTTACCGGAGGACAGGTGGTTCCCTAAGGCTTTGATCTTTGGCCTAGGGAAAAGTGTCGAAAAAGAATTTAACTTTTCTCCTAAAGTGACTTTATAATTTTATAAATTCAAATCTAATTTAAAAGTGACTTTAAGTGATAAAGTTACTAAAGTCTAATTTTAAAGTGACTTTAATAAAGTCAATGTAAAATTAGAAAGGAAAAGTGACTTTGGAAATAAATGACTAAGTGGGTCTTTATTAAAGTGGGGTGAATTAAAAATAGAAAGTGAGATTTAAATGAGCATTTAATCTCAGCCCTAGATCTCAATCTATTTCAGCCATTGGATTTAGGGATTCCCCAAAAGTCACTTAGGGTTAGGTTAAAGGAGGAAAAGGAGAAAAAGGTCATTCATTATTTCATGGGCGGTTAGGGGAGAGAGAGAAAGAAGGCACAGTCATTACGAGCGATCGAGAAGGAGAGAGAGAGCGTGGGTGAAGAGATTTCAGCAAAGGTACAACAACATTTATTGGCACACATACCGAGGCAGAAAATCCGTACAGCAAAGGAGAGGCGGTGTTTCCAAGTGAGGAGGCACAGAAATCGAGGAAGAGGGTACAACAGCAAGCATGCACTCCAAGGCACAAAAATCAGGCATGTTTTTCAAAGAAGAGGGTGGCTGTGATTTTCGGCACAAAAACTGAGGAAGAGGACATTAGCTACAGCTCTGTTTTTTGGCACGGATTTCGAGAGAGAGGTGTTGTGAGCATTGTACAACAGTACGGTTGTTTAGCGTTTCCAGGGGTGGCGATAAGGCATTTAATGTCCTAAGAGTGCGTAAAATTGTTTCTTTCTATTATTCTTGGTTTAGCACAATTTAAGAGCAATGTTTAAACACGAAGCCAAGATAAGTCTATAAATTGGTTGCTGAATTTTTTTCTGAATTTTTCCTGTTTCACTGTAGAAGGCATTTTTCATAAAATAAAAGAGAAGCTTTCAGAGTGGTTTTCCCCAAGAGTTGTAGGGGGTTTTTCCAGGGTCATGTTGACCAAAAATATCAGTGTTTAAATGTGTTTAAGATAAACATTTTAAACTTGCTAATTTTATTCACCATTTTCATTACCTTAAATTTTCCAAATTTGTATTTTAACAGTATTTTCTGTTGTTGAATGTAAGGATATGGGAAAGGGCATTTAACTAAAAGGAGAAATAAGGTGAAACTAAAAACCAGGGTGGGAAATAGGAAATTTCTACATGGTATCAGAGCTTGGGTGCTGAAAGTGCAGTTTGGGACAGAAAGAAGAAAAATACAATCTGCTAATTTTTCACTCAGAAAATTCCGGCAAGCTGATTTTTCACACACAGAATTTTTTATCTTTACTACAGCAGTGCTATTTTTTAGTTTTTAGGACAACAGGATGTCATTGGGACTGAGGGTGGAGGATAGGTTGTTTATACCAATTACGAGCGTTTGAAGGAGAGAGAATGTGGTATCTTTGAGGGCGAGCTGCAGAGACATCATGGTGCATAACACAGAGAACCACTGTTGTTGTGCCGGTGATGTTGTTCAGTAAGCGACATATAATAGAAAATATAGGTAAAGGCGGTCTGGGGCGGAATCAAGACGTGCATTCCCCATGTGAAGAAAAGAAATATATAAGATGTGGACATCCGTGAGCATAATATCTACCGGTGCCAATGAAAACAGAAAAATGGTCCTGAAGGAGAAGCTGAAGACCATTAAGATGGGTAATGATAGTGCAGGTGGATATCTCACAAAGATTACTAATGTGAGAGATGAGTTGGCAGCGATTGGAGAGGCCATTCCACCCACTGAGTTGGTGCGGATTGCAGTGAATGGCCTCCCCCGTTCATGAATGAACTTTGCTGATGGAGTTTGTGCATGTGAGACCCTTCCCACATGGGAGAGGTTTTTGGATGACTGCATTCAGACAGAGATCAGGAAGGTTCAGCTTGGGGCAGCCAAGCCAGTTGAGCAAGATGAGGATGTAGCACTGTTGGCAGGAGGCAAGAAAGGCAAAGGAAAGAAGCAAGCTTCCACAAGCAGTGGTGGGAGCAAGGGCAAAGGTAAAGGTAAACAGGGTAACACACAGAAGGACTATTCCAAGGTGAAGTGTTGGAATTGTCAGAAGATGGGACACTATGCAGTTGTGTGTCCGGAGAAGAAGAATAAGAAGGGGAAGAACCAGAGCATGGCAGCATCAACAGAGGTTGAGGACTTTACAGATCGCTTTGACCGGGAGTTTGGGTTCATTGCGTGTGAGTCCACTAGTGCAAGATCACCTGCCACAGAGGTTCAGAGGGAGCATGCATTTCCCTCGACTAGCGAAGCATCTTCGGGTATCTGGTATGTGGACAGCGGGGCTTCACGTCATATGACAGGAGTCCGTGAGTACTTCTCAGAGCTTTCAGAGAGTGGCACTAATATAGAGGTAGTACTCGGTGATGACATAGTTGTTAGAGCAGTCGGTGTGGGGACACTGACATTTCAAAGGGAATCCAAACCTTCTTTGAAGGTGTCAGATGTTCTATATGTGCCAGGGATGAAGAAGAACCTCATATCCGTCTCAGCTTTGGAGGATAGAGGATATGAGATATTGTTCAGGGGAGGATAGGTGCTGATATATCCTAGGGGTACTCCAGCAGAGTCAGCTAGAGTGATAGGTGTACGCCATTCAAAGGTGTACAAGTTTGCATTCCAGCCCCTTTTGGCATTGAGCAGTAGTACCAACAACAGAGTTAGCAGTTCTGAGCTGTGTGAGATTTGGCACTGCAGGATGGGGCACATGTATCATGGGGCCTTGAGGAAATTGCGGGAGATTACTACAGGTGTGCCAGATTTCAGTACTGATCACTTTGATACTTACAGAGGATGTGCGATGGGAAAGTTTTCCAAATCCCCTTTTCCCAGCAGTGATAGCAAAGCGACTGGGATACTTGATTTGATTCTTTCCGATGTGAGCGGTCGGATGTCTCATGTTTCCTTGAGTGGATATGAGTACTATGTTTTATTCATTGATGATCACTCCAGGAGGACCTGGATTTATTTCTTGAAGACCAAGAGTGAGGTCTTCAAGCGGTTTCAGGAGTTCAGAGCTCTTGTGGAGACACAGACAGGTCGGAAGATCAAGTCCCTGAGTTCGGACAATGGAGGAGAGTACACCCTCGGAGAGTTTGTTGACTATTGTGCGAAGGCAAGCATTAGGAGGGAGTTCATTGTTCCTTACAACCCCCAGCAGAACGAGGTTGCGGAGAGGAAGAACAGTTCCATCGGAGGGGCTGCCAAAGCCATGTTACATGATCAAGGGTTGCCATTTTTTTTGTGGGTAGAGGCCTGCAACAGTGTTTTTTATTTGCAGAACAAGAGTCTGCATCATGCCTTGGGGCACATGACTCCGGAGGAGGATTTTTCTGGGAAGAAGCCTGATATTGGTCATGTTCATATATTTGGGTGTATTACATACTCCTACATACCCAAGGAGAAGAGGACCAAACTAAAGCCCACCGCAGAGAAGGGTATCTTTGTGGGCTATAGTGAGACCTCAAAGGCCTTTCGGATTTACATTTCTGCACAGAGGAAAGTTGTTGTCAGGCGGGATGTGAAGTTCGAGGAGGACAGGGCCTTTAGGAGGTCACGGGAGTTAGAGTATCTGGATCAGCCAGACCCTCAGCAGCAGTTGAGTCAGTCGCAGGGATCCAGTGGGCAGGGATCAGGAGGATCCGGAGGTACATCTATGACGATGTCAGGTCCGTCAGTGGGGAGTGGCTCGCAGAGTCAGAGGGGTGGAGCTATGGGCAGCATGCAGAGCAGTCCACAGAGCAGTTCACTGGGGAGTCCACTGATGGACAGTTCACACGGTACCTCAGCATCTACAGGTTCAGGTGCAGGCAGGAGGACAGAAGACAGACAGTCAGGAGTTCAGGCTCCTGATGTTGAGGAGGAGGAGTTTTATTCTCCGGTGGGAGAAGTGCACTCAGGGAAGAGGAAGCCCAAGTGGCTTCAGGACACCTTGAGAGATGCCACATCTGTTGCTGAGCCTAAGAGGCCGGTCAGAGAGAGCAGACCACCTGAGAGGTTTTGTAGCTATATGGAAATGGCTACCAACATCCTTGACTCTGAGCCTTCTAGCTATGAGGAGGCAGCTAGCCAGCAGGTCTGGAGAGAGGCCATGTAGGAGGAGTATTCTTCTATCATGAAGAATGATGTTTGGGAGGTGGTGCCGAGTCCTGAGGGCAAATCCGTGGTTACTTCCAGATGGCTTTACAAGGTAAAGCATGCTGCAGATGGCAGCATTGAGAAATTCAAAGCGAGGTTTGTGGCTAGAGGGTTCTTCCAGGTAGAGGGAGTTGATTATGAGGAGACCTTCGCTCCCGTGGCTCGATATACTTCGATTCGCTCCATTATATCGATAGCAGCAGAGATGGGTTGGAAGATCCACCAGATGGATGTGAAGACCGCATTTCTCAATGGCTCCATACAGGAGGAGGTGTACATTGAGCAGCCACAGGGCTTTGAGGTGCATGGGAAGGAGTCCCATGTGTGCAGACTGAAGAAGGCCCTTTATGGCCTGAAGCAAGCTCCCAGAGCTTGGTACTCCAGGATAGATACATACTTGCAAGAGATGGGTTTCACAAAGAGTGAGGCAGATCCGAACCTTTACTATGTTGTGATAGGAGAGGAGCCTCTCATTCTGGTGTTGTATGTGGATGAATTGGTCATTACGGGTGCAGAGAGACTCATAGAGCACTGCAAGAGAGATCTTGAGGCAGAGTTTGAGATGAAAGTCATCGGCTTGATGCATTACTTTTTGGGTTTGGAGGTGTGGAAGGAGGAGGGGCATTTATTCCTATGGCAGGGGAAGTATATTGTGGACATCCTTGGCAGATTCCACATGGAGGATTGTAGACCCATGTCGACACCTATGATCACCAATTGGAAGAAGCTTCATGCTTCGGATTCCAAGTTGGTGGATCCCACATTGTACAGACAGCTTATTGTTTCCTTGATGTATTTGGTCAACACTAGACCAGATATTTGTTTTTCAGTCAACACGATGAGTCAGTTTATGTGTGAGCCTAGGAAGGTTCATTGGGTGGCTGCAAAACGCATTTTTCGGTACTTGCAGGGGACAGCGGATTATGGTCTAGACTACAGGCAGGGGGATGGAGTGAGATTGGAAGGTTACGCTGATTCTGATTGAGCAGTTTGTGCTTCTGATAGGAAGAGCACTTCAGGGTGCTGTTTTGGGTTGGGTTCAACAGTTGTGTCATGGTTCAGCCGGAAGCAGCAGTCAGTAGCATTGAGTTCAGCGGAAGCAGAGTATATGGCAGCCAGTCTAGCTAGTTGTGAGGCCATTTGGCTTCGCAAGATGTTGTTTGGCTTATTTGGTCAGCCATTGAGACCTTCAGTGATTTACTGTGATAATCAGAGTTGCATTAAACTCACGGAGAATCCAGTATTTCATGACAGGTCAAAGCATATCGGGATCAAATATCACTTCATTAGAGACTATGTTCAGAAAGGAGCTGTGAAGCTTGAGTATATTCCCACTGATGAGCAGGTTGCAGATATTCTTACCAAAGCCTTACCACGGGGCAAGCATGTCTACTTCAAAGACAAGATGGGTGTGGTGAGGAACACCTTCCTCGATAAGAGGGAGTGTTGAAATTTGGTACCGGAGGACAGGTGGTTCCCTAAGGCTTTGATCTTTGGCCTAGGGAAAAGTGTCTAAAAGAATTTAATTTTTCTCCTAAAGTGACTTTATAAAGTTATAAAGTCAAATCTAATTAAAAGTGACTTTAAGTGATAAAGTTACTAAAGTCTAATTTTAAAGTGGCTTTAATAAAGTCAATGTAAAATTAGAAAGGAAAAGTGACTTTGGAAATAAATGACTAAGTGGGTCTTTATTAAAGTGGGGTGAATTAAAAAATAGAAAGTGAGATTTAAATGAGCATTTAATCTCGGCCCTAGATCTCAATCTATTTCAACCATTGGATTTAGGGATTCCCCAAAAGTCACTTAGGGTTAGGTTAAAGGAGGGAAAGGAGGAAAAGGTCATTCATTCTTTCATGAGCAGATTGGGAGAAGGAGAGAAAGAGAGTTGGAGATTTTTCTGAGCAGTGAGAAGAAGGAGGGCAGCAGTGAAGAGATTTCAGCAAAGGTACAACAACATTTATTGGCACACATACCGAGGCAGAAAATCCGTACAGCAAAGGAGAGGCAGTGTTTCCAAGTGAGGAGGCACAGAAATCGAGGAAGAGGGTACAGCAGCAAGCATGCACTCCAAGGCACAAAAATCAGGCACGTTTTTCAAGGAAGATGGTGGCTGTCATTTTCGGCACAAAAATCGAGGAAGAGGACAGCAGCTACAGCTCTGTTTTTTGGCACAGATTTCGAGAGTTTGTTGTACAAAATTTGTACAATCCGTACAACAAAGTACGATTGTTCCGGCACGCTTCCCGATGTGGCCGTACAGCATTTAATGCTGTCCTAAGGTGCTATAAATTTTCTGTTTTCTATTGTTGTTGATTTGGCACAATTTCCGAGGCGGTGTGCAAGCACGAAAATCGAGATAAGTCTGTAAATTGGTAGGAGTTCTTTGGATTTTTTTCGATTTTTCTGTTTCTTTGTAAGGCATTTTTTCCCGGAAAATAAAAGAAGCTTTGTTGGTTTTAAGAGTTATAGGGGTTTTTCAGGGGTCATGTTGACCAAAAATATCAATGTTTAAATGTGTTGAATGTCATTTTAAGCTTGGTGATTTTTATTTGCATTTCCAGCGTGCAATAAATTTTCCAAAATTTGTGTTTCGACAAAAAATTGTTTTCTGTTGTTGAATGTAAGGATATGGGAAAGGGCATTTGTAACTAAAAGAGAAATAAGGTGGCGAAATTGAAGGTGGGAAGCAAAGAAATTTCTACGAGAAAATAGGGGGGAGGAAAAGAAAGATGAAAAATGAGAAGAAGATGAAAAGGAGGGGGAAGAAAAAGAAGAGAAGGAATGAAATACAAGAAAGGAGAAGATACTAGACCCCATGATGAGCACTAATATCTCTCCTCAAAAAACTAGCCTATCATGAGGTACCTTAGAAAAGGAGGTGATTGCCACCTTAGCCACTCTAAGTACCCATGTGAAGGAAAAGAGAAAAATACAGAACCCCGTGTATTTCAGGACCGAGAAGAGTGCCAGGGTGAAACAAGGGAGACCTCAAACTCCAACTAATAGCCCAATAACAATTGAAGATTCACCCAATAAGAAAGATGAAATAGGCCCATATGAGGTAAAAATTCAAGAGGTCACTTCAGCTGAGAAGACACGTGTGACCTATATAATAAGACACTCTTCAAGGCTAGCATACCTCAAACAAGTACCAACCCCCACAAACCTTCAAGAGGAAAAAAAGGAGGGGAAGCAAGCAAAAGAGGGTTTTCTATAGGAAAAATAGAGTTTGCTACACGAAACTCAGGTAGTGCTACAAGAAACTCCAAATGTGCCACACACAAAGAAGAAATTCATGGGGGAGGAAGATAAGGCACCTATGGAAGGGTAGGAAGCCCAAGGTGTGGAAAAAGAGACAAATATTAAGGGGCAACATGCCAAAGGAAAGAAAGAGGAGGAACCAAAGGAGGGGTTTGCCTCTCCGAAAACTGTCCTAAAATACATCACAGCAGTTTCACGTCCTAGCCCACAGCCAAACCTGAGCTCCTATTACAAATTAATTGAAGGAGGAAGGATGATCCCTCAAAAGTGTGTAGTTTCATGTTTTATGAGCTAGAGAAAGAGAGAGCACGCGCACACCATTGGATGCAAATTTTCAAAATTAAGAGTGTGCAAGATGCAGGGTTCATGGAGGAGAAACTCACTGAGATGGGGAGAGATTTGGTTGATGTCAGAATTAGGGAAGCAGTGTTAAAGGAGCAGCTACTAGAGGCAGAAGCAAAAAATGCAAGATTACAAGGCCAACTACGGCAGAAGGACAGACAGATTGCCACCATGGCAGACTTGTGCATGGAGGCAATATAACACAAACATCCCTCTAACTCTTATGCCATCTACCTGAAGGAACAATGGTTGCAATTTCAGATCAGAACACTAGCCTCATATGGGTCATTACCTTTCCAAAATTACAGGCAATTTATTGATTTTTGCAACCAATCCAACATACAGGATAAGGCAAAATTGGCAGAATTTCATACGCATAATCTTATCTTGACTGATCTAAATATTTGGGACCCTAACTCTAGGTTGGGGGATATGCAACTGATGGCCCTAGCCTCTTGGATGACCAATGAAGAGGCAGGGCAGAGGAGGTCAAAAATGTGATGAGAAGGGAAGGAAAAGAACCTCTCCATATTAAGGCAGAGTTATTAAGCCCTAAAGGGGTCATAAACAATCACCTAATTATAGCAAATGATGTCAACCTTGCAAATAAATACCTTAACACCCAAGCACAGGAAATTGCACACTATGATGACATTTCTAGACCGTTGGGAGAGGAGTGTGTGATGGCAAGTTAGAGAAGATGGAATGGCCTCCCTCTTAGCCGAAGAAATATGGAGTATCATATTCCAAAGAGATTGAGAGTTGCCTTAGAAAGGGCACCTTTGTGCAATAGGGCCATGCAGACAATGAATATCCAATGGCTTGGCTTAAAACTCAGTCCACCTTTTCTCCTGGGACTTCGTGAAGGAAAATACCAAGCTAAAGAAAACAAAGAATAGGAGGTGGTAGAAAAGAATGCAAGATTCTACCCTCATAAGGGAACTCCTTCCATGATTCCTTGGGATGTCAAAGAGGCCACAAGGGCACTAAAATGGAAGAAATAGGACTAAGTTTCTAAAAGGATGAGAAACCATTTGGTAGGGGGCTTGATGATGAGCACCATCATTGCGTACATTTTAAGGGGTTAATTGTCACCTTTTTATCCTAATTAATCTCTCTTTCTCGCATTTAATTGCATTATTGTCATGTGTTGCTTAGTGTAGATGGTGTTTTAAGGTTTGTCATGCTTCGAAGGCCTAATGTGGTTTAAATGCAGGAAAATCAAGAGAATATGCCATTTTTGAGGAATATTGCACAATCAAGGCTTGGAGTAGACAAAATATTCCCCTCCAACGACTTGAAATCAGAGGCAACCAAGCAAGTGGAAGATAAAGGGGAGCCAAGTTCCACTTCTCTCGAGTTCCAAGGGGACAAACCACCTAATTTTTAGGCAGTTGTTGGTATCTACCCTTTAGGATAAATAGGGTAGAGCAAGAGCTCACTAGAATTAAATTTTTGGATGTAGCTAGAGCATTCTTAGCTCTTGTAATAGACATTTCTGACTTTCATATGTTATGTACAAGACTAGTTATGAAATAAAATGATTATTTTGTTTTTTCTCCACTAAGTTAGTTTCAGGGAGCTGAGCTTGTGGGTTAGGGCCCAAACCATTGGCCTCAATCTCTCTTATGTACTTGTGTTTACATTTCATGTTGTTGTAGTTACTCTCTTTACATTTCATGTTGCAGTAGTTAGTTTCTTTACATTTCATGTTTTTGTAGTTAGTCTCCTTACATTTCATGTTGCAGTAGTTAGTTTCTTTACATTTCATGTTTTTGTAGTTAGTCTCCTTACATTTCATGTTGCAGTAGCATATAAGATCTAAAAAATGTGTGTTAAAGCCTCCATCTCTCACCTCTTCCATTGGAGCTTGAGGACGGTAGATCTTCACCACATACCCAAAATTGGTTTCAGTTTATGATTTCTTGGAAAAGTTAGATAGGTTACTTTTCTTACCATGGACATGTTGTAGATGCAAAGGTAGATTTTTGTTTCAAGTACATATGTAGGTTTATTTAAATTCAACTCATCGTTTCCACCATTTTCACGATATATTTGTCAATGATTAATGCATGAATGGGTAGTTTTCTCACAGGTTTGAGTAGAGCAGCAAAGGAGGACTTCCCCAGCACCATTAGCTTCAGTCTCCACCCTTCATCAACCAGCATCCATCCAAGTCGCCTTCAGCCCTGTTTTTTTTAAATCTCCACCACAACACCGAGAGCCACCTTGGACGTGCAAGATAGGCTTTGAGACAAGTTTTGAGCTTAACCAATGGGTTGGATACCCTTCATCCACCTTCATTCCACCTCTTCTACCCCTTTCCTCACCATTTATCGGCTCAAACTAAACTCGGCATGTTTCCTGTAGCATTTCAGGACATCCTATAGCACTCAGGAAATCCTGTAGCAACGCCAACCACTCCCTCCTTCATCCCAAAACCACTCTTTTACCTCATTTAGGCCTGGCACAGTCTCCAAGACACCTTCAGCTCTGAAAACATGAGTTAGGGACCCTCTTAGGTCACCTCAGCGCCTCCTTTTGCTGCAAAACATATTTATTTAAAAGTGTAGTTACCTCATTGATAGATGCATTGTTAAGCATAATAGTCAAGCATGAGATAAATAGAGTTCAATCATTCATTTGGTTCAATATGTGTGCCTAGATTAGTTTCCCTTTCTGCAAGTTCAATTCAGAAATTTAAATCATTAATGCCACTTAGTTTAACTTCCTTTCTTGCATTAGCTTAAGTGTGAATTTCTCTTTCTTGCAGATAGCTAGATGAATCATTATGATCTAGAATAGTTTCTTTTCTTGTTGATAGAGTAATGGTCATGAGTTATTTTCAGACTTACCGTTCATTCAGAAGTGTGACAGACTTCCTTTCCTAAAAGTAACCCTAGTTGTAGTGTCTCATCATAGAACTAAGAAGAGGATGGCATGAGTAGAATTCATATGTTGTGCATATATCACTGTCACCTCAAAGTTTGTATGAACCTTGGGTTGATAAATTAAAGTTGAGTAGCCTTTGGTAGTTGCAGCACTCTTGATGCAATACCAGGTCTCACCACTTTTTGTCACCTTTTTAGCCTAATTATTCTCTCTTTATCACATTTAATTGCAGTATTTTCATATGTTACTTAGTTTATATGGTGTATTAAGGGTTGTCATGCTTCGAAGGCCTGATGTGGTTTAAATACAGAAAAATCAAGAGAATATGCCATTTTTTACGAAGATTGCACAATCAGGGCTCAAAGTAGACAACAAGGAGTGACTGTAGGAGAGTTGACCACCTCCTTAACTCCTAAAGGCAACCAATATATCCTCGAGATTCTCCTCCAACATCTCGAAATCAGAGGCATCCAAGCAAGTGGAAGATCAAGGGGGAGCCAAGCTCCACTTCTCTTGAGTTCCAAAGGGATAAACCACCTACTTTTTAGGGAGATGTTGATAGCCATCCTTTAGGATAAATAGGGCAGAGCAAGAGCTCAATAGGATTCAATTTGTGGATGTAGCTAGAGCACTCCTACCTCTTGTAATAGAAATTTCTGACTTTCATATGATATGTACAAAGACTGGTTATGAAATAAAATGATCATTTGGTTTCTTATCCGCCGAGTTAGTTTCAGGGAGTTGAGCTTGTGGGTTAGGGCCCAATCCATTGGCCTCAGTCTCTCTTATGTACTTGTGTTTACATTTCATGTTGTTGTATTTAGTCTCTTTACATTTCATGTTGCAGTAGCATATAAGATCTCAAAATTGTGTGTTAAATCCTCCCTCTCTTACCTCTTCCATTGGAGCTTGAGGAGGGTAGATCTTCACCACAGACCCAAAATTTCTTTCAGTTTATGATTTCTTGGAAAATTTAGATAGGTTATTTTGCTTACCATGGAAATTTTGTAGATGCAGAGGTAGATTTTTGTTTCAAGTACACAGGTAGGTTTATTTAAATTCAACTCATATTTTCCACCATTTTCATTATATATTTATCAATGATAAATGCATGAACAGATAGTTTGCTTGCATGTTTGAGTAAAGCAGCAGAGGAGGACTTCCCCATCACCATTAGCTTTAATCTCCACCCTTCATCAACCAATTTCCATCCAAGTTGCCTTCAACCCTATTTTTTAGAAATCTCCACCACAACACCAAGAGCCACCCTGGAGGTGCAAGACAAGGTTTGAGATAAGTTTTGAGCTTAACCAAGGGGTTGGATACCCTTCATCCACCTAGATCTGCCTTCATTCCACCTCTCTTACCCCTTTCCTCGCCATTTCTAGCCTCAAACTACCCTCAGTTTGTTTCCTGTAGCATTTCAGGACATCTTGCAGCACTACAAGACATCCTGTAGCAGATATTGTAGCAGCGCCAACGACTCACTCCTTCAACCCAAAACCTCTCTTTTGCCTCATCTAGGCTTGGGACAGCCTCCAAGACACCTTCAGCTCTGAAACAATGAGTCAAGAACCCTCTTAGGTCACCTTAGTGCCTCCTTATTTTGATGCAAAACGGAGTTATTTAAAAGTGTAGTTAGCTCATTGATAGATGCATTCTTAAGCATAACAGTCAAGCAGGAGATAAATAGAGTTCAATCATTCATTTGGTTTAGTATGTGTGCCTAGATTAGTTTCCCTTTCTGCAAGTTCAATTCAGCAATTTAAATCATTAATGCCACTTAGTTTAACTTCCTTTCTTGCATTATCTTAAGTGTGAATTTCTCTTTCTTGTCATGAGTTATTTTCAGACTTAGCGTTCATTCAGAAGTGTGACAGACTTCCTTTCCTAGAAGTAACCCTAGCAATAGTGTCTCATCGTAGAATTGATAAGAGGATGGCATAAGTAGAATTCATTTGGTGCATCTCATTATTTATATCTTTAATATAAAATGATTTTTGTTTTAAATTGATAAAAGATGTATTTGAATTGCAAGTTTAAGTTGTGTAGTGTACATAATCCAAGTTTCTATGTAAATTTTGAAGACATTGAATCTATTTATAAACTCAATATATATATATATATATATATATATATATATATATCTTAATTAAATATCTAATCAAGTATCCTTAGAGTACAAACTTTTTATTCAATGTTTCCATTATAAAGGAGGTTTGCATCTTAATGGATTTGATCCCTCTTGACTCTTACTAATCTGTGGTTAAGATGGATTTATAATGGTACGCTTGATGGATCTATACTAGTACGCTTGAAGTGGGGAATTGGCAGTTATCTTATGGGTCAATATATCCACGTGAATGCAGTGTACCAAGTAAATATAATGGGATGTACATGTACTCTTCTGCAATTTAGTTTAATGATATCTTTGCATTTTGGCTCAATGATACCTTAGTTGGAATCGAGTTAAGTGGGAGTTTTTTGAGCTGAGAGGTTCATTCTACAGTCAAGTATGAGGGTGATGTGTAATTCCATCCATGCTCAACTTGGAGTTGACAATTTCTGGAATAGCACTCTGTAATATTTGTGATTTGTTTAGGATGGTAACTCCATACCATCCAAAACTTTGAACGGATCACAAATATTACACAGTGTTATTTATAAAATCTCCAACAATATGAATAAATGTGGAAGTCTCCAATCACTGAAAAATAAAATATTATTTTTTAAATTAAAAACTAATGTTCATTATCATCAAAATAAAAAACTAATATTCATATTAGGTTGGTTTTATTTAAAAATATTATAAAACTTAGTCACAATCTAAGTGTGCTTACTTTATTGGTTGTTAATATATACTTTATTGGTTGTTAATATATTTCACGGTCGATATGAAATAAGATAATTTTATATCAACTTTTAAAATAATTAAAACAAAAAAACCCAATAAAATTAATATTATTTATATTTTAATTAAAACAAATAAAATTAGTATTATTTATATTTTATTTTTGAATTGAATATATAAATAAATCATTTTGAATTATGTTAACTAATTTATTTTAATATTAAACATATATATGTATATATGAACCACAATAAATATTTCAATGTACAATGAGAATAAGTAATTGAAAGTAAAAAGATCCAATTATTTCCTTGTAATAGTATAATAGTGATAAGAGGGAGACCTGTAATTAATTTAATTTTTACTATAAAATTAATGTGACATTTAAAGAATACTAATAGTATATATATATATATATATATATATATATATATATATATATATATATATATAAACAAAATATTTCAATATATAAAATTGAATAATATATAAATGTATTTAAAAATATATTAATAAAAAAAAATGATTTAATGTGGATAATGCAATCCATAAATAAAATATTTCAATGGTCATTTTAACTAAATTATTTCAATATCAAGCATTCATATATTATATATGATTTAAAATAATAATAATAATAATAATAAATGTTTATATATTATACAAATGTATATTTTTCTTATTGTTATAACATTTGAAGTATCATTATTTATTTATAAATAAAATATTTCAATGATCATTTTAACTAAATTATTTCAATATCAAGCATTCATATATTATATATGGTTTAAAATAATAATAATAATAATAAATGTTTATATATTATACAAACGTATATTATTCTTATTATTGTAGCATTTGAAGTATCATTATTTTACATTTTGATCATTTTCTTAAGGGTTAATTTTGAATGAAGTAAATATTTGTTGGAATTGCATTTTAAGTTATTGCATTCCATGTATTCAAAGGATTCTAGAGAGTTGAATCTATTTATGCATTCAAAAATGTAACTTAAAAATGAATAACTATATATATAAAAATAGATTAAGAAATTTTAACCACCATCTATCAAGCCTTTAGAAAAATTCAACTTTTAAAATTACAACTTTTTGAAATTTTACATTATAAAAAAAATTACACCCAAAAAAAATTGATTCTTGCTAAATCCTTGATTAAAATAAATATATATTAGTTCTAAGAATATCAACTCGTCTATATCTCTTTTGATTCATAAATAATTTGGGAGGTGAATTGTAGCAATGACGGGAAGAAGGTGGCAACGTCATCCTTGTTGGTCGCTAAAAGGAGTGATTGGTTGTTCTTTTAATTCATAGATAATATGTGAGGTCAATTGTGGCAATCAAGGGAAGCGAAGCTGGCAACATCCTTGTTGATCACTAAAAGAGATTGGTGGTTCAAATGGACGAGGGGCTTGATTGCAATGATTATATGATTTAGAAATAGTTACATGTTTAAAATTGAAACTGTTATTTTTTTTAAATGATTGGTTAAATGTATTTTTAACTGTAATTGTGTTAAGAGTTAGTGTGGGGAAAATGTGTAAATGTGATTTAGAAATGGTTATATGTTTAAAATTGAAATTGTTATTTTTTTTATAATTGGTTAAATGTATTTTTAATTATAGTTGTGTTAAGAGTTAGTGTGAGAAAGATTGGTAGGTGTTAAATGTATAAGTGTTTGTTTTAAGGTAAGCAAGATGTGCACTCCTTAAGCATTAGAGTTAGTGGAAGCATGGTATGTATACCATTTTTAAATGGTCAGTTTTTAAGTAGAGGCTAGTAGGAGTAGTCATTGATGTAGAGAAGTAGACATTAAAAACAGCGAGGTAACAGTAGAAGCAGTGTTTTTTCTAAATGATCCATTGCATAATCAATAACACTAATTTTCTCAATTATTTGCACTTAATTTTAAAAATTAAAGTTGTTTTTTACCCAAAAAAAATCTACAAAAATAGTTTGAAGGTTTCTGTGGTGTGAGTTTTGAGTTGTTGAATTCAAAATCTCCACAATATACATTTTTGCGTCAATTAATTTTATTTTTACCAAAACACACTCTACAAACTTAAATATAAAAAATCAATTTTATTACATCATTCTTATTTGAAAACAACTTTCCTAAATGACACTCTACACCATTTGTCACCGTTCGATTTTGTGTTAGACGATTGAAACATTATCAGCCTTCCGATGGGAATTTTTGTTAGTTAGGGTAAGTTTTCGTGAGTTAATATTTCGGCAGCCATATTGGTCTCTCGGCCCTACCATTGCTCTCTCGACCCCTGGCAGCAATGAAGAAACTGCCCCTGCTTCTCTCGACCCCTGGCAGCGATGAAGAAACTGACCCCTCGTAGCGATGAAGAGCAACGATGAAGAAACCGACCCTCCTCTCTCGACCCCTGGCAGCGATGAAGATACCGACCCTGCTCTCTCGACCCCTGGCAGCGATGAAAATATAGGTAGAGGTAATGTTGCTTTTACTGTAACCCTCGGTATTATTCGTTTCTTCCTCTAGGTTTATTTTTTCTCTGATGCTTTCCTCTACTTGCAGGTTGGAATAAGATGAGGTGAGCACTACTTGAGTTCTTCGACTTTCTTGGGGGTAATTTTCTCTCACGATTCTGGAAATCAAAGTTTGGCCTTTAACCTCATGTTGCAGTTCACTCAACTCCCAATATTGGTTCTCCAACTGCCAAGCTGAATCTTTCTTCCCATTCATGCTTTATCTGAGGGCTTCATTGCAACCAAGTTGACTGCTTTTGTTGTAAACCCTCAGCCCTTGCAACTTCAGTATACAACAAACTTCATCTAAACTTTTTGGAAAGCAGCTGTAAATACCTTTCATACCGAAAATAAGCCATAGGGGCCTCATTGGAGATGATTGAACGGTTTGTGCGATGGTTTTATTTTATTTATTGTGCTCTATGAACATTGTTTATAATTTGCATAAGTTTCTAGGGTTTTCTCCTCGCAGAGATGATGCAGGTGCAGGATTGTTCCAGTACCTAATACCAAATCGAGTTAAAATAAATGAATGAAGGGTTTGAAATGACAGGGAGAGGAGTTCACTGTAACCCAATTGGCAGTGAAGCGATGCATGGTAATTCAATTTAATTTGGGGATTTTTGGTAGCGCTGAGTCGCTGACCAAAACAAAATCAAAATCACTCACACTTCTCTCTGTCATACTGATATTTATTTCTGGAAAGGAAAGGTACCACTCATCATCTCATTTTCCATTCACTGTATTGAAGGTTCAATTTCATCCTCTGATTTTTCATTCATTTTATTGAGGGTTCAACTCCATCTTTGCTTGTTGTAATGTATTTACACATTCCAGGATGGAGGAGCCTGGTTTCCAAGGATTCTGGGTCACGAGGGTGCAGGGTATGTTCATTTTATATATGGTCTTTTAATTGCATTAGGGTAATTGAAGTGTATTAATAGATGTGTTATGTCTATGATAAAAAAAACGTATGATTTTTTTAATCCCTTCCCCTGTTTCCTAGGATTTTGATGGTTAAAATGAATCTATCGTTTCTTCCTCTACTCTGTTTTCAAAATTAAAGTATTTATTAGCTATGTTATTATGACATATTATTCAGCCAACCGGGATTTGCAGGATTGTATAATGTGTGACTCACTTATGTAGGATTGTAGAAAGTGTGGGAAGTGAAGTTACAGAGTTGAAAGCAAGAGATCATGTGATTCCGACATACATGGTAGAATGCAAAGAATGTGAGCTCTGTCATCGAGGAAAGAACAACATTTGTCAAGTTTTCAGAATCAACTTCATGAACGGAGTTGCTTACACTGACAAAAAATGTTGATTCTCTGTCAACGGAAAACCCATCCATCATTTCTTTGGGTTGTCCACATTCAGTGAATATACAGTGGTGCAAGCATCCTGTGTAGCGAAAGTGAATCCAGAAGCTCCTTTGGACAAGATATGTTTGCTTGGATGCAGAGTTTCGGCAAGTAGTATAATCATACATTCTCCACTAAAATACACCTAGATCTGATATCCTTGCCCTGCAAAAATACACAAAAGTACAATGGTCGATGCATCATGAAATGGGGCCTCGTTTTTCATTTCCAGGATTTGGAGCTGCCTGGAACGCTGGGAAGGTGAAGTCCGGTGATTCGGTAGTAATCTTTGGATTGGGCACCATTGGCTTGGTTGTAAGTTGTCCTGAATATCTGAAGCAGCAACTATACATACACATATTTACATAAAGAATTGCTCCTGTGCCGAATAGAGTAGTTTGTATTTAGTGTCTTTCTACCTGTATATTAGTGAATTCATCCTTGTTCAGGTTGCAGAAGGGGCTCGAATAGCTAAAGCTTCCAGAATCCTTGGAATTGACATCGACCCACGAAAGGAAGAAAGATGTGGCTTGGAAACCATACACAGCAATAACCTCTATTACTAGAGTCTATATAAACCATAATGCTTTGGGCTGATTCCCTTTAACTGTTGCACATGGGTATGGCTATTCTGAAATTAATAGGTGCCATTTTCTTTCCTAACAGCTAAACGATTTGGGATCACTGAGTTTCTTAATCCATCCGATTTGGATAAACCCATTCAAGAGGTAATTTGTAAGTCTCCAGCACTTGTTCTTTTTGGTCTATAGGACTGGATTTAAGGGCATGAACATTACTGATGTGAATGGCATGTTGGGATTTAATGAATACTGCAGCTGTTACTTGTGTGATAATTTTGATGAGACCTGTGTTTTCTGTTGTAAAACAATAGATGACGAGGCCTTAATTAAAAAGATGCGCCTACCCCCTTTTTCTCACTAAGTAAAGTGCATTGCTGATAGCAAGTGATTACAGAGATGACTAAAGGAGGAGTAGATTCAAGCTATGAATGTGTTGGAAGAGTCGAACTTATGCTCTGCGCACTTAAATGCTCTCACCCAGTTTGATTTTTTGTATCCTAAATGATTTTTCACATTTAGTATGTCAATTGCAATCATTTTTCAATGATCCAACTTGGTGTTTGCAAGAACATAAAAGACTAATTAGGTTTGGCCTCCTCTGTCATCACAATTTCGTTGGGCATGTTTTGTGATTTGCGTTGCAGGTATGGGGAAAAACAGTGATATTGGGTATAGATGATATTGATAAGAAGATGTGTTTCAGTCCTTTGGAGCTTCATGATGGGCGAAAGCTCAAACTTTCACCCTTTGGATGTCTCAAGATTTCTGGTGTACCCAAGCTTGTAGATAAATACATGAAAAACGTAACTTCTCAATCTTCCTGCTCTCAGATATCTTCCAAATTGAACAAATACATCGGAGAATGAATTGAGAACATATTTGGTAATGATTGCAGGAATTTGATCTAGACAAATACATAACCCATAGAATGGCGTTCTCAGATATTAATGCTGCCCTGGAGATTCTTTTAGCTGGGAAGTGCATAAGGTGTGTTCTTTATATGGATCATGATTGATAAGGATAAAACAGAGGACAACACAGATTTTGTGTCATTGTGGACTGCAAAGATAATGATTGAAATTTGATAGGATAAAACAGAGGAAAAAAAAGATTTCATATTATTGTGGACTGCAAAGATACATATGGAACATCTTCTCACAAAGATCAATAGCATTACTGTCTTTTTGGAAAGCAGCGGTAAAACATAATACTTAACCCACATTATGTCATGAACCCTTTATAATAAACAATTTATCACCGCGCTCACCATTGAATATCGAAACCACATATTAAAATGGAATGTCATCTGGCATGTTTTGTGATTTTGACCCCTGCAATTCTTGTTTGGGATTAGCTTGTACCCCTGAGCTGGGTGAAAGATTATAATGTTTCTCTACCTCACCCAAAGGCTGCCATGGGCATATGGCAATACCATTATCCAAATGGGCATAGACCATGATGGAAAACTGTCCCTCGGGCTTTTGCCCCTTTCCGAATCCAAAAAATCATTATTGCAAGCACCTTACTACATACTCTGCCCCATTGTAGTTGTGGTAAACATAACCATTTCTTTCAATAACTCAAAATAGAAAGGAAAATATCATTTAGGAGACAACCACCTAATCTAAATTAGGAGACAACCACCATTAAACTAGGTTATTCATCCTCGACCTATCAATCATATCACTATTTTGTGGGCACCCATTAACATGAAGATTGTGGTGTATTGAAATTTCACCATATCTGACAATGGAAATCAAAATAACATGTATTGGGGACTAAAATTCATTTCCTTGATGTTGAAGGAGTAGAGCACTGAAATATCAATGGTAGTAATATTCAAGTGTAAAATTGTCATATCAAGATTCTCAAGAGGCAAGATGACTTTGAGAAGCTGTCAAGGCCTCTTCGGTGAGAGAATATTGAGACTGGCATGTGTTTCAATCACAGTCACCTCTACATCAGAGATTGCAGACTTGCTTGCTGCAGTGAGTTCATTGTGCTGATCCAAATTAGAGTTTTACATGTCACATTTCAGTTCTGCTCGTTGTGAAGAATATGAAGTATACTTTGGAGAGAGGAAGAAACCGTTGAAGGGACTGGCAGTTGATTTGGGACTCTGAGATCCTTCTAGTCAATGTTGAAATATAATATATGATGGATGTCACTCAATATTGTATATCAAGTACATTTTGTAAGATTACATGAAAATTATGCAGTTGGTAGTCACATACAAAATTCTCTATCACACTCAACTAAATCCCTGGGTTGCAAATCTTCATTTGCATAACTATAAGTTGTCAGGTCCAAGTCGTAGCTTTGATGCCTGGGCTACCCTCAATCTCCTGTCTCTATGCATATACAAATAATACACTTCAAGTTTTCCCAATTAATTTTTTAATCTGGGCACACTTACACTATGTGGAAGCTAATTTTATATCAAGGTTGCAAAACCCATAAAGCATATAGTAAGCTCTCCTAATAAAACCCTGCAAATATTTCATTTCAATTCAGAACTATTTTGCAACCCTCTCATATATAAAACTCAACATATATTAATAACTGGACCGCGCAACATGTCAATCATCCCATTCGAAGTTCATTGACCCAAATTACAACCTTTTTCCTCACACCAACTCGCTTTAATGGACTTTAGCACAACGCAATATAATAATGGTCCAGCTTACCATCCACGGCTCTATTATTACCTATCCAACCATAATATGTATCAACATATATTGTGCTTCGCCCAAATGTTATGGAACATTCAAATAGCCTCATACCTTATGTTAAGGCACCAGCAAATACTTTGAATTACTTCTGAAATGAACCTTACGGCCTTCATAGTTTGCATTAACCACTTAATGGAGATTACCCTCATCATGGTTACACTCACCCTTTACAACCTCATCTCAACTATAATATATGAATATAGTTGCCTTCCATTTAAGCGTTAATAATCATTATAAAATAAGATCTTGGTCTTGAACCTATATCCAACGCTAATGCATACGAACCATGCGAACATAGCAAATTAAGGTTTGACTCAATCACCAACACATATTAAACCGATTTTCTCGGGCCCACAGCTAATATTTACCTCACCATTTAAACTTTGGACATCGCATAACATGATCATCGTTAGATCTCAAGGGCCGAGCATCGGACGGATCTGGAGGAATTCGTGTTTTTTTAACTCCCAAGCTTTAATGCTCCAAAATCACACGAAATGGGTTATAATTTAAAACCGCCCCACACTTACGTGTCACACGCCGATGCATATAGCATTTTTTTCACCAAATCTATTTACCACTTTTATTTCACGCGATATTGCTGGTAATTGTCTCCGAAACCGCTTCACTGTTCATTAGTCAGAGTTCCGTTCTCAGGGTTCTGCCTCTCTTTAAATGTTGTTTTTTTCACGATTCTGTTGTGCTCTGCCATTGAACAATTCAACTGATTCTTAACACCCTCAGCACCATTCCAAGTTTCG
>CM076578.1:1178340418-1178458545 GCA_034641835.2 Pinus albicaulis | reverse complement strand
CCACTTTATTCTGCTGGCAAACCAAACATTTCGCCACAAACTTTTGAATATCAGATTGAAGGCCATCCCAAAAAAATTATTTCTTCACCTTGTGGTAAGTTTTTAAAAATCCCGAGTGTCCTCCTAAAGGAGAAGTGTGAAATTCCAGAAGAATCTTTTGTTTTAGATGGGAATTCTTACAAAGATATAAGCGATCTTTGTACCATAAGGAATCATTTTTCCAACTAAATGTATGAGATGTACTAGGATCTTGCTGCAACTTTTGAATGAGTATCCATACATCTTTGTCCTTCTTCCATTCATCTCTTGCTTCAGTTATCCAATCTGGTTGGATAATAGAAATGGCACAAAGCAATGCTTCCACCTCTTCATTCTTTCTTGAGAGTGCATCTGCAACAACATTTAGCTTTCCTTTTTTGTATATTATTTCAAAGTCATAACCCAACATCTTTGTGACCCATTTTTGCTATTCTTCTGATGATAGTCTTTGTTCCAAAAAGTGTTTAAGACTATCATGATCAGTTTTTACCTTGAAGTGTCTTCCCATTAGGTAAGTTCGCCATTTCTTTAGTGCCTGCAATATTGCTAACATTTCCTTCTCATAAATAGGTTTCTGTAAATACTTTCCTTTGATTGGACGACTTTAAAAAGAAATGGGTCTTCCTTCCTGCATTAAAACAGCACCAATTCCATTTCCTGAGGCATCACATTCCACAATAAAGGTTTTTGTGAAGTCTGGCGTAGCTAAGACCAATGCTAGGCACATTGCCTCTTTAAGATGTTCAAAGGCCTTAGTTGCTTCAGGAGTCCATGAAAATGCATCTTTCTTCAATAACGTTGTTAGAGGTGCTGCTATTCTCCCATAATTCTTAACAAACTTGCGATAATACCCTGTTAACCCGAGAAATCCTTGCAACTTCTTTATGGTTGTGGGGACTTTCCATTCCTTAATGGCTTTAATTTTGTTAGGGTCTACTTTAACACCCTCGTGAGATACAATATGACTCAGATATTCCACCTCTTGTACTCCAAAGAAACATTTGGATGTTTTTGCATATAATTGTTTCTCCTGCAATAGTTTGAGCACCCTGTCAACATGTTCATCATGATCCTTCCAAGACCTGCTGTAGATTAGTATATCATCAAAAAATACTAGCACAAATTTTCTAAGGAAGGGTTTGAAAATGGAACTCATCAACCCTTGAAATGTAGAAGGTGCATTGGTAAGGCCAAAAGGCATGACCAAAAATTCATAATGACCCTCATGAGTTCAAAATGTTGTTTTTGGAATATCTTCAGTCTTCATTCTAATTTGATGATATCCTGAACGAAGATCCAACTTGGTAAAATAAATTGCTCCATGTAATTCATCCAATAATTCATCAATCATAGGAATGGGAAATTTGTCTTTAATGGTGAGCTTATTGAGCTCCCTATAATCCAGACACATTCGCCATGATCCATCCTTCTTGTGTACCAATACTATAGGAACAGAGAAAGAACTTTGACTAGGTTGAATTATACCCGCCTCTAACATTTCTGCAATCATACGTTCAATTTCTCTCTTTTGGAAGTAAGGATATCTATAAGGCCTGATGTTGTGTAACCAACTTCAAAAATAGAAGAAAAGAGATATAAACGCCTTATAAATAAGCCACTTCGAGGGGGCAACCTCCAATACATTACATAAATGAACAATTTTTGGATGATACAATTTACAAAACCTCCTTTCTATATATAGGAGTCCATGGGGCCATAATGTAATCCTAGTGGGCCACAATGTAATCCTAGCCGACCTAACAATAATAATTTAAGGGCATGTTGATGCCTCGAAAATCGCTGCAACAACATTGGGGGATAACCCACGTCCAGGACCTTAAAACTGACTCCTTTAGTTTGGAATGGTGGCTCGGATATGATGGGACGATTTCGATAAGATAGAAATGGGTGAATGAGTGATAATAAGTGGTATTGGATGGATATTTAATGCATAAGCAGTAAATATAAATGACTATTATATCAGGGAAGTTTCTATTCTTAAGTGCAACGTTTGATGATCAATGTTTGTCGATAGGCATATAGATGACACTATTCCGTAAACAAAGATATTCATTTAAATAATAATTACTTCATTCAATTAGTTGAATGAAGTAATTGATAAAATATTATTACACTTATCTCAATTTATATCATTGACATATATATATGATTGAAAGAAGAAAGCATACCATAAACATCCAATAGTGGAAGGAATACGAAATACTATTGAAACACATACATATATCCAATGATAGCAAAAGTAATCAAACAACAATTTATATAAAGAAATGGATTAGGACATAGATAATAGTACCATATGAGCTGCAAGTCATTCCCCAATATCAATCGCTATTTGAGATTCTTCTTTCAACGCAAAAATACTTTCACACAAAGGCAGTGTGCACATTTGCATAAAAAGCTTTCTTATCAAAATTAGAATAATTGGTCGAGTTTTATAAAAAAAATACACACAGTACAGTGAAGTGTAACTTCAGATTTAAGTCATATACAAAACTTTACGACCCTTTCTAAATGCATGAAAGGGCCTATAAATACTAATTCTATCTAAATATCTATGAAACTGAAAAATCTACTTAATTGGTATCATACGATCTTGAATATCTCCATCATGTCGATACGCGTGTGGCATGAATCATCACTTAGGATGTTCATTTCTAATTACGAGCTGGCAAATTGCAAGCATCGACTCCGCTCAGGTGGCAAAGAGTCGGTTAAGGCGCGAATTGAGTTGGGCATCATAGGTGGCGTCCCTACATTTCGGGAATGATGCATCCGTGCATCGAGAGGCATTTGAGGAGGCTCTCTCTGCAGGTACATGAGTTTGACTAAGAACATCAAATAGGTGTTCCATGTCAGCCCAATTCTACTGTGATGTCTGCGATTTTCTCCTGACTACGAGTAACATGGTAGCAATGTTTTTAGTGATGTCAATTTGCAGACTTATGCTTGTGTTTGCCGGATTACGCACTCAATTTCGAATGGGTTCGGATTCGATTTCGTTCTCACTTCGAATTTCTCCGAAGGAAAATGCTTTGTTGTACTTCTTCTCGGGCTCGGAAAATGATACATACGCATAAATCATTAGCTTGGAATGAGCAGAAGACTCTCCCATCTGCAGTGCGAAGGTTGCAGTAAGTGATTGGGAGTTCCTCAGTGCCCACCTTACTACATCTAATTGTATGGGAGAATTTGTTCCGAGCGCTATCAGATGAAAGAAAGAGTTAGCTAAGTCCTTTAAAGTACCTTCAGATTTCTGAGTGGTATATTTGTGGCTTCCTCTTTTGTTGTTGCTTCGGGTTCTTCGGCTTCTATCAAATTATAGGTACTTTGCCAAGAAGTTTTGCCAAGACTAGAACATGTAGTATCGGACATCAATCCTTTCTTTGTTTCACGATCAGTGATGGCTTGCTCTATAGCGCGGCGGAAGCGTTTGCGGTTTCTTGGACTTCTTCCCCATTTTTGGCAGTATCTATCGACTTAGAATTCTGCACGGGGAGAAAAATGGCGCAACGAGAGAAGCGATAGTAAAAACCAAACACGGGAAATATATTCGTGATGAAGAATTAACTTAATGATGCTATGGATTGTCTGAAAAAGATTTTAAACTTAATATTTCATTAAATGGCCGCAAAAACCCGTCAATCATTTAATATCCATCACGTCGTTTATTGTTGAAATGATTTGTTTAAGCGTGCCTTGGCCGTTTTGGCGGTTGGGCGCGAGGTGAATCTTCATTATAAAGATAAGGCTTTTAATACGAATTAATCGTAATATCCCCGTTTAACGGCTTTTTCAAAGTTTGTGCTTTGGCTTTATTGCATACGCATCGGGAAAAAACGGCGCTTTTCTTAAGTTAGCATCTCTTAGAATCTACGATCGCCGATAGCGATATCGCATCGCATCGGGAGCATTGGCCAGGGGCTCTATGTTAAAGTATGCATGTATTGCCGATCCTTGGAATTGCGTGTTATCGCATCGGTGCCAACCAATGTTTCCATAAGTTAAGTCTCTCTGTCATTGAGATATGCGATCTTCTGCCGATCGCTTTATCATAATGATAAAAGACAATTGTTTATATCCCAAAGTTTATTATTGGTTTGTATATGGAAAATGTTTCATGTAATGTTCTTTATTTCATGTTCGGACCTTTTCAAAATAATACAAAATTGATACCAATAAAAAGTAAAAGGGTCCCATTTCATATTATGTTATTATGAATAAAAATTATATGAAATGGGGGGTTGTTGTAGAGGACAACAATTGGCTGATTATTTGGAAAAGCAGTTATCTGAAAAGAAGTATGAAAATACTTAAACTTTTAAAAAATAGAGTTTTAATCAAAAAAGAAAATTCTAATATAACTAAGTATATATGCATTCCGAATAATATGAAACTATTTCTTGCTAATTTCTTCTCTTTGTTTAAAAATTAGATACATTCTAAGTTTTTAATAGGCCTTTATTGGTTTATAATGATAAACAGAGAAAACCTTTCCAAAAGCGGCTTTTTGGTTAACTTATCTGTCATGGTAGAGCCTCTCTTTGCCAATGGCGATTTCATAAGTTTGATAGGGATACCTTTAACCATGTTATTATTGTCCATTATCCATCCATTTGAGAGTATGATTAACAAAATGAATTCAAAATATGCTTTCATATTTTTGTATTTCCTTTTATTTTTACTTGTTATTTTCTAGATAAAGCCATTGTCTGGTTTGGTGGCGGTGTTTTGACAATGCCATTCACCGAGCAAAGTAATCTAGCAGAACAAGGCTGGCTCGTGATGAGACCCCTTGTCTTATAATTCTAAGCCATTACCTTTGTTTTGGTATGCGGTATTGGTAATGTCGGTTAAACTATTTCCTATGATCATGGTAAACGGGCTTGTAATAAGACCTCTTATCTTTTATATCAAATTTTTAAATTACACTTTGAGTAATCATAAACTTTGGTGAATGGGATGGACAATTTTCTCCTTAAGTAAATGGATGACAAGGTAAGAGTTGAAGATCTTTGAGTGGATTAGTTTGTTTTGATATTGATAACCTTTTAGTTGACGAATTTAAAAAACATAAAATGATTTTCAATACTTCTAAACTTTGAAAAGTTGGCAAAAATTGAAGGGTGGCTTGAGAATGCAATTATACCTAGTTTCCTAGAAATTGTTCATCTTGTTAGAGACTTCTATTTATTTAAAAGTAAATATCAACGAGTTCTTTCTTTTGAGCAACTTTTTAAATGTCAATGAAAAGGTCAAATAGAAGATACCTTACAACTTTATTTCCTAATGATCCTAAAAAAATTAAATCCTACTTTAGAACTAAGGAGAAGGAAATACCTTCTCAATTGAAGATTTCTTTAAGATGAGGCCATTAACGGAAGAGAATCCTTCTTTCTGTTAGATCTTCTGTATTTATGAATGTCGAATGGCCTATCTTCTCAGCGATCTGAAAATGGTCAAGCCACATCTTTTGGAACTTGGTATGTTTACCTTTATCCTCATGGGCTATCCCATTTCGAGGAACTAGATCACCAACTTTGCAATTGTTTAGAACTAGATGGCTGAATCAAATGATTTTTTATTATCTGTGTGTTTTTTGCATGAGTAATTTTAGCCTTTTCTCTTTCTTCTTCTAATTTTAAAATTTGATCATGTCACAAGTTGGATAGAAGAAGAGGCTTTCTTCAATAAAGCGATTACTAAGGCTAGAGAAGGAAGTGCTAGATTGGTTGGTAGTATTGCTTCTTTCCCATATACAACAATTGAATGGAGAAGTACCTATGGAGGCCTTACGTGTTATTCTATGCGCCCATGATGCGAATATTAAAGATTTATGCCAATTTTTATGATTACGTTCAATGGTTAAACGAATTATTTTAAGGAGATTTTTATTGGTAGATTAAACGCTAGACCATTACCCTGGGGATAATAATTTGCAGAATATTTTAGTTGGTTTAAAACCTCTTTTAATAGCAAACTCAAACAATAGCATTACGAGATAAATAAGATGCATTATCAAAAACAAGAGCATTAGGGACACCAAACCTGGTAATGATAGATTGATCTATAAATTCTATAATTCCTTGAGAGTTGGTTGTTTTTAACGGAATTGCTTCAACCCCACTTGGTGAAGTAATGTATGATAAGGATATACTTATCTTGTTTAGAAGGCGAGGAGAAATTTCCCCAACGATATCTAATCCCCATTGTTCGAGTTTGCTCAATGTTGGTAGTTTGCAAAGGGAAAGGCTGCTTTCTTTGTCTTCCACTTTGGAGGTTGAAACAACTTTGACATTTCCTTACATATTCGTGAGTATCTCTACCGAATAAAGTGGGCCAATATCCGAGCATGAATGATTTTGTGGTGTTGTGTCGGCTCCAAAATGTCCTCAGTAGTCCATCGTGTAGCTCTGCAAAACCTTTTGTGCTTGGAGTTTCTAGGCATCTTAATAAAAGCTGAATCATAGTTTTGTTTAAAAAGTACATCATCGTGATTATGAAGTTTTTGCTTTTAATCTAATGGCTCGTTTGTTTTTTTATAAGAGATTAGGAGGTGCATATCCATTTTTCAAATAAAAGATTAAATGCATATTGAGATTCGAATTGGTAATACTTATCGATTGATTTCTTCCATATGTTGCAGCATCCCTGATTTTGGAATGTTGGATGCTCTTGCTAACAATCTGCAAAAAACCTTGACCTCTCACACAATCTTTGCTGGCTTGATTTCCAAGTCATACTCTTGAAGTCTTTGTAACCCAATTGGCCTTTTTTTCACCTAATTCCCTTTGGATCAGTAATTGTCTTGCTGCGAGGAAAAAGGAACTATCACCTTTGTATGAGCTTTTAAAAGGAATGGCCTATAGTGTTTAATGGCTTTGTCTGACAGGCTTGTTTTTCAACTTAGGAGTAATTTAGTTACGCACCACGGAAATTTGAACTAAAAAAATGAAATCGGTCACTTCAAGGTCATGATCATTAATGCTGGTGAGTCTTGCTTGCATAAGATGAATCGGATGCGATAGTATACAATGTGTAAATGATTAGAAAAATTAGGAGTGTTTAGAGCGGGCATTGATTATTGATTGTTTGATTAAATCAAATGCTTCTTTTTCCACGGATCCCATTTAAACAGATTTTTCTTAATCATGTAACAATGGTAAAATAATACGAGAAAATCAGGAATAAATCTTTTGACAAAGTTGAATCGACCTAAAAAAGTGCATGGATTTTTTATTATGGGAAATGGGATTTCAGAAATTTCTTTAATCTGTCGGGATCAATATAAATACCATCTTTGGAAACAATAAAACCAGGAGCTTACCTTGATCAAGAGCAAAGAAAGATTTTTTAGAGGGATTGAGTGAGATACCATATCTTTTGCGGCGTTGAAAAAATTTGATTTAAGTCGCACAAATGATTGGATCTCTTTTAGAAAATACGGTAATATCATCTAGATAGACAACCTCTTGTTTATTAATCAATCCTTTGAAGCGATATCCATTGCTCTTTGGAATGTGGCTTTTTGCATTAATAAGTCCGAAAGGCATTTTCGATAAGCATAAGTTCCCCATTTTGTTAAGATGTAGTTTTAAATTAAATCATCGGGATGAACCAAAACTTGGTTATATCTGAAAAACCATCTAAAAAGGACATTAGTCGAGCACATGCGATTGGAGTATCTTGCTCCATAGTAGGTAATGGGAAGTTATCTTTAAGGCTTGCTTTATTCAGATTTCTGAAATCTATACAAATCCTAATGTCGCCATTTTCTTTCTGACCGGCACCATATTAGAGACCGGTTTAGTGTCGAGCAGGAAAAATGATCTTAGCTTTCAAGAGTTTATTGAGTTCGATTTTATTTGACTCTCTAAGTTTGGATGTATTTCCTTAATTCTCTTCCAAGTCGGTTTCGATTGGGAAGCATTGGAATGGTATGTTGGATAATAGTTGTATCATACGTCTTTAGATGCATCATATTTCCAAGAAAAAAACATGTTTATGTTTCTTTAAAAGAAGTTTAATAAATGCTTCTTTTTCTTCTCTGAAAGTCCTAATCCTAGATTAACGTTTTGAGGATTTTGTTCGGTGCCAAGGTTTATCAATTCAAATCTTAAGTAGAGCTTTGGAGCTTTGGATTAGTTATAGGTTTAAATCATCTTTAATATCATAAAGATCCTCAAGCTTCACCACCCAGGCTTTGGAATCGGGAATTTTCTTCGGATTTACCTCTCATTTGAAGATCATGTTCGCTTTCCTCGATGATCTGGTCATCATGAAGCACTACGAAGTTAAAAATTGTAAAATGTCTTCATCGTTATTAAACACTCTCCAATTAGTGACATTGTCGGGAATTGATGGCCTAAAAAGTAATTCTATTGAAAATCTATCTGGGCTATAATCTTCGGAGGGTGATATGAGTGCGGAGGCAACATTGGCTAGCAGTCTGGCTGGCTGAATTTTGAGACCTAGGGATAGAAGAAATATTGAATGCGAAAAGGAGTGCGTGGTGAGTTCTTGTACCGGCGATTGATAATGTTTGAGGGTGATTTGAAAGGCAGTGGTGTATTTCTCCTTTTTTGTTTAATGATAATTTCAGAATCGTCGAATACCTTCAAATATTGCACTTTAAGGCCAATTGCTTTATACAGAACCTTGGATTAAGGCTTCATGTTGTATTATTTGTGCATTCAAATTCTAATCTACGGGGACGGCATTGTTTTTCTCCTTGCGGGCTAACGAATACACCTTTTATCTGAACCTTCGTTAGATTTAGAGCCGTCAAAATATAAGACCAAAATAAAAGTATTAACAATCTTATTCTGATTTCGATATCACTAGCATCTTGACCTATCGGTTTGTGAATAGTTTTCAATGTGATGTTAAGCGTTTCTTGAGAAAGGGATAGTTGGCTTGATGAGATTTCCAAAAAATGACTCATTGAATAATTTCCCAAGATGTTGTTATTAAAAGCAATTGTGAGATTTTCTGTTCAAAAATACGATACGAGTATGGGTCATGTGTTTCTCTCGATTGATTTTTATTTTGATTTGGCTTTCCCTTATAGGGTAACCACATATTGAGACCAATCATTTAGAAATATACCCATGGGCTTTTTAGACCAATCCCTACTCAAAAATCAAACCATAAAATTCGGGTATATCAGCTATCGAGATATCCAATTCGTTGAACTACTAGTGGATCAGCTGTAACACGATAGTTGCAATTAATCTCTCCACAAACCTGGACCTTGGTTACGTAGCGTACAATGTGTATGGAAGACTTTTTGGGGTTCTATGTTCGGCTTGGAACAAGCTGAAAGGCGGCATTATATTGGATGATGCCCACGAGTCAATTAAACAATTGTGTAGGTTTCTGTTGTATATCTCAAAAGTCAAAAGGAAGGGTGGAGTATGAGAATTTGATCTATCTGTCAGAATTGAATCGGTAAAGCTATATCACATACACGAGAAGGTGGTTGACAGAATCATTTGCGGCTTTAGCGGGAAGAGGTGAACGAGGGAGCAAACATTCAATTCTTTTAGAAGCAATTACCAACGATGTTTTAATTTGCTAAGTTCAAACATAGTAATGTTTGCCTTAGTTTCTTTCACTATCATCAACAATATTGTAATCCATTGAATCGGATACTACTAATGTTTTGGATGTTGAAGGAGTACTTGAAGTTGAAGGTAGGTTTTTGGGGCTGCTGCGGGTGATTTCTTTGTAGGTACTTTTTTCCTTTGTTGTAGCGGCTTACACACTTTTCTAGTTTCTTTGAAGTTGTCTGAATAGGTTGGAAGTACCTTTACTCCTAGTAGAGGCAATTAAAGCTTCTTCATCATTATACGTATGGGAGTTGGGCGGTATAAAATCCCACATGCCATGGCATTCAACAACTTCTTCTTCATCATCGGTTGGTGAGATTGTTTCCTCTTCTTCTTCTTGATTTGGGTCTGCATAAGATATGATATTTGGTGGTTTTGATTAGGTTTTCTTATAATTCTTAAAGACCTTTTGGTTGAAGTTTCGGTGACTTGTTTCTTGATTTCAATCATTTCATTTGACATGTCTTGAGGACCTTTTGGAGGCCTTCCATATCATATGGATCTTTCGAATTTTCTTCTTTGAGTCTTCTTTGAATGAAACTTTTTTGGTTTTTCTTTCCTCAAGCGCGCTTTCTTTTCTAAACGTGTCGTTTTTCCTGACAAGTGCTTCTTTCATGTTTCGGCAAGTGTTGGTTTTTGCGGCCTGTCTACAAAAATAGCTATATATTGGCGGAGTAGGGCGGTAATATACCACTCACTTCGATTTGTTCACTTGGTTTGAAGTCGTTGGGGATTTTATTCAAAAGTTTATTGAAACGAGCATTAAATTGTTTAATGGGTTCCCTATGCTCTATCCTAAGATTGGAGAGATCATTTATTAGTGTAGCTAAAGATCTAGTCTCCATACTTAGTGAGAAAGCGTTGGCAAATGTCCCCAGCGTAATAGAATCGGAAGGCGAGGGGAAAAATACCGGGATCCTGGCAGTCACTAACGATGTATAAGGAAAAAGCCTAACAACGACATCTTGCTCAGTTACTCCTTAGAGTCTTTGCTAACATGAAGTTATTGATATGTTCCTCGGCTTGGGTTCCACTTCTGGATTAAACTTGGGTAGCCATTTTGGAGCATCTGTAATGCATGTAATGAATGCGGGCATATTAGTGCACAGTCGGATCCATGGATGCGCCATTGTAATACCGGTGGTGGATGATGTTTGTTGAAATTCCGAGATGTTTGGGAAGGAATTGATGTTGAGGAGTGGTTGAGATGTTGAAGTTGCAAGTTCCTGGTGAACAACAATATGTAATGAGGGAGTGGATGGTTGACTTCGCGAGGGGAAGATGAGATGGAGGATGTGGATGAAAGTGCTTCAATCAGAATCTTCGGTCTGTTTTTTCTTTTGCCCTTTTTCTTTTAGGTAAAGGGAATTCGATAGGTTCAATGCCGAGCTTTTCACTACGAAGTCTAGTGAGAGGGTGAGGTAGATTGAATTGCGAAGTCTCTTGCTTTGAGATAGCTCGGATTTACGTGGTGAAATCGAGAAACTCTGGTTATGGATGAAGGTAGACTTGGGAGATTGAACTTAATTGTTACGAAGTATGGTGGGTTTGAGCGGTGATAGTGAGACCTCTTCTTGCTTGGATCTTGAAGAATCGACGTGCGGTGGGAAGTCTGAGGTGATGCGGAGGAGAATTACTCTTAGAATGGTTTGCGAGACTTAGGTTTGCTTGCCATTCACGATTGATGGCCCTCCTTCTAGCGCCAAAAATGTTGATGCCTCGAAAATCGCTGCAACAACATTGGGGGATAACCACCGTCCAGGACCTTAAGACAACTCCTTTTCGTTTGGAATGGTGGCTCCGGCCCGAGATATGATGGGACCGGTTCCCGATAAAGAATAGAAATGGGTGAATGAGTGATAATAAGTGGTATTGGATGGAGTATTTAATCTATGACAAATATGTGACTGTATATCCGGGAAGTTTCTATTCTTAAGTCACAGCGTTTGATGATCAATGTTTGTCAATAGGCATATAGATGACTTCATTATTAACAAGATATTCATTTAAATAATAATTACTTCATTCGATTAGTTGAATGAGAAGCAATTGATAAAATATTATTACACTTATCTCAATTTATATCATTGACATATATGTGATTAGAAGAAAAAGCATACCATAAACATCAATAGTGGAAGGAATACGAAATACTATTGAAACACATACATATATCCAATGATAGCAAAAGTAATCAAACAACAATTTATATAAAAGAAATGGATTCGGACATAGATAATAGTACCATATGGTTTGCCAAGTCATTCCCCAATATAATCATGCTTAGATTCTTCTTTCAGCATAAAAATACTTTCACACAAAGAACAGGTAGTGCACATTTGCATAAAAAGCTTATCAAATTAGAATAATTGGTCGAGTTTTATATATACAGTACGGTAGTGTAACCAGTTACAAGTCATATACAAAACTTTACGACCCTTTCTAAATGCATGAAAGGGTCTATAAATACTAATTCTATCTAAATATCTATGAGCGAAAAATCCTACTTAATTGGTATCATACGATCTTGAATATCTCCATCATGTCAATGCGCGGTCGGCGGCATGAATCATCACTTAGAGGCTGTTCATTTCTAATTCGAGGCGGCAGGTACAGCGCATCAATCCGCTCGGTGGTGGTTGGTGGCAATTGAGTTGGGCATCATAGGTGAGCGTCTGCATTTTAGGAATGATGCATCCAGGTGCATCGAGAGGCATTTGAGGGAGGCTCTCATTTGTAGGTTTGACTAAGAACATCCAATAGATTGTCCCATGCCATCAAAGCTGTTAATTCTACCAATTAATCTGCCGGTTTTCTCATTCGGTAACATGGCTTGCTCAATGTTTGTTGATGTCAATTTGGAAGACTTATGCTTGTGTTTCTTAGGATTCTTGCCTCCAATTTCGAATGGGTTTGGATTCGGTTTCGTTCTCACTTCGAATTTCTCCGAAATGCTTTGTTGTACTTCTTCTCGGGCTCGGGCAAATGATACATCTGCACTCAAATCATTAGCTTGGAATGGGCAGACTCTCCCATCTCTCTGTGGTGCGAAGGTTAAGTAGTGATTGGGAGTTCCTCAGTGCCCACCTTACTACATCCGTGTATGGGAGAATTTGTTCCCGAGCTGCTATCCGATGAAGGAAAGAGTTAGCTAAGTCCTTTAAAGTACCTTGATTTACGAGTGGTATCGGCTGTGGCTTCTATTGTTGTTTCTTTGGGTTCTTGATTCTATCAAATTATAGGTACTTTGCCAGAAGTTTTGAACTTGAGAACATAGTATCGGATATCAATCCTTTCTTTTTTGTTTCGCTTGATCGGTGATGGCTTGCTCTATAGCGGCGCGACGTTTACGGATTTTACTTGGACTTCTTCCCCATTTTGCTTGTATCTATCGGCTTAAGAATTCACGCACGGGGAGAAAATGGCGTACATGACCCGATGGTAAAGCCAAACACGGGGGAAATATATTTAGCGATGATAGAAGAATTAACTTAATGATGCTATGGATTCAATCTGAAAAAGATTTTAAACTTAATATTTCATTAAATGGCATAAAAACCCGTCGATCATTTAAATATCCATCCGCGTGGTTTATTATTTAAAATGTTTATTCGCGTGCCTTGGCCGTTTGGTTGAAGCGTAATTGAATCTTCATTATAAAGATAAGGCTTTTAATGCAGTGTCGTAATATCGTTTAACGACTTTTCCAAAGTTTGTGCTTTGGCTTTATTGCATCATCGGAAGAAAACGGCGGCTTTCTTAAGTTAGCATCTCTTAGAATCTCTGATCACCGATAAGCGATATCTTATCGCATCGGGAGCATTGAGCAGGGCTCTATGTTAAAGTATGCATGTATTGCGATCCACGTTAAAGTGTTATGTATCGGTGCCAACCAATGTTTCCATAGGATTCTGTCTCCTCGTGTCATTTGCGTTATGCGATCTTGCGATCGCTTTATCGCAATGATAAAATTTAATTGTTTATATCCCAAGGTTATTATTGGTTTGTATATAGAAAAAGGTTTCTTGTAATGTTCTTTATTTCATGTTTGGATAGCACTCAAAAATAATACAAAATTGATACCAATTAAAAAGTAAAAGGGTCCCATTTCATATTGTAATTATTATGAATAAAAATTATATGAAATGGGGTTGTTCTCGAAGTTCAACGGGGCACAATAATAACAAAATGGGGGTTACAAGGGTACAATAACAATAAGGGGGTTACACTAACAATAATAAGGGACTATACTAGTGAATATAGGGACCTAAAATTAATTTTCAAAGGACATTTTTTTTTTATGTATTTCATTTTTAGAGGTTTTTGGGCTTAATTTCCAAAAGATATTTTTTGGTTCTAACTCTGAAAGGACTCTTTTTAGGCTTAATATTGAAAGGACATTTTTTTGAGGTATTTTTTAAAGTGATATTTTTTTAGAGGCTTTTGAAGGTATTTTTTTAAGTGGCATTTTTTAAGAAGTTGGGCTTAATTTTCAATGGACATTTTTGGGAGGTATTTTTAGAAGTGACATTTTTTTAGAGTACATTTGGTTTGAAGTAAATCTTTTATAATGATTTCTTAAAATGAGTTTTTTTCAAAATTTTTAAATGAATTTTTTTGCAGGACTTGGAAGGAAATATTTTGGGATTCATTTCATTTTTATAAGACATTTTTTATTGGATTTTTTAAAGTAAGTGTTTTGGATTGAAGTATGTATTTTTTCCAAAAATTTTAAAATGAGTTTTTTTTTTATTTTTTTTAAATTAAATCTTTGTGATGTTTTTTTTTAATTCAGGTTTTGTCTAAATTTTTGAAGGAAATGTTTTGAACTTCATAATATATTATCATGGGAAATGGAAGGAATTTCACAAGAAAATATGATCGAACAAGAGACCCCGAGGAGGATAGAGAATAGGGGAGAGAATCTTGGGAAAGAAAGAGTGAAGCACTCTCAAATATTGAAAGGGAAAATGTCAACTAGACGTTGAAACAGGTATCTAAATGTAAATATTATGAATTGGATATTTAAATTTTTCCTAGTGTAAAATGTGAAGCTTAATTTTTATTTGATGAATTAATTTGAAAAATATTTTGCAATGTAAAGAGAGGGAGATATTCCTTAAAACATTGATGATGAGATACAAAATTTTGAAAGAGAAAACGAAAGATATATTTAACTAAAAGATGGTGAAAATGTTGAAAGAAATTCAAGTGAAGAAATTGAATCTCAAGGTATAGGTATATATATGTGTGTGTGTGTGCACGTATTATTGAAATTATACATATTTATTAATTTAGTTATTTATTGGATATGTAAACTTATTATGTAGTATTAATTCGAATATGTATAGATGAAATCAATTTCGATGATGAGATGTTAGAAAATGTTGACACTCACACATATGGAGATAAAACAACTGACCATGCTAATTGGATTTTTGATACTAATTCATAAAGAAAAATGTGATAGTTCAAGCACATTTTTTGAAAGGTCTCCTATCATTAAGAAAATTAAATGAAGCTATGAGTTTATTGGGTATTCTAAAATCAACAAAAGATTAAAAAAAAAAAAATGAAGGAAAATGTAATACAAAATATAAATAGTGCTATAAATTCAACTAGAAGATCTAGACATAAAATTTTTTCATTTGCACGTAGAGAAATACATATGGCAGTGGTTTCATCAAGTACTAAAGAGAATCACTGGGTAAAATCTATGGCACGAGCATTAGGAACCTCACAAAAATATTTTCACAAACATTAGAAATTTCGGTTGCAAATAGATGTAAATGATGAACTCGCTTATTGAAGAGCTATTTGTAGGAAACCATACAAAGATAGACTAGGAGAAAATGTTAAAAAAATAATATCTGAATATTGGAATAAAAATTCACATGTTTCTCATAGTACGAAATTAGTACAAAACACATCCAAAAAAATTCTTGGACACCACTCAGATATAGTTGTTCAAAAATTTCAAAGAAGAGAATCATGAAATTTATGTCTCAATCGGTGCTTTTGTGCAACAAAAGCCATGTTATGTAAAAGCTATCACAGTATGTGACACTTTTTGTTGTCTTTATCATGCGGAATTTTAGTTATATTATGACACATTCCTTAATTTTGGTAGAACATTTTGGAAATATTCACCTCCTCCTTCCACTATTTGTGATTTTATATCTCAAGTTCTATGTGGAAGAGAAATCGATGAATTATTTTACGAAAATAAATGTGTTGGTGGTAAAAAATGGGATGATTGTGGAAACTTGACTAAATTTCAAAACAAAAATCGTACTGATATAAATGATAAGTCATTTTCCAACATGAAAGTGAAATGGAAGAGATATGGATATATCCATACATCGATTCAAGGTTCAAATAGTGCTAAAAGAATTGAATTACAAGAAGAAGAAATTTTTGTGATATATTTTCTAGAAAGTTTGAGGCATAAATTTATAAATACACTAAGTATTCCCATAGGTCTCGATAGCAGGACTTTCATTTCAAAAAATCTCGTGAAGTTTTTCCACCAGGGGCCACTTTTTTACTAATTGATTTTGCAGAAAGCTACACATTTGTTCCACAAAAAGAAATTTAGAGTGAATATTATCCTTCTGACCAAGTCTACATGCTCGTCCATATTCTATATAGACATGTTGAACAAAAAGTTGATCATATAGTAATCATGAGTGAAAATCAACATGTTATTAAAGAATATCACTTTATATATCAGTGACGACCATACACATGATACATATTTTGTAAAATATTTCTTTGGAAAGATTTATGACTCCTTGAAAAATCTTGGAATAAAATTCAGTGAACATTGGATAGGGTCAGATGGATGTGCAAGTCAATTCAAATATTCATGATTATTCTTTTGGTTGTGTTGTCTTCATATGAAAACCTGCATTAAACATTATTGAATTTCTTTGAGACTGGTCATGGAAAAGGAGAACATGACAGTGCAAGGGCATGCATAAAATGAGCACTTCGAAGATATCACATGGACCCCTCTGCAAATCAACTTGTGGATGCTAAAGAAGCTATTCAATGGTGCATCGTTGCACTAAGCCATGAGACTAACCGATCAAGGGAAGTGCGAAGTTACATTCAATTTAATTTTTATTGGATATCCAATTTTAAACAGTGTAAATTTATCACAATGATTATATTTGGTGATATTTTGAGATCATATTTACATTATTCTTTGAATTTTCCATATAGGTTTTTTTGGCATATTGGGGTCGAAGATGTATATAGATCGATTGGAAATGACGTTGAATGTTAGGTCCCTATATTACTATTATAGTCCCTTATCGTTGTCATTGTAACCCCCTTATTGTTATTATTGTACCCCTATAACCCCCATATTGTTATTATTGTGCCCTTAGATTATTATTGTTAGGTCGGCTAGGATTACATTGTGCCCCCAATAGGATTACATTATGGCCCCATCAACTCTTCTATATAGAAAGGAGGTTTTTTAATTTGTATCATTCAAGAATTGTTCGTTCATGTAATATATTGCAGGTTGCCCCCTTGAAGTGGCTTATTTCTAAGGCATTGATATATCTTTTCTTCTATTTTTGTAGTTGGTTTCCCAACATTTGGTATCATAGCTTTGGATTTGAGGGCTTCGCTGCTCCAAACAGGTCATTGTGGCATTTGCGCTACAACTTTTTTTTTTTTACGAAGGTTCAGAAGCTGAAATTTTTAGAGTACGAAGCTGAAATCCAGAGGAACATCTTCGCAAAATTTTAGATTTTGGTTCCCCACTTTTTTGGAGATATGATCTGTGGAAGTTAGGTATTTTTTTTGCAGACTCCTGAATTTCACTTAAAAAGGTCATCGCTGAATTTTCTCTATAACTATTTTTCCACAAATTTTAAAAAGATTAAATTTTTAGAGTGTGAAACTGAAATCCTGAGGAACATCATCGCAAAATTTCAGAGCTTGGTTCGCAACATTTTTGGAGATATGGTCTGTGGAAGTTAGGTCGTTTTCAGGCTCTTGAATTTCATCTCAAAGAGGTGATTGTGGGAAAATATTCATAACTCTCTCTCTGAGCATCAGATTGGAATTATGTAAAAAGTAACTAGAAGTACATGAACTATAGTTTCCTCTCTCTAAATTTCAAAGACAAAGGAGAGAATGGTGACACATGGCAAGCCGTACAAGTTCGCTCTACTGAACCAGTCCATAATTTGGTCATTGTGGGAGATTGGAAATAAATTTTCCTTGAAGAATCCAAATCAAGTCAGACCTATGGGAATTGAAAGAAGGTTCAGGGGGATATGTTGGTGCTAAATGTTAGATATTGAAGATCCAAAATCACAGATATGATTAAGTTTCAATATCGATCTACTCAAAATCAAGAAAAAGGTGTGTATTTTTTTTCAAATTGCATAAATCTTGTTTCAAAAATTAGTTTCAAGTGATTCCAAAGGCCTATTGGGCATAGATATCAGTATTGGGTCCTAAAATGCCTCCTAAAAAGGATTAAACACACATTAATCCCTCAGAGTACTATATTATGACTCATGAAGATGACGAATTGCAACATGATCTGTCAAAATTACAAGAGCAAGTGCACCAAAATTCACTCTCGCAAAGAGCAACAAAAAATGAAATGGATGTTTTGAAGAAAAGCATGGAAGCTAAGATGGATGGTTTGAAGAAAGGCATGGAAGCTACAATGGATGGTTTGAAGAATGGTATGGAAGATAAAATGGATGGTATGGAAGAAAAAATGGAAGGTTTGAAGGAATACATGGAAGGTTTGAAGGAAGGTTTGTCAAATTTGATACAAGAAATGATTCCTAATGGTGAAAAGATAGTAGATGAAAATCATGATGAGAACAAAATAAATGTTCATCGTGATTTCATAAACTCTAATTTTGGATTAAAGAACCACCATATTCCAAAGATGGATATGAGTAAGTTTGATGGCAAGGATCACGTAACATGGATACTACAGATGGAGCAATATTTTGATCTCAATAATGTTAAAAACAAACAAAAGGTACGCATTACAACTTTACATTTAGAGAAAAATACATTTGTATGGTATCGATGGCTTTTCTCCCATAAAAAAATGTCCCTTGGCCAATTTTTATGGAGGAAATGATAGCACATTATGAGTATACAAAAAACAACACCTTCTTGAGCCAATTGATAAATCTCAAACAACAGGGTTTAGTGGCAGAGCATATTGAGGACTTTCAAAAGTTGAATATAAGGGTAACTGATATTCTAGAGGAACACAAAATTTATCTCTTCATAGGTACTTTAAAGGATAACATCCAACATGAAGTTCACATTTTGGAACCTGACTCATTGGAGAAGGCATTTAGGTTGGCAAGAAAAATTGAATGTAAAATTATGGCAACAAGGAAGCCTAGCACTTACTTCTATAAAGATGGAAGTGTTGCTAATCCTTGATTTCCACAACCTACAAGGTTGACACCACAACAATTGGAAGAAAAAAGAGAAAAAGGGATTTTCTACAGTTGTGATAGTGAATACACTAAAGGTCATAAGTATGCTGAGAAGAAATTATTTTACATAGATTGTGAAGAGGAAGAAGAAAATGAACAAGAAGAGGATATACACTAGGAACCAACCCTAGAAGAGGAAGAAATGAGTCCGATCATATCATCTAATGCATTGGTAGGAATTACTACTCCTCAAACTCTCAAGATAGAAGGACATATCAAGAAGAAAAAGGTAATAGTCTTGATTGATTCAGGTAGCACCCATAATTTTATTCATTGTAAGGTATCCAAGGAATTGAATTATTTCCTATACCCAACACCACAATGTCAAGTGATGGTTGCAAATGGAGGAACTATAAATTTCTCTAGAAAACTCCATAATATGAAGCTAAACATAGGGGAATATGTATTGAATAGTCCAATGCTTTCCATTCCTATGAGAGCTGCTGATGTTGTACTAGGAGTACAATGGTTACAATCTTTGGGGATGGTAGCTTTTAATTTTCAAGAACTTTTATTGATAATTTTTTTCAGAAGGAACGGAAGTCGAATTATGAGGTATTTTAGGGAAGCCAGGAAAGATAATAAGCTCTAATTTCATGCCAAAGCGTCTAAAGAAAGAACAACGAGGTGTAATTGCACAATTATGCTCACTAGAAGTTCCAACATCAAAATCATCTATTTCTGCAGATCTCCAAAAAGTCTTAGACAATCATTCCAAGGTGTTTGAAACTCCCAAAGGCCTCACACCTATTTGTAATCATGATCCTGCTCTTCATTTGATTCTAGGAAGTGTTCCTCCAAACATCAGGCCATATATATATCCTTATGTCCAAAAGAGCGAAATTGAATGTATGATTGCAGAAATGTTAGAGGCGGGTATAATTCAACCTAGTCAAAGTTCTTTCTCTGCTCCTGTAGTATTGGTACACAAGAAGGATGGATCATGGCACATGTGTCCAGATTATAGGGAGCTCAATAAACTCACCATTAAAGATAAATCTCCCGTTCCTGTGATTGATGAATTATTGGATGAATTACATGGAGCAATTTATTTTACCAAGTTGGATCTTTGTTCAGGATATCATCAAATTAGAATGAAGACTGAAGATATTCCGAAAATAGCATTTCGAACTCATGAGGGTCATTATAAAAAAAATTTCATGCCTTTTGGCCTTACCAATGCACCTTCTACATTTCAAGGATTGATGAATTCCATTTTCAAAGCCTTCCTTAGAAAATTTGTGCTAGTATTTTTTGATGATATACTAATCTAGAGCAGGCCTTGGAAGTATCATGTTCAACATGTTCACAAGGTGCTCAAACTATTGCAGGAGAAACAATTATATGAAAAAACATCCAAATGTTTCTTTGGAGTACAAGAGGTGGAATATCTGGGTCGTATTGTATCTCCCGAGTGTGTTAAGGTAAACCCTAACAAAATTAAAGCCATTAAGGAATGGAAAGTCCCCACAACCATAAAGCAGTTGTGGGGATTTCTCGGGTTAACAGGGTATTATCGCAAGTTTGTTAAGAATTATGGGAGAATAGCAGCACCTATAACAACATTACTGAAGAAAGATGCATTTTCATGGATTCCTGAAGCAACTAAGGCCTTTGAACATCTTAAAGAGGCAATGTGCCTAGCATTGGTCTTAGCTATGCCAGACTTCACAAAAACCTTTATTGTGGAATGTGATGCCTCAGGAAATGGAATTGGTGTTGTTTTAATGCAAGAAGGATGTCCCATTTATTTTGAAAGTCGTCCAATCAAAGGAACGTATTTATAGAAACCTATTTATGAGAAGGAAATGTTAGCAATACTACATGCACTAAAGAAATGGCGAACTTACCTAATGGGAAGACACTTCAACATAAAAAATGATCATGATAGTCTTAAAAACGTTTTGGAACAAAGACTATCTTCAGAAGAGTGGAAAAATGGGTCACAAAGATGTTGGGTTATGACTTTTAAATAATCTACAGAAAAGGGAAGTTAAATGTTGTTGTAGATGCACTCTCAAGAAAGAATGAAGAGGTGGAAGCATTGCTTTGTGTCATTTCTATTATCCAACCAGATTGGATAACTGAAGCAGGAGATGAATGGAAGAAGGACGAAGAAGTGCGGACATTCATTCAAAAATTGCAGCAAAATCCTAGTAAATCTGATACATTTAGTTGGAAAAATGATTCCTTATGGTACAAAGATCACTTATATCTTTGTAAGAATACCCATCTAAAACAAAATATTCTTTTGGAAATTCATGCTTCTCCTTTAGGAGGACACTCAGGATTTTGAAAAACTTACCACAGTGTGAAGAAAGAGTTTTTTTGGGATGGACTTAAATCTGATATTCAAAAGTTTGTGGCGGAATGTTTGGTTTGCCAGCAAAATAAATTTTAGACAATTCAGACCCCGGGTATTCTACAACCTTTATCCATTCCAAGTCAATGTTTGCAGGAGATTTAAAAGGATTTTATCACAGGTTTACCTAAGTCTGAAGGAAAGAGTGTCGTCATGGTGGTAGTTGATAGAATTACCAAGTATGCACACTTTTGTGCATTATCTCATCCATTTAAAGTAATTACAGTTCCTACTAGATTTATGGACAAAATTCAAAAGCTACATGGGAACGCAAGGGTTATTGTGAGCGACAGAGATCCCATTATTACTAGAAATTTCTGGACGAAGTTACTTTCTTGTTTGGGTACTCAATTAGCTCATAGCTCATATTATCATCCTCAATTCGATGGTCAAACTAAGATAGTAAATAAATGTTTGGAAGAATATATTCATTGTTTTGTATCTGATAAACAAACATAATGGGTCAAGTGGTTACCTCTCGCTGAATGGTGGTATAACACTTCCTTCCATACTGCAGCAAAAATGACCCTGTTACACAGTAATTTGTCACCGTCCCTACCATTCCCCGTCCCGCACATTGGAGGGCCCATTATGTGACCTGTGAGCTGTCATGCCTTGAAACCATCATCATTGCATTCCTCTAAACATGAGCCTAATTTCCCCGAAGACATCTCCCTGCAAAACCATAAAATATCTCTTTTGTAACAAGGCGGTAGCCATTTCATTAACACCAATGAGGAAAACTTACAAAGAGGCCGCGCTTGGACCCGGCGCTGTCTCGTAGTCGAGCCAGCGACAGCCAATTTAAGAGGTTTTTTAAATATGAGCAAGTGAAGTTTTGAGCTAACAAACTCAGAAACTTCTATCTATCTTGAGTTGGGAGGTTTGGCTCCGGGAGTTCCATGGAAGGGAAGTGGTTTTCCACCTCTCATGGAAGCTTCCTTGAAGATAGGGCCAATCCCACAATTATACGGATCCCAACTCCCATTCCTCCTTCTATAAAATCTTGCCCATTGCCATTGCAAGCTAGTCCTGAAGTGCCTAAGCTTTGAATCTTCAAATTCCCAAGAGCCTGCATGCTGCAAGATCCCTCATTCTTCCCTTAAGGCCGACTCAAGCAAGGAGACTATCGTCGAGAGACTCTTAGAGAGGCTTGTCCCATCCCTGAAAGGCTTTGTGAGACGTGAATGACTGGAGACCCTTGCGAAGGAGACCTCAGCGTCAGAACATTGGTTGTACTCTCTTTCGATTGCTTATTAATGAATGACTACTGGTTATGGTTCCACTCTGTTTTTCACTTATGATAATGATGAGTTATATCCTTTCTGACTGATACATAGTTGCGTATTCTGGATTTTATGCTTGTATTCGTGTTGTTTCTTGCATGTGCAGGTGTCCATCCACGGAGATCGTGGGGATCGTGATCTGCCGAGGCTGAGAAACAGGAACGTTGTCTCTTCTACGAATCATAGCACTGGACTCCAGGTAGGCCTCCATCGTTGGTCTATTTATTCGCAATTAGGAACTTGCGTTGTAGCATTTGATGATTGTTGCTAGATCCGTGCTGGGCTAGTAGGGATCGCCTCTGTCCGCAGAGGGGATTTACCTCCTCAACAATTTGGCGACTCCACTGGGGATCGTCTAGTTTTGATTGTCTCGTTTTGATTGTCTTGTTTTGATTGTTTCGTGGTTTTCCTTGCTTGGTTAGCCTTCTAGGCTGGGTTCTTTTGCTGTTTTTTGCTTCTTGGTTTGCTTGGATATCATTGATCTGCTTCTAGAGTAGTTCTTTTTTTATTTTTGGCTAAGGAACTCGGCTGGCGCACTTTTTAGCTCGACAGTCGCGCCAATTGGCGCATGTTGCTTTTGTATTGCCTGCGCCAATTGATTTCTGGCGCCAGTTACAACCTCACAGTCGTGCCACTCCTGTGAGGCATTAGGGTTTGCTCAGTTTTGAGCTCTCTGGGTCTGGTCAGTGTTTTTCTTTTTGGTTTTTCGGCTACCTGAGTGTGTTGGAGTCCTGTTTGACTGGGAATTTGCCTTCGTCCTTTGGTTGTTTGCTTTTCTCCATCGATTTCACGTTTTAAGCCCTAGGGCATCTAGTGGCTTTGTGTATCGAGCCCTCCTTAGGAGTTTTGGTGTTTTGTTAGTCCAGTCAATTCTTTGATTGCTCCTCCGCATTCTCTTAGTGGTTGTTCACCATTTCGTTGCGATTTTTGGGTGATTACTCTTCTCTTCATTCAAACTTCGTTTGGTCTTGCTTTGGACCTAGATTACACGGTCCATTGGAACCTTTGAGACTTTTTCTTGGTTTTGAGAGACTTTGGTCGATTTGAGATCTGATTGTTTGTGTCATTGAGTGAAATTTGTTTGTTTTGCCCTCTTAATATCGTTTCTCAAATTGTTTCTCTTTTGTTTTCAGTTTGTTTAGTGCATCTAGCCATCAAACATTGAAAATTTTAAAAAATAATCTCTTTTGCTTTTGGTTGATTAGTGCAAATTGAAATCTTTTCGATTTTACTAGTAATTAGTGATTTGAATGAAAAGTTTTCGATTTCATTAGTTGCATTAGAGATATCATTGATTGTCTTCCGATCATTTTGTTTGTGTAAAAACTCTCAACTCTTCTGTAGCTAGTTTTCATCGAACGAAATTATGTACTGTGGCATGTAGCTTTGCATTTAGGAGTCTTTTGAGACATTAAATATGGTAGGGCCTGAAAACTGAAACGTAATTGAAGATCAAATTTAAAATCTACTCAATTTACACTAAGGAAACATTGAAATCTAACGAAACACATTTAGAGGTCTAGGCTAGAGACGTGTTCCGGCGTCTTTAAACCTAGCAGCTGTCGTTCGCCTTTTGGCTTTAGACAGCGCTAGTACGGACTTGTGCTCCCCGTACCGTCGCGTATATAAAGGGAGACCCCTCTAGTTTTTCAATCCTTTATCCACAGGAAGCCGAGTCTGCCGCCCTATACCCGTGATACACCGAACATAGCATTCGGGGAGATTGCCTGCACGTACGGAAAGTCCTTGGTTGATTTCTCTTTCATTATTAAAACCAAGGTGTATATTGCAGTTCACGGTTATTTGGTACACCCTTTGTGCCTAGTATTCCTGAGCAGTCATTTGATCTTTTCTGACTCCCTAAATTTGAAAAGATCGCCAAGCGCTTGTCCTTTCACGCTTGTGTCAAATCTGAAAGAGATAGAGTCACCTTTTTATCGTTTCTCGACTCTTAAAACATGAAACGGTAAAGTTTCTTATTTTTCAATGTGGTAAAAATTAATCACCCACGATTACACGCCCTCTTAGATTTTTCTTGTTGACCGTTTGATCGTGTGTCTTGACTCTTTTTCAGCCCGTGTGTGGTTTTGAGTCTTGATGGCAACTTTTTCAGAGTTTACCAACCAAGGAATCCCCTCAGAAGGGAATCCTAGTCATTTTCCTCCTTTTGGGAATGTTGGTGCTCCTTACATGGCGACATTGTCCCTTCCTGGGTTAACTGTTGGGTTGCCTGTTTGGTTGTTTTCAACCTCTGTGGTCTCAAATATCTCCGCTACTGTTCAATCAGTTCCTCCACCTGAACAACATCATGTTGATTCCAAGGTGGACCTCTCCCCTTCTTCGCCTGTTTCTGCGTCCTCCTCTTCTACTTCGCCTGGTGAAAGCCTGGCTTCGAGTAACCAGGTGGTTAAGAAGAAGAATAAGAAGTCTGATAAGCGAGAGGCTAAAAGTGCAGCCACTGTTTCTGAAATATCTCCTCTTGATAAACCTTCCAACCCTCCATGGAAAGTCAAGTTCCCTTGCATGTTGTGCACAGGAGACCATCTTCTTCGAGACTGCCCTGGCATTCCCAAGGTACTCGAAGTATGGTCCAACGGTTGCCCGCCGTTGCCTTTAGCTTCCGGGAGTCAGGTTGGGGGCACGTCTTTAGCTGCTGCTGGTAAGACTCCTAAGAAGCAGGGTAAGATTACCAATCCCTGTAAGTTGTGTGAAGGGCATCATGCCATTCACCTTTGTCCTTATATGGATGAAGCCAAGCGAGTTTTGGACAACTCAACTGTTTCTACACCACGCCTCCCGGCTGGTTATAAACAGCTTTCTTTGAGTTCTCCACTAGCTGATTCTACGATTGGTCAAGAGTCATCCTTGGTCGATCCCACTCCCCCAGAAATTCAAATTCACGAATCCGTCCTTGACCAACCATTGGTCGTAGGATCGGTTGAACTGGCCCCGTCCGTGGTGCACCAGGTCTTTTCTATCGAGAGTGGATCTATCGCCCCCCATTTCCTTCTGATTTCTTCAGATTCTTCAGACTTGGAGAAATATTCTCCTGTCCCTGTACTTCAAGAAGCTGCTCCTCCACCTCCCATGATGGAGGCTCCGAAGGATATCCCTCCCGCCTTCGAGATGGAGGTTATGGAGGATGCTCCTTCTTCCGTAACACCAGGGGAAGACCTTCTCGGTTCGATGGTATCCCCTCCGAGTAGTCTGGTCGCCTCCTTTGATTGGAGTCGATTTGCAGGATTCCGCCTTCCGTCTTACGTGCCTTTCGAGATCACAGTACAGGCTCTTGGTCTGGTCGTACCCAGCACCATTGTAGACGAAGGTGCCTTTGTTAGTATTCTATCCTCAACTACCTGGCAAGCTTTCGGTTCGCCGCCGCTTGCGCCTGTTACGCAGAATCTGTTGACTTTTAACAGAAGGACGAGTCAACCGTTGGGGATCCTTCCAAGGTTATCGGTTACTTTGGGAGGTAAAACCGTCCATATGGACGTGATGGTTGTTCCAGGCCCCTTGGATTTCAATCTGCTTTTGGGGCGTGATTACACCTATGCCATGGGAGCGCTCGTCTCCTCCCTTTTTCGTGTGGCATGTTTTCCGCATGAAGGATGGATCGTGACCATTGATCAACTTTCGTTCTTTGGTCCTAATGTGGCAACTGGTCTGCCATCACCCCCTCCTGGTTTTTATTCACCCGTTGTATCTGCTCCACCGCAGTTCAACTATGTGTCTACCTACCCTGTGCCCACACTCAGTGAAGACGCCGTCGTGCATAGTGTACTGGGGGCATTGGGTCCTGACTTCCAAGAGGTTTTCCTTCCACCTAGAGTGGAACTCTTGGAAGCACTACCTTCTTGTTCATTTTGATGTAAGTCGGTTAGAGCACGGTTTCCTCCCTGTGTCAAGCTCTTTAAAAAATTAAACCAGGTTCTCGGAGCATAGTTCCTTCACTTGTGTCGAGCTCCTAAAAACAATGAAACAAGCTATTTGAGGATAGTTCTTTTAAGTGTGTCAACCTCGTTAAAATAATGAAACACGAGCATGTTCAATTCGACTTTTTGTTTTGAACCTTCACTCCATTTTCAATGGACTGAAGCTTGGGGGGCATGCACCTCGAATTGAGACACCATGCTGGGGGGCATGCTCGTCTTCCTCATTTCAAGCATAGTTTGCATATGTGTGTGTTCATGTGTGCTTTTAAGCTTGCGTAAAAATGAAATGTGTGAGTAGATACATTGTGTGAATACATTTCGCATTGGGTCGTTTGTCATGTAACTGATACATTAGATTACATTTGTATTAGAAATTTTCATGAAATATAGAAAACATCATCACATGTAAAAGATCCATCCAAAATAGTCATATGTGTATATATATATATATATATATATATATATGTGTGTGTGTGTGTGTGTGTGTCGAAATGTTTGCACAGTGTGCATCACATAAGATCAAAATATACATAATCGTCTTAAATACATCCGGAGACGATATGTCTCTCAAAAAATATGTGTGGTAAAAGCCCTAAGAGTCTAATCCGCATGGTGCTCATGATAACATGTAACTGCACGCACTAAGCGTCTCAGAAGTCGGTGGATTCGACTAGGTACTCCCACCGTATGTCGCTGGTACGCCATCGGTACATCCGCCAGCCGAGCATAGTCTGGGATCCCTCGGGCAATACCCTCGAGATTCTGGATCAACTCCTCCCCTCCTGTACCCTCTGCCTGAGGATCAGGTGCGAGAAGAGTCCTCCGCGCGATTGGAGACATACCGACTGGTCTCTCAGGGCCCACATCTGCATACATATAAAATGTGTTAGGACGAACGTGTATTAACAAAAAAAATCATAAAACATAAAAATCAAAAGAGATGAGGTCATACCCAACTCCTCGTCCCAGTCATATCCTTCTAGCAGTGGGAGATCTGGGTCTCTAGTGAAATCAGTTTCTACATATGGCCAGTCCTCAACTACGATCAACTGGCGCCGTAACCACCCAAAAAACTCCGGCCTCCAGGACATCTGTTGGCCGCTTCCAGCTCTGGGCATTAGTGCTTCCCAGCGAGCCATTCTTGGCTCTCATGGAATCGGCTCAGCTACTATGGCCCCTTGGCCCTGGAAGATTGGTAATCGTTCTAGAATGAATGATACCAGGATGGAACCGTAGCCAAACTGTTTCAGTTTGGCTTGCTTGCACTTCGTGAGCTGTCTCTTCATGTTTATTGTTACTGTTGTAGCCCAGTCAAACAATAGGGGACTCATGCACTCTGAGGCCAGCAGGAGTTGGGCCTTTGTGGCCTCGTGCGGTGCCTGCGACCCTGCAGCCCGCGTGATGGTATGTAGGACTACCCTCAGTGCCAGATCGGGGATGGTGTGAATATCCACCTTTTTACTCCCTGATCCCATTTGTGCCCTTGGGCACACTCGTGCCATCACTTCCTCCATCTTCTCGCCAGATGGTCTGCTCCCAGTCAAGATGGGCACCGGACCTCTGCGAGACAGTCCGGTTATAAAGTACACATCAGAGACCTCCAGTTCCAACACCTGGTCTCATAACTTGAACACTTGTTCCTGTTCATCCCAAATATTGATCAGATACTGGAGGAGCTCAGGCTGAGCTCGTAAGCAGGGTGTTAGGAAGAACTTCTTTAGCCCACAGTTTCTGAGGGCATTCATGCAAGCCTCATTTTCTATGGCCTGTTCATCCTCTTCTCCATGCTCTCTTTCTTTCCACTCAATCACCATTTTGCTTGATTTCCTGCATCCACATGGTCACAAACCCTTAATTAGATCTCTGTTAGGCTTCAAAATTCATTCAAATTGGTTAAAATCTCGAATTTTTAGGCGGAAATTTGGGTTCGGCCACTGGCACGGCTGTTTTGTGAACAGAAGCGCCAGGTGGCGCGAGGCCTTTACATATAAAAGCCCATTGGCACGGGTCCGTGCCCGATACCTGCGCCAATGAGCGCAACCCTAAAAATTTAAAGAGTTGCCACAAAACTCTGATGCATGAGGGAAAACTATTAAAAAGTGGATTGAAATGAAGTACAAGGAAGTGCCTCTTACCTGTAACAGACGAGGATCTGAATGGTAAACTGGATCTGTCGCAATCATCGTCAGAAGTTTGCACACCAAATGGACCACTGCTGCTTTTCACCAAGGTAAATAGTAAATGTAATTTTGTTTTTTACCATTTTGGCATATTTATAACTTTTTCGACATAGGATAGGTTTTAAAAGTTATTTTTCTCAAATATTTTAATATGTTATGTCGGAAATGGGTTTTACACTTGCTTGGTATGTGCAAAGAATGTGTTTTTTTCGCGACTTAACAGAAAACGAGTCAGATTTTTATACTTTTCTAATTTAAATACACTAAAAAGTCACTTTGGGAGTCATCTTTTCAACTCTTCTCTCGACTTCAAACATGAAAAGATCGGCGAGGCCCTTGTCGTTCTCATTGCTTCGATATCGTTCCCAATGGACACTAATCAACATCTACCCAAAGATATCGTTAATTTCTTTTCGAGTCGGGATATCGATTACGAAAGGAATACCCTAGCCTATCGATCAGAGGTTTTCTCAGATTTTGTTTTCTACCTTTTTGGGTCTGAGGAACTATTTACGAAAAGGGACCGTTGGAGTTTACTTTTCCGCTGTCTTTTCAAACTCTCTAAATATGAAAAGACGTCGAGTTCTTCCTCTGTCAGACTCGTTAAACCCCGATGACATTGGATTCAGTCGAAATGACGATATCCGAGTTCCTCCTTCCTAGGGCTCGTTAAATGTACTAGGATGGATTCGCCCGAAGGGCGGACTTATATTACAAGCATATGCTATCCCCTTCAAGCTTGTTATCAAAAATAATTGGGGTACTCGCCAGAATTGGTGGGGGGAAAATGGAACCATCATCATTGTCGTGTCGGCAGTATGTTGCTCTTGAACATGGCACTTGTCTCAGTATCTTCGTGTCGGTTGTACATCTCATCCCGTTTCTTCACTGTCTTCCGTGGCCTGGGTAATCTATGACCTCTCCTCTCGCTCACATTGCCTCGTCACCATGACCTCGATGTGGTCTTGTCAACACGCCAAACCACTTTTTCAGGCCGTTATAGCCTGCAAAGAAGCCGACCTGCGAATATCAACCTTCGTCCGATTCTCATATGATCCTGATTCACAATAAAAACATCATGTTCCTCTGTCTCGTGTCGATGATGTGGGAAACATTATGGCCCACCTTCGATCAAGGTCACTTCCTGTCGACTTCAGCTCATTATCCAGGAAGCTGATCTAGAGACTCCCTTATGGTACCTTGGAGCCTGCATGCCTCAATGGCAGGTTCGTCGCATTCGACGTGAGTTTCTCATCATTGGCCTCCGATCGAGTGATTCTACGGTGGGTTCAACGCCACCATTGATTCACATGCCGTAGATTGTACCCTTCGTATACCTTGAGGGCCATCGCTATTATTGGTGGTTCTTCTCGCGTCTGTTAATAGCTCTCATTATTGGCTGGTAATCAGACGATGTTCTTGCATGTTCGACTTCAGCTCACATATTCGCATGCTTGAACTTGTACTTTGTTTGGGTCGAGATGGAGCGCAAGACCCTGGATTGTGTCTATTGTAATCCAGGCTACGATATTGTGGATTATTATGATTATTTACATGACTTATTCATTGGATGGTTGCGACCATACCTGAGTCTATTTATCGATCCTCACTGGATGGCTGCGTCCATACCCTGGATCTGGATTATAGTATACTCTGTTTTGGATGGCTACGTCCATACCACATATACATCATGTACTTGAGATATCAGTTGTATTTCTCCACGCAGGTTTTCCGACGGCGGAGTTTCAGTTGGACATGTTCTCGTAAAGCATTTCACCCCTCTCTCTCTCTCGGGCCTCATGCTTTAGGGGGCATCTGTTACACAGTAATTTGTCACCGTCCCTACCATTCCCCGTCCCGCACATTGGAGGGCCCATTGTGTGACCTGTGAGAAATGTCATGCCTTGAAACCATTATCATTGCATTCCTCTAAACATGAGCTTCAATTTCCCTGAAGACATCTCCTTGCAAAAAACCATAAAAACATCCCTTTTTGCATTGGTGCGGGTATCCAGTTCATCACTCGCGCCAATGGGGAAAATCCTACAAAGAGGCCACGCCAACTGGCACTCTGTCCCAGAGTCGCAGTCGCGCCAGCCAATTTAAGGAGTGTTTTTTAAATAATAATGGCAGAAGTTTCGTTTCAACAGACTCAGAAACTGTTATCTATCTTGAGTTGGGAGGTTTGGCTCCGGGAGTTCCATGAAAGGGAAGTGGTTTGCCACCTCTCATGGAAGATTCCTTGAAGATAGGGCCAATCCCACAATTATAGGGATCCCAACTCCCCTTCCTCCATCTATAAAAGCTAGCTCATTGCCATTGCAAGCTAGTCTTGAAGTGCCTAAGCCTTGAATCTCCAAGTTCTCAAATTCCCAAGAGCCTTCATGCTGCAAGAGCCCTCATTTTTCCCTTAAGGCCAAACTCGAGCAAGGAGACTATCGCCGAGAGACTCTAAGAGAGGCTTGTCCCATCCCTGACAGGCTTTGTGAGACGTGTACGACTGGAGACCCCTCCGAAGGAGACCTCAGCGTCAGAACATTGGTTGTACTCTCTTTCGATTGCTTATTAATGAATGACTACTGGTTATGGTTCCACTCTGTTTTTCACTTATGATAATGATGAGTTATATCCTTTTTGACTGATATATAGTTGCGTATTCTTGATTTTATGCTTGTATTCGTGTTGTTTCTTGCATGTGCAGGTGTCCATCCACGGAGATCGTGGGGATCGTGATTTTCCGAGGCTGAGGAACGGGAACGCTGTATCTTCTACGAATCATAGCACTGGACTCTAGGTAGGCCTCCATCGTTGGTCTGTTTATTCACAATTAGGAACTTGCGCTGTAGCATTTGATGACTGTTGCTAGACCCGTGTCAATAGTAGGGATCGCTTCTGTCTGCAGAGGGGATTTACCTCTCAACACACATGCGCAGCATCCTACTTGCCAGTATCCGATGAGCACGGCTTTCCTTGCTATTGAATCTTGTGTCGTACTGCATTATTGTATCACTAGAGCATCAGAGATTTCTAGTTAGAGTAGGGTAGGTAGGAAGTCTGAAATAAAGCTCAGTTTGTGAGCCTGTAGTTAGTTGTTTTAATTTCTGCAAAATTCTAGCAAGCTAGACAGTCTAATCCTGGCTTGACTGTTTTTCAATTTCTGTCCTAGAATATAGAGAAGAAATCTGCTAGACAGTTTAATCCTAGCAGATAGTAGTGTAGGTAGAGAAGTTATGAGGCCAACAGTCTAATCTGGTCTCATGGAGTAATAAGGGTAGAAGTAGAATAGGCTTATTTTCCTGTTTGAAAAAAATTGATGATCTAAAGGGTCTGCAAGTCCAAATACACCCTAGAAGAAAAAATGTTAGGACTTTAGTGTGGGTAGGTAGTTGTTTGGGAGAATTTTACTGTTGATATAATGTCTTCAGAATTTGTGGCAGCTGATCCAAGAAAGAAAGGGATGTGCCAAGCAGCAGGCATCTGGCCTACACCAAAGATTATCCTCTGAATTCTTGACTCCTTCAAGAAGAAGCCATCCCCATGTGGAGCCACTGTTAGCCCCCCATAAAATTTTGACAAGCAAATAGGGGGCTAAAATGTTTTTTGAGCCTTCAAGGAATGCATTTCCCCTGAAAACACATCATCCTTGAAGCCTCCTTGTGCCTTTGGTCCTTTGATAAAATCCCCTCTGCTGATTCCCATTATAAAACCTCTCTGTTTGAGAAGAAATGCCCCAAAAGGCCTCCTTTATCCCTTTATTTCATCCTTTCTAAACCTCTGTTCCATTCCCATGTCTCCCCTTATAATTCCCCCTTAGTCCTCTTAAATCTCCCTGAAATCCCCTTCAAATTCTACCCACACCCCTTGTTGGGGAAAATTCCCCTTTTCCCCTTTATCGTTCCCCTTCCTAACCCTTAAATTTCATTAAAATGGGCCAAAACCCACTTTTTAACATTATAATAGGGCCTAGCCCCTTTCCCGCCAGCCCCTTTCAACCACTGCCCCATATACCCGTAGCCCAAGACCAAGCGCTTAAAGCCTTGGGAGCCAATCACAATCGGAGTGTCGGGCGGGCGCATTTCTTTTGTTACAACTGAAAAACTCCGATGCGATTGTATTTTGATGTTAAGTCCTCTGCTGTGTTCTGCACCGTTGATCTACACGTAGATCGGACGGCCCGCGCTAATCGCAAGTCTTCGCAATCGCAACTTTTATGTTGCATCCCCCGATCGGTTCATCGCAAATGTTTGCGATGCGATTGATCGCATCTCATCTCCCTTCCGCCCCTCCGATTGCAACTTTCCAACCTCATCCTGGCCGTCCATCTTTTCGTCGGATCCAATGGTCCACGCATTCCCCGCCCAATCGCAATCACAATTTTTTATGTACCGTCCCTTTGTGTTCCTCGATTGCGATCTCTCGACTGCATTCTCCACCGTTGATCCATCCCATTCATCCAACGGCCCGCACTAATCGCAAATCATCGCAATCACAACTTTTATGTGACGTCCCCCGATCGGTCTATTACAATTATTTGCGATGCGATTGATTGCATCGTATGTCCGCCTCCGATCGCTCCGACTTCCGATCATCGCAATCGCAACTCCTCCCCGATTGCATTTCCTCTCCGACCATCGCAATCGCAACCCCCCTCTGATCGATTTCCCCTCCGATTGATCGCATCGCACTTTCCCTATTGCGATTGCGATTAGTCCCCACTCTCGTCTCCGATTGCGATTTGCAATTCCATTTGGGTCCCACCTCATACGCATGTCCGCTGCATTTCATGTATTTCTTTTGCATTTCCACCAAAGTCTAAAGTTTCGCATTTTACATTAAAAGTTCATATTTCATATTCATTTCTTCCATTTTCATATATCATTCCACTGTTTGATCTCCGCCGTTGATCTACGCCTCCACATCAAGATCAAACAGTCCCACGATGCATTTCTCCACCCAAATCCTATTATTCACCATGTCAATGCATTTTCCACATTCATTTCATTCAAAAACATTGTTTCACCACACCGCTGCGCTGTTGCTCTCCCGTCCTCCATAGCTACCCCCTATGCATGGATTTCATAACTCAATCCCGTGTTTTACAGGGTTATCAGGTGGGAAAGGTCGCCATGAGCACACAGTCCTTATTACAGCGGCAGGATTTCACAGACAGAGCTATAAATGAAGCGACAGAGAGCTCAATGCAGAGAAAACTAAGTCAGTAGGGTTTCACATCAGCAGATTGTTCCAAAGAAAAAAGCGCCCATATCAGTTCCATTATTTACCGTGTTCCTGAAGGTTTCCGCCTTGACCACAGTCCCAAGCTACCAGAGCAGTTGTTAATGCGCTATGGCAGACCATTCAGTCATTCACTTCACTCCTTTGTTTATTCACCAAAGTACCACAAAGTTCTGCAGCCAGAGCTCAACAGGACCATACTGGAGTAAATGAAGCCGAAGAAGACCACCTTTCTGTACCAGAAATGAATGCAATGAGTTTAAAACAGAATGGGCTTCGGCCCTCTTTCTTTTTTGAGGTTTAATTCTCATTTAGTTCTTCACCTACCTCTTCTGCCCTCTTTCAGCTATAAGATTCACACAAAAACTTATTGTAAAGGTTGTTGATTGGCTGCCGCCGTTGCTGTTAGAAGAATTCATTCTGAATGTAGAACAATTTGGGAGGGATTAGCAGAGTAGTTGTATGTATTAGGTTGGGAGGAGAAGTTTGGATTGTAATAGCCATTGAGCTCAGTGTATGTGACTGGTTTTGTATCAATTAATCAAAGCACATTTCACAGGATCCTGGTCTATTACTATTGGTGGCTTTCTAAATCTCCGTTATTACATTTTCATATCACATGTCACGTTTGTATCGAAATATGGCATAGATTTACCCTTGTTAGGTACCCTATGTCTCTGCTCTCCTTGCCCTCAATGTTTTCTGCTAAATGTGTTATTTGAGGGTTGATTTTAGTCAATTTAACCAGTGTAGTGGATGTTATTGACTGCTCTCTGATGTATGAATTGAATGGATCATCTCTTAGATGTTCTTGTTGGTTTAAGCTGGAATATTTGGGAACAATGGGGATTAGAGTTAGCCCTGTCCATTAGGATCCTTGTGCAACCAGTTGGCCTTTACAAGATCTCTTGTTAAACTTATCTATGTTTTTCCCTTGGAGCATGCTAAAGTTGACCTAGAGTTAAATGACCTCTAGTCTGATCTATAAGCCACCCCTTTGTCCCTCCTTTGAAAGTTTCCTTTGAGTATGTCCAAGCAGGTCTAGAGTTAAATGACCTCTGACCTGATCTATAGACAGAAAATTAGGTTGCTTTCCTTCTTTCACTTTCCTTCCTTAATGTTCCATCCCACCATCTAATCTAAAAGACCCTTTAGTATTAGATGACTTGCCCTCTGAAAGCTTTGGCTAGTTGTTGCATGTAAGTACCTTTCATGACTCCATAGCCCAATGGATGGCACTTTCTTGACCTATCCTCTTTGCTGAAAACATCCTGCTGTTTTGTTCCTTTCTCCCATTACTTTCTTAGTCCATGATCTCATGACCAACCCAGCAACCAGCCAACCAAATCATTTTAAACCCCCCATTGTGCTTCATACCTAGCCTAATACCTCATTTTGAGCTTTCAAAGATATATAATTCTTTGTTCTATGGAGAGATCCCTCTCCAGGTCCAGGAGGGCTAGATCATAGGGCCCCGAAGCGGTTCTGATGTTGTCTCATCCTTTGGTCTTGCCAATCTGGCCAAAACATGGGAACCCCAACAAGGAGTTTGTGCCTTAGCCTATCTTTAAATGAAAAAAATGTTATAATCATGGTTTAGTTAATTTGATATAATTTTTCAAATGATATTTATAATAGATTATGAGATGCAAGCCAATGGTTCCTTACATTTATTAACTTTGTTATAACAAGATATCTAAAAGTTCAATAAAATAATATAATATAATATAAAACATAACATTCTATTATCTATCGTATTCTACAAAAGAAGCATTCTTCAAAATAGTATTACACATTGTAACACTACAACATATGATTTAATGTAGTATTCTTGCATGACATCATGAATAGACTAAACGACATTGCTAAAAAAACCCTAGATAAATTAATGTCAAATGACTTATTAAAGAATGTCTCCATACATGAAAACGGAGTACCTTGAACACATTTAGGACAAGATAAACACTCCACAAATGTCTCAAGGTATGTGAATAACTATCGCATATGGAAAGCTTAAAATCACAATATTCCACCAAAAAGGCAACACACTATGGAAAATATATCAAGCCAATATTGGCATAGCTAATGAGAGATTTCAATCCATATATGAAATAACTATCATAAGACAAATGATAAATCATGATCTTGGTTTAGCACTACAAATCCACTATGTTCCATACAATAAAGCACCTTGGATGTGCTTGTGACCGACATAATGGCATGTCATTATATGTAGTAAAAGCACACCAAAAATTAAAAGTGATGTCCACAAAATGAACGGTTCCCTTGTGGATGGATCTTCCTAAGCATGTGTTAATGTATTGATTTATAATTTGGTTGGGACCTAACCAAGCATAGCAATGCCAAACTAATTCTCAACCAAACCCCACAAAAAAAAATGTGGGCTAAGAAACACCAAATCACCACCCCCACAGTGAGATGGATATGATCAAGCAGCAATTAGAGAGAAAGACAGTGATATTGATGAGGATTAAAGATTGATCTCATGAAGCTACTAGGGTATGCCATGTTTCAAGAGAACTTTATGTAAGAATTTAAACATTTTTCCTGTCGAGCGACTATTGAGATCTAGTATACTTTGTTATGAACAAGCCAAATGAAATGTGCACTAGGGCACATCAAGTGTTAGATTAGTAAACGCTAGCTCATTTATCACACCTTCCCTATAACTTCTTGAAGATTTTTTGTTTAGATTACAATGCCTCCAAATCTTGCCTAAAGTATGTCATCTAAAATTAGGGCATCACACAAGCATGGTGATAGCAAATCGATGGAGAAAGTTAGTGCTGAAAAAAAGGGGAAAAATAAAAACATTGAAAAATGTAGGCAATGAGGGCAACATTTAAGATAGAGTTAATGAATGGCATCGTTACACTGTATTTATTGACATGCTATGTTTTCGTCACTATTTGGTTCCTTCAAATGCATGCAGGGAGTGAGAATCAATATCACGTACAATAATCATTATTTATGGTCAGTGTATGTCTAATGGTGCCACACAATATCCCCCAGTCGTACACCTTTATAATTAAAGCTATGACATTGTCACGCAAAGGAATGATTCTTAAATACTAGCCTTAATTTTGCATTTTGTGATATACTTGTAGTGTTGGTTGCTTTTAATGGGCTTTAGGGAAGGCTAAAGTTCTACGATTGTGACTTTTTCAATTTGTCATCATCATAACTAGTCAACCAATCTTCGCCAAATTGCATTTTGAATTGATGATGTTGTTGTTATTGATGCAAAAATGGATTGAACATCCTAGAATACCCCTATTGCTTGCAAATTATGCAATGTAATATTTGATGTATATGACTACATCAATCCAAAATAATTTGTATTTAAGGCCAAAATGTTGATTTTCCTTCATGTAATTTGAACCCTTAAAAAAGGTCAATTCATAACACATCTAGGCTATAACTTATTTTTGTGATGATTTCTTGTAAAATTATTGTTAAACAAAGTTATCGATCAAACGAGAACTATTACCTCAAAATCAGAACTCTGGCCAAAAAACCCCAGAAAAACATGAAAAAACGACCAAAAAATGAAAAGTGTTGATTTTGCATCACCACCTTTTTTTTCGAGGTAAATTTTCAACATTTTTTAAAAATGACAGTAAAATCCAATAAAAGCCAACTTTTTTGGTGAAAAAAACACCTTGAAAATGAAAAGTGTTAATGTTGGGATAATATTTTTTTAAAGGTAAATTTTCAATTCTTTTTAGCAATGACGTTAAAGACAAGATATCATGACTTTGAAAACCCTTAAAATTCCAACAATTTTTAGGCATGACATTAAAGATAAAATAACATGACTCTAAAAAACCGAAAATTCCAATAATTTGCATAAGTGACATTAAAGATAAAATATCATGTTTATAAAATGCCTTAAAATTCCAACAATTTTCAGTGATGATGTTAAAGATAAAATACTTATAATTTTTTTCAACCATAACATTAAAGATCAAATATCGTGACTTAGAAAGACCTTAAAATTTTGATAAATTTTCAACCATGGAATTAAAACCAAATATCACGACTACAAATTCCTTAAGTTTTCAATGTATTTCAACCATGGCATTATGGAAAAATTATATGACTAAAAAAAACTTTATAAATTAACACTTGAATGAAAGAATCATTATACCAAGAGTAATTTCTTCTTTTTTTTTAATGTTAAAAGTATGTCTATTTTAAAATCTTAGCCTAAGACAACTTGACACATTACAAGAAAAATTTAAAAATCAACCATCAAATTGACATGCGGTGTAGGTGAACTCGACCTATTGCAATGAAATCTTAAAAAACAACCATGAAATTGATACGTGGTGGGGGCAGACTTGTCAATTATAAGATGACTTCAAAATCAATTATCAAATTGATACATAATGGGGTCAAGTTGCTAGGTGATGTGGAAATAAAATAAAAAATAAAAAACAAAAAAAAATTTGAAAAAAATAAATAAAACAAAATAAAATTTGAAAATTTGAAAAAAATAAAAGTAAAACAAAAACAAAAGTTTTAAAAATAACAACTAATAAATAAAACAATATGTTAAAGATCCTAGTCATAGTCACGAATCGGAAGAGTAATGGCGCCTAGGCGGGAGACGAAAGCGATTTTGAACGAGCGAAGGGCGCGTTTTGACAAACGATGTTCGAACCAAGGTTTCGATTGAGGATGTTCAGAGGGCGGCGCGCCTTTGCATACGATGAACAACCCAAGATTCGGTGTGATGTTAGGATTGCGTTCAAAAGGACATGAGGAGCCCCCTTCATTCTCTGATGGAAGGCTATCATATTTTAAGTTCGAAGGTGGTTATGATGGGAGGTCCGGGAGAAGTTTTGACAGGCAGTAGGAGCAGACTGGTAAAGGGTCTCAACTAATAGGAAGGGATTGCATGATGGTATGAACGTAGGAAGAGAGGGATTCTAATGTGGGTGGTTATCGTGAGCGCCTTGGTCTTGGGTATGAAAACAATCAGATCCCTGTTCTCATTTAGAAGGGTGGATGGTTTCTGGTGGAAAGGGAAGAACAAACCCATATTAGCTGAAGAACACAGCAGATTCATATCTCTCAAGGTACTAAAGAGATGGGCTTAAACAAGTTAAGGAGGCGGAGCATCAAGAAGGGGGAAGAAAAGAAGTGGATCAAGGTCAAAAGAGTTGTAATACAACTATGTCTGGGAAGACATAGGTCGGGGAGCCAACATATTCAAACACAACGTAACAATGGTTGGCAAGGTTGTGAGGTTTTTCGCTCTCGCAAACCGTCGTTGCATGGGCTGAAGTGCATTGGAAAGTTAAGTTCTGGTTATGTGCTCCGAGGTGGTGTCCTCTCAAAGGGGTGGTTTGCCTTCAATTTTCTGCATCCCGACCATATCCAAAGGGGTGATACATCTAAGTGTTGGGCTATAGATCATTCTCCAATGCTCCTAAAACCTTGGCATCCTCTCTTTGATGCAAGTAGGGAGAGGGTGGATTCGATCCCTTTGTGGGTTCGTTTTCCTGGCCTGCCTCTACATTACTGGACAGAGGAACATCTCTGTGGTATCGGTAATACGATTGGGGTTTTCTTAGAGGCAGACCTCTCTTTTATTAAGACCAACCACAGGCGGGTTGCTAGAATTCTTGTTATGATTAACATCAGAGAAGGCCTTGCAGAATCTCTGAATCTCTGGTGGGGAAAATTTGACATTAAGCAGCTCCTTGATTATGAGAATGTTCCATTTAGATGCCGTCGGTGCCATGCTTATGGCCATCCAGCCTACAAATGTGGCCTTTCCTCTTGAAATGTTAAAATCCGGGGCTCTAGTCGATCTGAGGAGGAACCTATCTTGAAGGGGGCTGGCTCTGGCCCTTCCAATACGCAGACAATGCCCACTCCAGTTCTCTCATGCGTTTTGAATCATGATGCAAATGTTTCCAGCACTCTGTGTGATTTAGGTCTCTAGGCGTTGGGAGCAGATTCTGGTTTATTTTCTGGGCAGAAGTCACTTTCTCAGAATTCTGATTGTGGCTCGGTATCTGCTGTAAAGATCCACAATCGTCACTATGGAGCGAATTTCCAGTTGAAGAATGATGGTATGTTGAAAGAAGTTTTAACTATGTTGAAATCTTCACTCATGGGTTCCTTCCCATTCTCCCCCAACATCAACATTTCTCTTAACTTGGTCTCGACTTCAGTTCCAGCTCGGAAGGAAGACTGTGGTAAGTTACATAATGCTGTTCCTACACTTTTTTCTCAGCCAACTCTCCAAGAGAAGGATACTGTATTCGATTCAGGTGAAGAGCTGTTGGCCCCTTTGGAAAACTCTGTCCCCTTGGTCACTGGCTACAATCTGAGATCTAGTGCTAAAAAAGGTGCAGGTGGGTTCGGGAAGGGAAAATCTCCTTCAGCTCGGGGCAGGGGCAGGATCTCTTTTTTGGCGAAAGCTCAGGATCGAGCTATGATGGATGTACAAGATGGGAGGCAGATTTCGATTGACAGGGTGCTTAGAGCAAGCCAATCCTTGAAGCCTGGTGTATAATGAAGATTATGTCCTATAACTGCAGGGGCTTGGCAGGTCCCCTTAAGAAATCTGCTTTCTGGAGGATTATTTTTCTGGAGTGTCCGGATATTATTCTGATACAAGAGACTTTAGGTGAAGGGACTGTGGTCAAAGCACGATTGGAAGGTTGGATGCCAGGTTGGGCTTTTAATTCGTTGGATGCTAGAGGAAGGTCGGGTGGTCTGGCTGTTGGATGGAATGAAAGAACAATCAAACCTCTGAACTTCTGGGGTATGGAGTCGGTCCTGGGCTTAAATTTTTTGTCGCTGGAGCTTGGTGAAGCATTTAATATTTTTAATATTTACGGACCATATCAAGATAGGATTCCTTTTTGGGACTCACTCCTGGGTAACTCTTTACTAAAGGAGGACTCGATGATTTTGGGTGGGGATCTGAACTTTACTTTGGGCCAGTATGAGATCTGGGGTACTCATGCACAAATTGATTCTTTGACTGGATACTTCACACAAAAATTGGAGGAGAATCAGTTGCTCGATATTGAGCCCATAAAGATGAAACCCTCCTGGTGGAACAACAGATGTGCTGAAGGAAGAATAGCGAAGAGACTTGATCGTTTTCTGGTGGCTGAGCAGATTGTGGACAGGCCTTTTCAGATTAGATAATGGATCGGAAGTGGGGGTGCATCTGATCATTTTCCTATTTTTCTTGAGTTCAAGAATGGCCCCAGGCAGCCTCCTAGTCCTTTAAAGTTCAACAAAATCTGGCTAAGGGACGATTCTTTCAAAGCTCTTGTTCTCGCTAGGTGGATCCCTTATAGGGCGGATAGTACTCTGTCTACAAATTTTAATTTTGCTAAAAATTTAAAACGCATTAAGAATGCTATGAAAGTATGGTCGGCTGCTAAGAGACAGAGGGAGGATGTGGATTTGAAGCAGGTGGAGGAGGATCTTCGTTTGATATATGAGGGGATTGGAGGGGGTTTTCAATCCAAAGTAGATAAAGACACTCTTGTTTCCCTTGAAAAAAGAAGGAACTCCCTTCTTATGGATAAGGAGGAATCTTGGCGCTTGAAAAGTAGGGCCACATGGCTGGCATGTGGGGATGATAATACAAAATTTTTTCATGCATATGCTCGTTTTCGAAAGGCAGCTAATACTATATGGATTTTAAGAGATGGTCAGGGCATTGAGCATTCTACCTTTGAGGCTAAAGCTAAGCTGGGGGTCGAACACTTCAAGGATCTATTTAAGGCCCCAGCTCATGCATCACTTGCGGAAGTGATTAGAGTTGCTCAATTTTTTCCGAGATTTGTGGAGGAGGCTGACAACAGAACTCTGATGGCTGAGGTTTCTGAGAAGGAATTAAAGGAGGTTCTTCATAGTTTCCAAAAAGACAAAATTCCTGGGCCAGACGGTTGGTCGATCGAGTTTTTCTTGGCTCTTTTTGATGTTTTAGGGGCAGATCTGCTGAAAGTTGTGGAGGATACCAGAATTTCAGGGCGAATTCCTGCTTGCTTTAATTCCACATTCATAGATCTTATTCCGAAAGTGGATAATCCTCTTTCTTTGGCTGATTTTCGCCCTATCTCTTTGTGCAACTGTATATATAAAGTGATAGCCAAGGTGGTTGCGAGAAGACTCAAAAGCATTCTGTCCACTCATATCTCTGGTGAACAATTTGGTTTCCTGGAAGGCCGTCAAATACATGAAGCAATCAGAACTACTCAAGAGGCTCTCCACAGCATGAAGACCAAGAATCTCAAAGGGACAGTGCTAAAAATAGATCTCTCCAAAGCATATGATTGGGTAAGCTGGTTATATATTCATATGCTTCTGACTCACCTCGATTTCGACATTGGTTTCATAAGATGGATTATGAGTTGTATCACAACTGTCTCTTTCTCTGTTTTGATTAATGGGGCTGCTTCTTTTTATCATGCTGAAAGGGGTTTGCGCCAGGGTTTCCCCCTTTCTCCCCTCTTGTTTTTATTGATTGCCGAGGGTTTGAGTAGAGCTCTTCAAGAGGCAAAGAGACAAGGTTCCTTGAAGGGCATACAAGTTGCTCCTAATTTTTTCATCACTCATCTACTTTTTGTTGATGACGTTTTAATTTTATGCTCTGGATCGGTGCGTGATGCTATCACTATTGGTGAGATTTGGGACCTGTTCAGTAAGGCCACTGGGATGATTGTGCACGCTGGGAAGTCTTCCATCACTACTCATCTTCTGAGAGATGAGGAGAGACGTGAGTTCGTGAGGATCTTTCCTTACAATCTTGCTGGTTTGGATGATGGGCTGAATTATTTGGGGTTCCATTTAAAACCCAATGATTATAGGAAACATGACTGGAGCTGGTTGTTGGAAAAGCTGGAAAAACGTTTAAGAGTTTGGTCTCATAAATGGCTGTCTAGAGCTGGGTGGTTGACTTTGGTTAAGTCTGTTTTGGAGGCTGTCCCGATTTACTGGTTGTCCCTGTCTTGGATTCCAAAGGGTATTTTGGAGGCTGCCAAGAGGATTTTATTTCGATTCCTTTGGAGTGGGAAACAAGAATCATTGGTGACCCCTTGGGTTCGGTGGGAGAAAATTGCTGTCCTGAAAGGGATGGGAGGATGGGGACTGAAAAATATTTTTCTCTTTGCTTAGGCCCTTGCTGCAAAGGGTGGATGGAGGCTCATCAATGTTGATAGTCTTTGGACACAGGTGATCAGTCAGAAATATATTGCTCCTTTCTCTATTTTTGATTAGATAAGGAATCCAAGAAAATCCTTTGCAGGTGGTTCGGTGATTTGGAAGGCACTAGTTAAGTCCTTTCACATTTTGGAAACAAGTTTGGCTTGGGATGTGGGCAGTGGTAGGAAGCTTCGGGTTGGTGAGGACCCTTGGATGGAAAGTGTATTACAACACCTCCTTCCCAGGCGTACGGTTGAAGCCTTAAGGCAGAGGGGGATTACTTTTCTCTCCCAACTTGCTGCTCCGGTTAGGAGAAGGCTGGGCATTCAGCCTTGGATTTTGGCCTCTTCTTTGGGGCTAGATGATCATGATGAGAGGGCTCTGGCTGTTTATATCCGTGCTTTAAAACAGGCTCATATTTTGATTCAGGATAGGGAGGATAATATTGCTTGGGATTTTGACTCTTCGGGGATCTATTCTCCCTGGGCTGGCTACACAAAAATTAGTGCTGGGGCTGTCTTGGGTGAGGAGCGGTGGTGGTGGAAGAAACTCTGGAAACTAAATTGTCCTCCTAAGACCCACATTTTTATGTGGTGTGTCCTTGAAAATAAAGTCCCCACCTGGGATGTACTACAACACAGATGTTTTCAGGGCCATGGATGGTGTTGTTTGTGCAACTCTGATGTGGAATCATTTAACCATCTTTTCCTCAGCTGTCCTTTCATTAAAGGTGTTTGGCTGGAATGTTCCAGGTTACTGGGTATCCCTTGTAGATGGGAGGGCTTAACTGTGCCTCATGCATGGGAATCGTGGTGGGTGTCTTATGCTGAGCAGAATCTAAAAGCTCTGCCTCTCCTAGTCATATGGGGCTGTTGGTTGGCACGTAATCGTCTTCTATTTGATGGGACAGTCAGTACACCAGAGATCGTTGGTGCCATGACCATTGGACTGCACTCTGCTTTTCCTATACATATCCGTGCTGCCAATCAGAGGGAGGTCCTACTGTTGGATATTGATAGGAGGAATCCTTGGGGTTTTTTTGACGGGGCTATGCAGCAAAATGTCTGTGGTGGAGGGGCTCTGCTGTTTATGTTGGATTCACATTGGTTTGAGATCTCTGTAGGCTCGGAGAAGGTACAAATAATTATGCTGAAATGCTGAGCCTCAAGATTCTTCTGATGTTCGCTGTGGAGAAAGGCTGCAGAAAGATAAATTTCTATGGGGACTCCTTGAATGTGATTAATTGGATAAAAGGAATTCAGCATTGTAGAGTACACCATCTACAAAATTTGTTTCGCTCTATTAGGGAGATCCTCCGTTCATTTGATTCTTTCTCCTGCCAGCATATATATCACGAAAATAATGATGAGGCTGATCGAGCATCAAAGAGGGGGATTCTGCAGGACGAGGGTATCTGGTGGATCAGAGAACATCAGGATGGAGATACTACTGAATATTTCCATCCATCCTTATTTGATCGAGAGGCTACAAAGCTCTTGTTGGCCTCGACAACCCCACTGCTAACTGCTTGCATATACTGGTATGCTTTTTCACAACAAGCAGGAAGGTGAATGAGATTTATAACTGGTTTTCTTTTGTTACCGTCTACATGCACGATGGACTCTGTCTGCTGTGGGCTAGATTTTATCAACTGTGATGACATCTATAGTCAATGTGGCTGTTTACTTTTGGTGAGCGTTTTTTCATAACAATATTGTGGGATGGTGGCGCAAATCACTGCGTCTTTTTCGTTTTTTTTTTTCTCTCACCCGAAGAGTCGCTATAAGGCCGAACACACACATGTAATGATACCTTACTGACAATGTCTCCTCCATGGGCGGTGCTACATCATTGCTTATGTACGTTGCTTTATTTCTCTCGTTGGTGCATCTTCAAGGCTTTATGTATGTATGTCATGATTGCTCCATGAAGATCTTTGGGAACCTTTTAAATTTCTGGCCGTTGTTTTCATTTTTGTTCAATTAATGTTGGTCTCTAACTGATGAAGGTGGTTTGTTTCTGTTTAATAATAATAACACCATGCTTTCAAATATCTTAGTAATTCAATCTGCTCACAGATTACTGTCCTAGAACTGTTGGAATACAATGTTGGTTTAGAGATTCTTGATCACATGATATGTAATCTGTCAGCCTTTGTACTCACCTGCAAGATTTGAAAATTGCTTTACATTTTCTCCAGCTGCTGTTTGGATAAAATACAATAACTACCTGCACACAATAAACGCATTTATATTATTTTTGCTGTTTAAATACTATATATTTAATTAATTTGATTTATAACACAAGAAAACAAATATATAATATAAAAAGGAATAGTAATATATATTTTATCATTTAATTATCTTTCATAAAGAACATAATGTAATATAATACATAATATAATGCAAACAAAACCAATTTGCTCATGTATTTCACCTAAAACAAAAATAAGGTTTGAATATCAACTTATTATAAGTATAATATATTATATACATTGAAATTTTAGACTTTTCTTGCCCCAAACTATGTTGAACCTAATATACCTTTTTTTAACATACAAAACTAATATACATTTTTTCATCATACAAAACTAATATACCTTTTCTTTTTAATTTTAATATGTTGGTATTGTTATTAATATTATTCATAGATTTGATTTATCATAAAATTACAATGTTACATTTTCATTTATCTTGATTTCATATGTATAATATATATGTATAGATATTAACTTATAATTAATTTGAAATTATAATATTAAATAAAATGAGATGAATATATAATTTAAAAATAAATATATGAAAAAATAAAAATATAATATTTATCGAAAAATGTGCAAAAACATGAAGATTATGTAAGGATATGTGTTGTTTCTTTCAAAAAATATGAAATGACTAATATTTTTTTATTCAAAAAGTGTGAAATGAAATTTATTATTAGTACTTTACTTTATGGCTTTAAAAGTACTTAGAGCACTAACATGGTTAACCATGAGTTTTTATCCACCATTTAGAATGTAACAAGTAAGTACCTTTAACTCAAGCAATGCCACCTTAACCATTGGGGATGATGTCATCCCCTAAAATGTGATTAGTTTTCATAAAGTGAATTTTGATTGTACATTTTCCTTAGGAGGCCTATTTTAGACCTCAAAATTCTCCTAATGAATCGACTCTTGGGAGTACCCTACAGATTTCATGGTCCTCCAGCCAAAAACCAAGTTTAATGGATTTCCTCTCATTTTAGGAAGACCTTCGTTGGCCGTTGTTGATGCTTATATCAACTGCAGGGCCAAAAACATGAATATAAATAATAGGCCCTTGTCTATAAATCTGGTATTATATCCTCTTGTCCAGCCTTCCATTGACCATGACCTACCTTTGTGGTTGGAGGATGAAGAAGAAGAAGATGAAGTGTAAAGTACCACACCCTACCCCATTTATACTATAGATACTTTTCATAGAGGGGGGAAACCTGATGAGGATGATATCATCGACCACATCATTCAAAACTATCCCCCCACTTCCATTCCACTCGATGACCTTGTCAAAGAATCTGAAAGCCACCCTTGGATTGAGGTGCACTCAATTGATTCAACGTCTAAAGCCACCAAGGTTGGGGAATTTGAAAAACTGAAGAATGAACCGTGTAAAAGTTGTTGGATGCAGTTTTCATCTACCCCATATTAGATAGCGAGTGAGTGTCTCCTCTTGTTCTAGTCCCAAAGAACAATGGAAAGTGGTGAATTTTTGTTGACTATCGAGAATTAAACAAATCCACTCAGAAGGATCATTTCCCCTTGCCCTTCATAGATCAAGTCCTAGATGGTCTTGCAGGGAAGAAGTTTTTCTCTTTCCTAGATGGGTTTAGTGGGTATAACTAGATCCAAATTAGCCCTAAGGACCAGGTAAAGACCACTTTCGCATGTCCCTGGGGCACTTTCTCTTACAGAGTCCTTCCCTTTGGGTTGTGAAATTTCCCTGCTACTTTCCATAGAATATTCCTGAGCATTTTTTCTGAACTAATCCATGACTCTGTAGAAATCTACATGGACGATTTAACACCTTATGGGTATGATTTCCAGGAGGCTCTCTCCAATCTGGGAAAATTATTGAGAAAGTGAATTGAAATCCATCTCTCCTTAAGTCTGGAAAAGTGTGAACTCCTAAAAATGGTACAAATAGTCCTGGACCACTCAATATCACAAGTAGGAATAGAGGTGGACCCAAACAAAATCACCATCATAAAAAGGGTGCATATTCCTCAATAGCAGAGAGATGTAAGAAGTTTCCTAGCGTTGGTTGGCTACTATAGGAGGTTCATTAAGGAGTACTTCAGCAAAGTGGCTTCGCCATTATTCGAATTGTTGGCCAAATATTTTGAGTTTTTCTGGTTTATTCTCTGTCAGGAGGATTTTTATCTCATCAAGGAAAAGATAACCACTTCCCCCATTCTTTAAGGTCCCAATTGGGCTCTCCCCTTCCACATCCACACATATGCATCAGATAAATTTGAGGGGGCAGCTAGAATACAAAGTACCCTATGTCATCTATTTCATTAGTAAGAATCTGTCCAAAGTTGAACTTAACTATACTGTCACAAAAAAGGAGCTCTTAGCCATTGTCCATTCCTTAAACAAATTTAGGCATTATATTAAGGGTTATCAGATCTTTGTACATACTAACCATGTGGCCATCAAGTACCTAATGAATAAACCGGATGTTAATGCTAGAATCATTATATGGTTGTTGTTAATATGGAAGTTTGATTTAACAATTGTTGATAAACCGGGAAAGGAAAATGTTGTTGCAGATTACTTATCTAGACTAACTTTACCTATAGATGAGGAATGAATGGTGGATGATCAAATTCTAGATGAACATATATTTGTTATCTCAGCACTCTCTCCTTGGTTTTCTGACATAGTCAACTACCTGGTTTCTAATAGGTTTCCTCTAAACCTTTCCTCCAAAGAAAAGAGCAAGATTATGAGGAAAAACACCCATTTCACTTAGATTGGGGGAAATATATTCAAGTTGGGTCCTGACCAAATTCTCAGAATATGTGTGAGGGAAGAGGAGGTTTTTGACATCCTCTTAGCATGTCATGATGGTCCTTGTGGGGGCCACTTTGCTGCTAAGAGGACAACCTTCAAAGCTTTGAAAGCAGGCTACTATTCGCCTACCCTCCACCAAGATTCCAAGAGATACACCAGTAGATGTAATTAGTGTCAAAGGATGGGGAGACCTACACCGAGGGATGAAATTCCCTTACACCCTCAGGTGGCTTTAGAGCCATTTGAAAAGTGGGGTACGCACTTCATTGGACCCATTGATCCACCATCCAGGTAGAAGAGGTATATCATAGTCTACAACAATTACTTGACCAAGTGGGTTGAAACAAGGGTTGTGAAGGTAGCAACATAAGAGAAGGTAGTTGTGTTTCTGAGAGAGAATGTGTTCTACAAGTTTGGATACCTCGGATAGGTAGTCACTAATCAGGGGGCTCAACTTATATCTCGTCTCATTGAAAACCTCCTGAGGCAGCACAAGATAAAGCACAATACTTCCACTGCCTATCATCCTCAAGAAAATGGCTAGGTGGAAGTGGCAAATAGAGCCTTGGAGAAAATCATAACCAAGGTTGTGAGCAACAGCATAAAATATTGGGCAGACAGATTGGTGGAAGCAACTCAAGCTAACAATACTACTTGGAAGACAACCATAGGGTTTACTCCATATGATCTAGTTTATGGGAAGAAAGCTTTGCTTTCCATCGAGTTTAAGTATAACACCCTGAGAATGCCAGCTTAGTTGGATTTGGACATCACAAAGGCACAACAAGAAATGTTGTTGAAGCTAAAGGGTTTGGATAAATTCATAATTCAGGCCCTCATTCACGTAGAAGTAATCCAAATTCGTAAAGGAAAGTTTGGCATGAAAAGCACATCAAAGCAAATACATTTCAGGAAGGAGATTGGGCACTTATCTATGACTCCATATTCAAGGAATTCAATGGAAAACTAATGACCAGGTGGCTAGGACCTTATCAAGTGGAAAATTTCCATGACTATGGGGTTGTTCATATCAGAACCATAGATGAGGAGGGGATCCCTCTGCTTGTCAATGGTTACAGGCTAAAAATGAACAAGAATCCCTTGTATAAGGTTGATTTTATCAATTCAATAAATAGGGAGGTGAATTTCATTTGAAGCTCCATAGTTTCCAGCCCCTCACCTTCCTAGAGAAAGAAAAATAAATAAATAGGCCTGGGTGAAAACCTCTATGAGGTATCCAAGGCCAACTCTTGAGTTGAAAACCTCCATGAGGCGATCCTGGAGAAAAAAAGAAATAAAGAGAAAATAAAGAAATAAAATATCCTTGGGTAAAAACCTCTTTGAAGCGCCCAAGGCAGGCTTGTGGGTTGAAAACATTTGCTGAGGCAACCCACCTATCTTCAAAAAAAAAAAGGGATGAAACGACACCTATGCACTAACATGTTTATGTTTTACATGTTGTTGATCAAGGAAAATCTAGACAAAAGGGAGCAACATCCTTTCTCTCCTTCTATCTCCTCTACCTATCCACTCCATGACCAATCACAATATGCATCCATCCATCTATTTTTCCCTCCAGGTGAGCAAAAAATCCATGTTTTTCTTACTCTCTGCAGTGCTACAGGATGTCCTAGGCTGCTACAGGAAACCCTATAATGCTACAGGAAATTAATCTGAGAAGGAAAAAGCTCACCCAAGAACACTTAACCCTAAAGAAGACATGAAAAAAAATTTGCATATACCTACAACTCCTAACCATCACTCCACTCCGTGCATAAATATTCAATCCTTAAACAATCTATGTTGCCACTGTGAGCTACTTTAGCTAAATATTCACACATGGCCTCTCCTATCATATCCTCCTCCACTTCACCACTCCATTAACTTCCTAACTCCATACCTAGGATCCTTACACTACTTCTCCTCATTCCTTAGCTAAGTGGAGCTCCAAAACTGCGGAAAGGGGACTGCTACAAGAAGATTATCAATTCAAAAAGGAAAGAGGTAGCTAATGGAGATGAATCCAGATGATCACCAAAGGAATCCAAAAGGAAATCCACACCAGAAGCAACACCTAAGGATCTCCATGCAACACCTGCAAAAATATTCAGCGAACAAAAGTAATAAGCAGCTCACTCAGAAATAAGCTGCTCACTCAGAAAATAAAAAATATGAATAAAAAAAGCACAACAAAGGAAAAATCACTAATGGTCATTTCCATGCTCCAGCTCCCTGCATCAAAAGATCATGCCACTCCTTAGTAGCAGGTATGCTTAGGTATGGCTCCCTCACCCTCTCTCTATGCATAATTTGGCTAAAATGAATTAATGTCCAAAATAGAGAGTTTAAAAGGCAAAAAGGTGGCCAGTTAACTTGGCCACCCTTGTAAAGTTAAAGTAAAGAGGAAGTGGAGTTTTTCATGCCACATGGGCTATCACATCAGTTAAGGGAGAGATCATGAGCAGTTGGAGGTGATTCTAAGGCATATGGGAATGATTGGCTCGAGTGGTCCCAACATTCCAAATGAGGAAACCTCGTGCCAAATCCAAATCACCACTATGCTCCTAGTCCGATCAATTTGGAATAAAAGGTGTATTTTGGCTCATTCTCCCTCATTCCATTGTGCATTTTGAGATCAGTTAGAGCAGGAAATAGATAGGAGCGATCGAGGAATTTCAAACCAAGGTTGAGTTTTGCATGCAAGCCCATGCTACAGGAAGTTTGTTGGTGCTACAGGAAGGTTGCACGGTGATAGAAACGGTCATGAAAGCCACCCTCATAGTGTATTGAAATCCAACTCCACCATATTCTAAGCAATAAAACATCAGAGTGCAAAGGTAAGTGGATATCACCCCACCAAGTTGTATAATTTTTCATGAAAAACTATACAGAATCAAAGCCATAATTCATAAATTTAAGAGGTTTTTCAGAGAACTTGGGGTAATAAAATCTCAGTTTGTGTTAATTTGAAGCCTTTGGGGTCCCATATCACTAGTGTTTTGGGACACAAGCCAGAAAACCATCCCTCTAACACAATCACAATATGGCGGGAGGTTTTAACAGAAGGGAGCCTTTCAACATTAAAAGAATTAGACTACACCCTCTTGTGGTCGACATCTATAGAAATTACTAGTAGTTGGGGTTCTTCAAGCTCCTCAAAGGCTTTGATGATGAATTGGCTCGACAATTTGCAGTAGCCTTGCACTCCCAAGCAAGTGATATGGCTGCAACAATGATTATAGGTTTGGCCATTACCATAGCCCCTAAGCTCATTATCAGAGTTACAACCTTGCCTTTAGGAGTTAAGTGGAACATAGAGGACAGAGTCTCTAGCATTGCCTCTAAGAAGAGTTTCTTCTTTCCTAATGAAGAATACATTGAGGATAAGAATGGGGTGAGAAGGGAAATTCTCCCTTACCCATGGGATGACGTAGCATATCACATCATGAAATATATTTCCTGTGAGGGAAGACTCAATGTGGTTTATGGATACCACTTCAGAATATTATATGATCTTAGATTCAAAGGAGATTTTCCACTAGAGTAGAGACTAAACATTCCATACTTCCTCCTACATTCAATTAGAAACATGAGCCAGAGAGTGAGGGAAAGAAAGTATCAACACCTAGCTCACCATGTCCTCATTAAACTTATAGTGAGAGATGATCTCAACGGACTGAACATCCTTGTACCTTGGTCCACCTTCATAGACAGGGATAGAGAAGCATTCATTGGGACAAGAGTTTTCACTCCTGGAAAAACCATTGCCTCTAGCCTTGGAGAAGGGGGTATGAAAGAAGAAGAGGAAGAGATAGAAGGGATAGAGGAAGAAGAGAAAGAAGAGGAAATGAAAATAGAAGTAGAACACACAGAAAACCTAGGACCAGATGAAGGAAAATAGGGGGAGGAAAAGAAAGATGAAAAATGAGAAGAAGATGAAAAGGAGGGGGAAGAAAAAGAAGAGAAGGAATGAAATACAAGAAAGGAGAAGATACTAGACCCCATGATGAGCACTAATATCTCTCCTCAAAAAACTAGCCTATCATGAGGTACCTTAGAAAAGGAGGTGATTGCCACCTTAGCCACTCTAAGTACCCATGTGAAGGAAAAGAGAAAAATACAGAACCCCGTGTATTTCAGGACCGAGAAGAGTGCCAGGGTGAAACAAGGGAGACCTCAAACTCCAACTAATAGCCCAATAACAATTGAAGATTCACCCAATAAGAAAGATGAAATAGGCCCATATGAGGTAAAAATTCAAGAGGTCACTTCAGCTGAGAAGACACGTGTGACCTATATAATAAGACACTCTTCAAGGCTAGCATACCTCAAACAAGTACCAACCCCCACAAACCTTCAAGAGGAAAAAAAGGAGGGGAAGCAAGCAAAAGAGGGTTTTCTATAGGAAAAATAGAGTTTGCTACACGAAACTCAGGTAGTGCTACAAGAAACTCCAAATGTGCCACACACAAAGAAGAAATTCATGGGGGAGGAAGATAAGGCACCTATGGAAGGGTAGGAAGCCCAAGGTGTGGAAAAAGAGACAAATATTAAGGGGCAACATGCCAAAGGAAAGAAAGAGGAGGAACCAAAGGAGGGGTTTGCCTCTCCGAAAACTGTCCTAAAATACATCACAGCAGTTTCACGTCCTAGCCCACAGCCAAACCTGAGCTCCTATTACAAATTAATTGAAGGAGGAAGGATGATCCCTCAAAAGTGTGTAGTTTCATGTTTTATGAGCTAGAGAAAGAGAGAGCACGCGCACACCATTGGATGCAAATTTTCAAAATTAAGAGTGTGCAAGATGCAGGGTTCATGGAGGAGAAACTCACTGAGATGGGGAGAGATTTGGTTGATGTCAGAATTAGGGAAGCAGTGTTAAAGGAGCAGCTACTAGAGGCAGAAGCAAAAAATGCAAGATTACAAGGCCAACTACGGCAGAAGGACAGACAGATTGCCACCATGGCAGACTTGTGCATGGAGGCAATATAACACAAACATCCCTCTAACTCTTATGCCATCTACCTGAAGGAACAATGGTTGCAATTTCAGATCAGAACACTAGCCTCATATGGGTCATTACCTTTCCAAAATTACAGGCAATTTATTGATTTTTGCAACCAATCCAACATACAGGATAAGGCAAAATTGGCAGAATTTCATACGCATAATCTTATCTTGACTGATCTAAATATTTGGGACCCTAACTCTAGGTTGGGGGATATGCAACTGATGGCCCTAGCCTCTTGGATGACCAATGAAGAGGCAGGGCAGAGGAGGTCAAAAATGTGATGAGAAGGGAAGGAAAAGAACCTCTCCATATTAAGGCAGAGTTATTAAGCCCTAAAGGGGTCATAAACAATCACCTAATTATAGCAAATGATGTCAACCTTGCAAATAAATACCTTAACACCCAAGCACAGGAAATTGCACACTATGATGACATTTCTAGACCGTTGGGAGAGGAGTGTGTGATGGCAAGTTAGAGAAGATGGAATGGCCTCCCTCTTAGCCGAAGAAATATGGAGTATCATATTCCAAAGAGATTGAGAGTTGCCTTAGAAAGGGCACCTTTGTGCAATAGGGCCATGCAGACAATGAATATCCAATGGCTTGGCTTAAAACTCAGTCCACCTTTTCTCCTGGGACTTCGTGAAGGAAAATACCAAGCTAAAGAAAACAAAGAATAGGAGGTGGTAGAAAAGAATGCAAGATTCTACCCTCATAAGGGAACTCCTTCCATGATTCCTTGGGATGTCAAAGAGGCCACAAGGGCACTAAAATGGAAGAAATAGGACTAAGTTTCTAAAAGGATGAGAAACCATTTGGTAGGGGGCTTGATGATGAGCACCATCATTGCGTACATTTTAAGGGGTTAATTGTCACCTTTTTATCCTAATTAATCTCTCTTTCTCGCATTTAATTGCATTATTGTCATGTGTTGCTTAGTGTAGATGGTGTTTTAAGGTTTGTCATGCTTCGAAGGCCTAATGTGGTTTAAATGCAGGAAAATCAAGAGAATATGCCATTTTTGAGGAATATTGCACAATCAAGGCTTGGAGTAGACAAAATATTCCCCTCCAACGACTTGAAATCAGAGGCAACCAAGCAAGTGGAAGATAAAGGGGAGCCAAGTTCCACTTCTCTCGAGTTCCAAGGGGACAAACCACCTAATTTTTAGGCAGTTGTTGGTATCTACCCTTTAGGATAAATAGGGTAGAGCAAGAGCTCACTAGAATTAAATTTTTGGATGTAGCTAGAGCATTCTTAGCTCTTGTAATAGACATTTCTGACTTTCATATGTTATGTACAAGACTAGTTATGAAATAAAATGATTATTTTGTTTTTTCTCCACTAAGTTAGTTTCAGGGAGCTGAGCTTGTGGGTTAGGGCCCAAACCATTGGCCTCAATCTCTCTTATGTACTTGTGTTTACATTTCATGTTTTTGTAGTTAGTCTCCTTACATTTCATGTTGCAGTAGTTAGTTTCTTTACATTTCATGTTTTTGTAGTTAGTCTCCTTACATTTCATGTTGCAGTAGCATATAAGATCTAAAAAATGTGTGTTAAAGCCTCCATCTCTCACCTCTTCCATTGGAGCTTGAGGACGGTAGATCTTCACCACATACCCAAAATTGGTTTCAGTTTATGATTTCTTGGAAAAGTTAGATAGGTTACTTTTCTTACCATGGACATGTTGTAGATGCAAAGGTAGATTTTTGTTTCAAGTACATATGTAGGTTTATTTAAATTCAACTCATCGTTTCCACCATTTTCACGATATATTTGTCAATGATTAATGCATGAATGGGTAGTTTTCTCACAGGTTTGAGTAGAGCAGCAAAGGAGGACTTCCCCAGCACCATTAGCTTCAGTCTCCACCCTTCATCAACCAGCATCCATCCAAGTCGCCTTCAGCCCTGTTTTTTTTAAATCTCCACCACAACACCGAGAGCCACCTTGGACGTGCAAGATAGGCTTTGAGACAAGTTTTGAGCTTAACCAATGGGTTGGATACCCTTCATCCACCTTCATTCCACCTCTTCTACCCCTTTCCTCACCATTTATCGGCTCAAACTAAACTCGGCATGTTTCCTGTAGCATTTCAGGACATCCTATAGCACTCAGGAAATCCTGTAGCAACGCCAACCACTCCCTCCTTCATCCCAAAACCACTCTTTTACCTCATTTAGGCCTGGCACAGTCTCCAAGACACCTTCAGCTCTGAAAACATGAGTTAGGGACCCTCTTAGGTCACCTCAGCGCCTCCTTTTGCTGCAAAACATATTTATTTAAAAGTGTAGTTACCTCATTGATAGATGCATTGTTAAGCATAATAGTCAAGCATGAGATAAATAGAGTTCAATCATTCATTTGGTTCAATATGTGTGCCTAGATTAGTTTCCCTTTCTGCAAGTTCAATTCAGAAATTTAAATCATTAATGCCACTTAGTTTAACTTCCTTTCTTGCATTAGCTTAAGTGTGAATTTCTCTTTCTTGCAGATAGCTAGATGAATCATTATGATCTAGAATAGTTTCTTTTCTTGTTGATAGAGTAATGGTCATGAGTTATTTTCAGACTTACCGTTCATTCAGAAGTGTGACAGACTTCCTTTCCTAAAAGTAACCCTAGTTGTAGTGTCTCATCATAGAACTAAGAAGAGGATGGCATGAGTAGAATTCATATGTTGTGCATATATCACTGTCACCTCAAAGTTTGTATGAACCTTGGGTTGATAAATTAAAGTTGAGTAGCCTTTGGTAGTTGCAGCACTCTTGATGCAATACCAGGTCTCACCACTTTTTGTCACCTTTTTAGCCTAATTATTCTCTCTTTATCACATTTAATTGCAGTATTTTCATATGTTACTTAGTTTATATGGTGTATTAAGGGTTGTCATGCTTCGAAGGCCTGATGTGGTTTAAATACAGAAAAATCAAGAGAATATGCCATTTTTTACGAAGATTGCACAATCAGGGCTCAAAGTAGACAACAAGGAGTGACTGTAGGAGAGTTGACCACCTCCTTAACTCCTAAAGGCAACCAATATATCCTCGAGATTCTCCTCCAACATCTCGAAATCAGAGGCATCCAAGCAAGTGGAAGATCAAGGGGGAGCCAAGCTCCACTTCTCTTGAGTTCCAAAGGGATAAACCACCTACTTTTTAGGGAGATGTTGATAGCCATCCTTTAGGATAAATAGGGCAGAGCAAGAGCTCAATAGGATTCAATTTGTGGATGTAGCTAGAGCACTCCTACCTCTTGTAATAGAAATTTCTGACTTTCATATGATATGTACAAAGACTGGTTATGAAATAAAATGATCATTTGGTTTCTTATCCGCCGAGTTAGTTTCAGGGAGTTGAGCTTGTGGGTTAGGGCCCAATCCATTGGCCTCAGTCTCTCTTATGTACTTGTGTTTACATTTCATGTTGTTGTATTTAGTCTCTTTACATTTCATGTTGCAGTAGCATATAAGATCTCAAAATTGTGTGTTAAATCCTCCCTCTCTTACCTCTTCCATTGGAGCTTGAGGAGGGTAGATCTTCACCACAGACCCAAAATTTCTTTCAGTTTATGATTTCTTGGAAAATTTAGATAGGTTATTTTGCTTACCATGGAAATTTTGTAGATGCAGAGGTAGATTTTTGTTTCAAGTACACAGGTAGGTTTATTTAAATTCAACTCATATTTTCCACCATTTTCATTATATATTTATCAATGATAAATGCATGAACAGATAGTTTGCTTGCATGTTTGAGTAAAGCAGCAGAGGAGGACTTCCCCATCACCATTAGCTTTAATCTCCACCCTTCATCAACCAATTTCCATCCAAGTTGCCTTCAACCCTATTTTTTAGAAATCTCCACCACAACACCAAGAGCCACCCTGGAGGTGCAAGACAAGGTTTGAGATAAGTTTTGAGCTTAACCAAGGGGTTGGATACCCTTCATCCACCTAGATCTGCCTTCATTCCACCTCTCTTACCCCTTTCCTCGCCATTTCTAGCCTCAAACTACCCTCAGTTTGTTTCCTGTAGCATTTCAGGACATCTTGCAGCACTACAAGACATCCTGTAGCAGATATTGTAGCAGCGCCAACGACTCACTCCTTCAACCCAAAACCTCTCTTTTGCCTCATCTAGGCTTGGGACAGCCTCCAAGACACCTTCAGCTCTGAAACAATGAGTCAAGAACCCTCTTAGGTCACCTTAGTGCCTCCTTATTTTGATGCAAAACGGAGTTATTTAAAAGTGTAGTTAGCTCATTGATAGATGCATTCTTAAGCATAACAGTCAAGCAGGAGATAAATAGAGTTCAATCATTCATTTGGTTTAGTATGTGTGCCTAGATTAGTTTCCCTTTCTGCAAGTTCAATTCAGCAATTTAAATCATTAATGCCACTTAGTTTAACTTCCTTTCTTGCATTATCTTAAGTGTGAATTTCTCTTTCTTGTCATGAGTTATTTTCAGACTTAGCGTTCATTCAGAAGTGTGACAGACTTCCTTTCCTAGAAGTAACCCTAGCAATAGTGTCTCATCGTAGAATTGATAAGAGGATGGCATAAGTAGAATTCATTTGGTGCATCTCATTATTTATATCTTTAATATAAAATGATTTTTGTTTTAAATTGATAAAAGATGTATTTGAATTGCAAGTTTAAGTTGTGTAGTGTACATAATCCAAGTTTCTATGTAAATTTTGAAGACATTGAATCTATTTATAAACTCAATATATATATATATATATATATATATATATATATATCTTAATTAAATATCTAATCAAGTATCCTTAGAGTACAAACTTTTTATTCAATGTTTCCATTATAAAGGAGGTTTGCATCTTAATGGATTTGATCCCTCTTGACTCTTACTAATCTATGGTTAAGATGGATTTTTTGATTTACACTGCACACTATGTGTCTACTAATATGTGGTTAAGATGGATTTATACCGGTTTGACACTCGATGGATCTATACCAGTACGCGATAAGTGGGAATTGAAATATTCTATGGGTCAATATATCCACGTGAATGCAGTGTACCAAGTTAAAGCTGGGTGCAAAATTGCTATGGAGGATAATCGCCCCAAATCCGGGTTGGGCCCAGCTTGCCTTGTGGAAAAAATACTTCCGTGGGCAGAGAAAGCGTTGCCTGGACAATCCCATAGCTAACTCTGGCTCGCTGATACATAAACTCTGTGCAAAATCTTCCTCCTTAATTTTCCAGCATGCGCATTGGATTCTTGGAAATTGCAAGCGCATTAGAATTTGGGAGGATCGTATTATGGGCTGTGAGCCTTTGGCTGATGATCGTTCCCTGGCTTTGTTGAAAGACTGGATGTCCAAAGCAAGTTTCAAAACGCTGTGGGATATTTCTCATTGGGAGAATGGAGATTGGCATAGTTGGATCAAGATTGAGGTGCCCCAGAATCTGTCCAATGAATACACTACCTTCTTAGCATTCTTAAATGGCAAGGCTCCTTTGAACAACAGGAAATTGGATACCCGTGGCTGGGGGTCGACCCCTGGGCACTATACAGTCTCACAGGGGTACTGGAAAATCTTATCGCATCCTCACGTTCCTCCTGATCCGAAACCTTGGAAAGGGATCTGGTCCCAGCCTTCGATTCCTAAAATCGACTCCTTCTGCTGGCTCCTCTGTCACCAGAGAATCTTGACTGATGACAGATTACAGAAAAGAGGCTATCTTGGCCCCTCTCGCTACTCGCTGTGTGGAGAAAACGTAGAAACAACTGCTCACCTGATGCTCAATTGTAATTTTGTTGCAGATATTTGGAAAGAGGCCTTAGGCCCTTTGAGTACTGATTTCGACCTCCCTAATTTCATATCAGATCTGTTTTCGAATTGGATGCTCTTGTATCCTGGAGGCCCTCCTCAGAATGCTCATATTAAAACTGCCTGGTGCGTGCTCCCTAAATTAATTTTTTGGAAAACATGGTTGGAAAGAAATCAAAGGATTTTCAGAGATAAGAAGAGCGATCATCAGATAATCTGGGTTAAAGTAAAAAGCCAGTTAAAATATTGTGTTGGAGAATAGCTTGATGGGGCAGACCTGAGAGAAAAAGATGCTGCTTGGAGCGCTATCCTAGATCTCCATTTCACTGATATTTCCAGGCCTCCCGCTCCACTAAAAGACTGGCAAATTCGACTGAATGCATCAGAATTCTTGGATTTTTGCACAAAGCAGGCGCATAACATCCTATTCTTTGACGGGGCAGCAAAAGGTAATCCGGGCAGTTCAGGTGCAGGAGGAATTGTTAAAAATGCTGATGGTAGAATTGAACTTAGATATGCCTGGGGAGTGGGCTTCAATACCAACATTCAAGCTGAAGCCCTAGCCCTATTTCAAGGTCTCAAGCAACTTAAATTCCTCGGTATCAATGAAGCAATAGTGATGGGCGACTCTCAATCTATCATAAAACCTATTGTAGACAATTCTTCTCCTTCAGACTTAAGACTGTTCAGATTGATGAACAGGATAAGAATCCTGTCGAAATCCTTTCAGAGCTTGAAATTCTATCATGTCAAGAGAGATAACAACAAAGATGCTGACACTGAAGCTAATAAAGCTGTTCTCCTCCCCCTCGGAGTCCTACTCAGAGATGGAGAAGAAGGTTGGGAACCCATCCCTTAATTGTATGTTATTATGTATTACTGTCTTTTATTGGATCAGTTTATATGCATTTTCAAACTGGGGAAGATAGAGGCGATTGCTCGTATAATAGTTTGTAAAAATCTCTGGCGTTGTAAGGAAAAAGCTACTTTGGTCCTAGTCAGGGAGAAATCTAGGCATTGCCTAGTCTCATGTAAGCAGATTTGAGGCATTTAGGCCAAAAATTAATATATCACACTATCCGCTCGTAAAATATATATATATATATATATATATATATATATATATATATATATATATATATATATATATATATATATATATATATATATATATATATATATATATCCACGTGAACATGTGTTGTAACTAGTAAACATACTACATGTACTCTTCGCAATTTACTTTAATGATATCTTTGTATTTTGGCCCAATGATATCTTAGTTGAATCTCCAAGTTAAGTGGGAGAGTTTTTTGAGCCGAGAGGTTCATTCTACATCAAGTATGAGGGTGATGTACTCCATCCGTGTCAACTCGTCAACTTGGAGTTGACACGTAAGTTCCTTTTTAAATAAATAAATAAATAAAATAAAAATAAATAAATAATAAAATTGTTAGAGATTGAATAGCACTCGGCAATAGTTGTGACTGCTTAGGATAGTAACCCCATACCATCCAAAACTTTGAACTAATCAAGTAAATAATACATAGCATATTCCAACAATATGAATAAATGTGGAAGTCTCCAATCACCTATAATTAAAATATTATTTTTTAAATTAAGAACTAATGTTCATTATAATCAAAATAAAAAACTAATATACATATTAGGTTGGTTTTATTTAAAAATATTATAACACTTAGTCCCAATCTAAAAGTGCTTACTTTATTGGTTGTTAATATATTTCACCGTTGATATGAAATAAAATAATTTTATATCAATCTTTAAAATAATTAAAACAAAAAAACCAATAAAATTTATATTATTTATATTTTAAATAAAACAAAAATAATAAAATACACAATTTTTATTTTTTAATAGTTTTATTTACTTAATGGTCATTTTTATATCGATTTATTTATTAATTTCTTACTCCTCCTTTTTCTTTTTCTTTTTTTCTTCTTTTTTTATGGTCAAACTAGTGATGAACCACACTGGCTGGTTCGAAACGCGTCGACACAAAATTCTCCATTGTGATTTTCATCGGTATCAGTGGTAAAGATTTGATACAATATTTATATTTTATTTTTGAATTGAATATATAAATAAATCATTTTGAATTATTTTAACTAATTTATTTTAATATTAAACATATATATGTATATATGTATATATGAACCACAATAAACTTTTCCCAATGTACAATGAGAATAAGTAATTGAAAGTAAAAAGATCCAATTATTTCCTATAATAGTATAATAGAATTTCCTCAAGGGAGACCAGAATTAATTTAATTTTTTACTATAACATTAATGTAACATTTAAAGAATACTAATAGTAATTAAATATATATATATATATATAAACAAAATATTTCAATATATAAAATTGAATAATATATAAATGTATTTAAAAATATATTAATAAAAAAAAATGATTTAATGTGGATAATGCAATCCATAAATAAAATATTTCAATGGTCATTTTAACTAAATTATTTCAATATCAAGCATTCATATATTATATATGATTTAAAATAATAATAATAATAATAATAAATGTTTATATATTATACAAATGTATATTTTTCTTATTGTTATAACATTTGAAGTATCATTATTTATTTATAAATAAAATATTTCAATGATCATTTTAACTAAATTATTTCAATATCAAGCATTCATATATTATATATGGTTTAAAATAATAATAATAATAATAAATGTTTATATATTATACAAACGTATATTATTCTTATTATTGTAGCATTTGAAGTATCATTATTTTACATTTTGATCATTTTCTTAAGGGTTAATTTTGAATGAAGTAAATATTTGTTGGAATTGCATTTTAAGTTATTGCATTCCATGTATTCAAAGGATTCTAGAGAGTTGAATCTATTTATGCATTCAAAAATGTAACTTAAAAATGAATAACTATATATATAAAAATAGATTAAGAAATTTTAACCACCATCTATCAAGCCTTTAGAAAAATTCAACTTTTAAAATTACAACTTTTTGAAATTTTACATTATAAAAAAAATTACACCCAAAAAAAATTGATTCTTGCTAAATCCTTGATTAAAATAAATATATATTAGTTCTAAGAATATCAACTCGTCTATATCTCTTTTGATTCATAAATAATTTGGGAGGTGAATTGTAGCAATGACGGGAAGAAGGTGGCAACGTCATCCTTGTTGGTCGCTAAAAGGAGTGATTGGTTGTTCTTTTAATTCATAGATAATATGTGAGGTCAATTGTGGCAATCAAGGGAAGCGAAGCTGGCAACATCCTTGTTGATCACTAAAAGAGATTGGTGGTTCAAATGGACGAGGGGCTTGATTGCAATGATTATATGATTTAGAAATAGTTACATGTTTAAAATTGAAACTGTTATTTTTTTTAAATGATTGGTTAAATGTATTTTTAACTGTAATTGTGTTAAGAGTTAGTGTGGGGAAAATGTGTAAATGTGATTTAGAAATGGTTATATGTTTAAAATTGAAATTGTTATTTTTTTTATAATTGGTTAAATGTATTTTTAATTATAGTTGTGTTAAGAGTTAGTGTGAGAAAGATTGGTAGGTGTTAAATGTATAAGTGTTTGTTTTAAGGTAAGCAAGATGTGCACTCCTTAAGCATTAGAGTTAGTGGAAGCATGGTATGTATACCATTTTTAAATGGTCAGTTTTTAAGTAGAGGCTAGTAGGAGTAGTCATTGATGTAGAGAAGTAGACATTAAAAACAGCGAGGTAACAGTAGAAGCAGTGTTTTTTCTAAATGATCCATTGCATAATCAATAACACTAATTTTCTCAATTATTTGCACTTAATTTTAAAAATTAAAGTTGTTTTTTACCCAAAAAAAATCTACAAAAATAGTTTGAAGGTTTCTGTGGTGTGAGTTTTGAGTTGTTGAATTCAAAATCTCCACAATATACATTTTTGCGTCAATTAATTTTATTTTTACCAAAACACACTCTACAAACTTAAATATAAAAAATCAATTTTGACATTTCTTTACTAAGTATTATTCTACAATTCAGCATGTATTTCTCTACAATTCAATATGGAAGAGATTACAATTCACTGAACATAAAAAATTAAAGTTTCTTTTACCAAAAAAACACTACAAATTTAAATATAAAAAATTAATTTTACTTTTTTACCCAAAAATACTCTACAATTCAGTCTGAAGGAGGAAATGTGTAGATATGAGATGTGTAAGTATTAACCCTAATCTAACTAAAATGTGTAAATGTTAAAGGTAAGCCCTAATAACCAGATATGTAAACCATTTTTAAATTTTTAAATGGTCAACCATGCAGTTAGAGGCTAACTGTAAGCGGGAGCGATGCAGAGAAACCGCCATTAAAAACAGCGAGACAAGCAGGAAGAGCGGTATTCTTCCCGAATGATCTGCGAGATCAATAACACGCAATTGCCCTATTGTTTGCGATTAAATTTAATTTAAAGAATTGGGGTTTTTACCTTGGCCTTCGGCTTCTCGGTAGTGAACAGGCATCAAAATCCACTCTCTCTACCTTTGCTGCTGGCAACGCCCAGAATTAGGGTTTTTACTGTTGCTCGTGCTCTATTTCACAGCGGGCGTGAGAATGGCGTTGAGATTTGCAGTCTATTCCACATGACGAGACAACAATGTATGTCCTTGCGAGCCTGCAAATCTCCTGAACGTCGTTACACACGGTCACGAAACCGACCCAGCTGGTTTGTCTCGACATCCAATCAGATCTATCCGACGAAAACCATTGCATTAGCTACTCTTGAAATTTTCGTCAGTGGCTCGATTTCGTCACTACTTTCATGATCCGTGGTCGAAACACAGCTAATTCGCAGCGGCTTCAGCTTCGTCTGTGCGTGAATGTGGAGGGATCAGGCGGCATTGGGAAAGGCAGAAAATCAAGACACGGCAGATTTGGGAGAGGCAAATCGTTTAGAAGAAACCCTAATTGCCGAAGTCGGGGTTCTTATTGAGACAAAAGGCTGCACACAGAAATCCACCCCAACCATTTTGGAGATCTCTATCCTTTTCTTGAAAATATGTCAGCTTCAATATGATGTGTAATTATATACTAACAGAAATCTTGAAACAAAGTATTCAAGGCGGGGATGGGAAGCATGAACACACACACAAAAAAAAAAGCATTAATGCCGCATGAAATTTATTGATTTATGCCTTGAATGCTCTTGAATCTTCTGCACAATAATGTCATTGTTCTTGAAATCTTTCAAAATAAAAACTTATATGCGTTAATTGTGTTAGCAGCAATCCACCGTTTCCTAATTTTTCAATGTGGTTAGATATGTTCTTATTTAAAAGATTTTAATATATCTATATGATATGGTTTTTTTTTTTTTTTTTAAACAAAAGTAATATTAAAATATTTTGGAGGAATTTTTATGTTTGTGTTGAAATTTATTGTAGTTCTTTTAATTTATATGGTTATTTCTATTTTGTAATTTGGGTAATATTAAGGGTGCTCTGAGCAACAAACAAGAAAGATATTTACAAATGAAAAAATGAAAATAAGTCAATATATTATTTCATTTTTTTGGATTAAGAGTATTGTTAATTATATTTTTTTATAACATTTAGTTTTTTGGATTAAAAGTATTTTTAATTATATTTTCTTATAACATTTAGTTTTTTTTATTTTCATTTTTATTTATTAATAAGAATGATATTTAGGTCAAAGGGTTTTAGCTCAATTGGTTTAGGGAACAATTTGTTCCCCAATTGTGTGGGTTTCAAGTCTTCAAAAATATTAGTAACTAACTTGTTTATAACATTTATGAAATAGTAATATGTAGTAACTAACTTGTTTATAACATTCATGAAATAGTTGTATTTAGTAAAGACATGTTGTAACTAACCTACATTATACATATCACTTATGAAATAAGGGAAAAGAATAGAAATCCTATAAAAAGCTATTGCTCCAAGAAGCTCTTGAGCGAGAGAGGGACAAGATGACAAATCCTCTGGCGACTCATCCTCTGGGGACTCCCAACAACATTAGAAGCACTTTTTTTAAGGTAGATATCACATCTCTTTGCATACTCCTTTGCGTTGTGAAACAAGGGAAGTTGCTATTTCCAAAATCATTTTTTTCAAATCATTTATTGTATTTTTATAGTAATTTTTTATATGATTTGGTTTTTTATTTTTATTTATTGGTTTGTTTTAGAGAGATTATTTTAATTTTGTTTGCAACAATTTTGGTATCTTAAAAGATGATTTCAAAATTGTTGAATTTTATTTTTATTTATTTATTTATTTGTTTATTTTTATTTATTTTTATTTTTTTTAATTTTTTTTTTTTTTATGCTAATTCTATTATAGAAACATAGTATTACAAAACTGCCTCAGTTCAGTTGTGTGAGCCTGAAGCTGGGCTTGATGTCCATGCTTTAACAAAGTGAAGAACTTCCCTGTATGGGAAACTAGTTCTGTTAGGAGAGATTTCACCGCCCTTGATAGGGAAACCGGTGCATAGTCCATTACATACAACATAAGAAAACAAAAAAATTTCAGTAGCATGCAGCTTCTGCTGCCGTAAACAACTAAAATGACAGTGCATCTTTCAAAATAGAGGAACTCAAAAACCATGTAGAAACCAGGCTAACCAGAGTCACTGCTTGTGGGCTGGTGAAGGTGGTTCCTCCACTATGCGACACCAGTATTTATCCTCGGAATCTTCTGCATCTTCGTTCTGGTCCCCATCATCACCTGCGCCTTCGTTCTGGTCACCTTCATTGCCCGTAGGCATTGCATCCACCTGCATTGCAAATTGACCCAAGGTGGGAGGAGCAGTAGTAGGGGGATCAACCGGAGGTTCAAAGGAAAACGCAGCTGGGGCAGGGCGCAGCCCAAAAGGGGAGGGAGGTGGCCCAGACAAAGGAGGAGGAGGGAGAGTTGACTCCTCACGCAAGGTGACAGTAATGTAAGCAGTAACAGTGGGTCGATCAAACGAGCAGTCGAAGCGGAGCTCCGCCCTCTGCGAGGTTTGCCTCAAGATGTGACTGCTCGATGCGCGTGGCGTAGTGGAGAAGGGTCTTGAGGGATGCGAAGGGGGCTGAATTTCGTGAGCAGAACCAGGAGAACCGTCACTTCCCCAGTGACTGCGGGTGGCCTGGCCCTGTCGTCCCTCAGCATTTTCAGAGGAAGTCGCTTTGCCCCGACTGGAAGAGGGTCTCGAGCTTGCAGGCCGACCATGGGTTGATCCACGGCGGCATCGCATCCTATGTCGGAGCCTAGGCATGGCGGGCTCGTCTGCTTGTAGAGGCCTGAGACAATTAGAGCAAGACGGGGCAGAATCAAGCTCACGTTGAGATCCAAGAGGAATCTGCAAATTTGCGTTGGAGAAGCATAAAGCACTGTGGGAAAAATGAGATCCCGGCGTGGTTTCAATACAATTGAGCAAGGAGAAACGCTGCCCTGTCTGTGTGCGGGCGCTGGCCTCAGCACATGCTTCAGGGAAAATGCTGCAGAGGAGATGAAAAGAGCAACAGGCGGAGCAAGAATGTTCTGGATAGCTGGAGACGAAGGCCATAATGAACCGATGGAGCAGAACGAGGCGGGGAGAATGCCGGCGATGGAGAATTAATGCGTCGAGAGCTGGCATATTAATGTTCATATTAATGGAGTCGCAGGGGGCCAGTTGGCTATCCCATGCGAGTCTCCTTGGGAGATGCCAGGGACTGATGTCCCGTCATTCCGATGAATCATCTGCATTCGGAAGTGGGCGATCATTATGCACCAGCTTGAGACAATTCTGAAGGATCTCTCTGTCATGGATGATCTGAGGAGGACCATGTTGGAGAGTATCGATGCTGTAGACTTCAAAATTTGCTAGGAGATATGCTACTTTGTTGCCTTCCCTTTTGGTGTGGATGAAGGAATTTTCCTTTTTGTTTTTCAGCCAGTTGCTTATTTTTTCAATTCTGGAAGCCATTCTCCAACTGGTGGCTACTTTTGCTGAACTGGTACCCTGAAGCAGTTGGTTGGCCAAACTGATGAGTATCTAGGAGTCCCCTTCCACTATGATAGGAGAGAGGTTGAATATTTGGCTTAGCTGCAACCCTTTCCAAAGCCCTTCTAGTTCTGCCGAGTTGTTGGTGTCCCAACCAATAGAGCCGTAGTAGATAGCAAGGGCGTCTCCCTGTGAGTTTCTGAAGATGCCACCAAAGCCGGCTGGTCCTGGATTTCCCTTTGAGGCTCCGTCAAAGTTCATCTTGAAGATTCCTGGAGGCGGAGGAGACCATTCGAGAGGGGATTCAGGAGTTTTCTGTCTATTGAGGTTAGAAATGGTCGAGATTTTGAGCTGCCAATTTTTCCATATGGCGAGTTCCTTTGGATGCTTGGGAAGATCCTCATCCTTCCAAGAATGCAGAGCTAGCGATTCTTGGAGATTATTGCTGAAGTTGTTCCAGATCAAGTCCAAAGGAGTGGATTGATTCTTGAACATTATTTTGTTTCGTTCTTTCCACAGAGACCAAAAGAGAAATCCTGGAATGATTTGCCAAAGAGTGTTGAGAAGAGAGCTGCTGTAAGGATGTCTGGGACAGTGGCGCATGATACTAGTTAAGTCCCCTTTCGGTTTTCTTTTTTGACATCTAAAGCATATCTTCTCCCATAGAGTGTTGGCTAGTTTGCAGGAGAGCATGAGATGTTGGATCATTTCGTTATTTTGCTCACAGTTTGGACATTGTGAGGGACCGCAGAATCCTCGTTTGAGCAAGTTGTCCCAAGTGAGGATTCTTTTGTGACTGAGTAACCAAAGAAACGTTGAGACTTTTGGCCATGTACCAGGTGCCCAAACAAATTGCCAGATCGGATCACGCGGAAGAGGGGCTGGATGCATGAGAGAAAAGGCCTCTTTTGTAGTGAATGTGCCTCTAGTCGAGTATCCCCATCGAAGAATATTTGGTTCCTCCAAACATCTGATTTTCCGGCGATTAAGTTCCTCACTGAGAGCTTCCCAAGTGTTGTCCTAAGCTAGAGGAGTGATGTGAGAAGGGTGCTTCCATTGCCTGAATTCATTGCAGTTTGTGGGGGCCCAACACTGGCTGACCTTGACTTCCTTCGGACCCTCGATTCTTATGCCATTGATATGGGTGAGTGTATCAATCAGCTTTGGGTTTTGCTGCCAGGAGTCTCCCCAGAATCTGGCCGTGTGCCCATTGCGAATTTCCCAGAAGCTGTGCTGCTGGATGAGAGCAAAATGCTGCTTGGCGGCGTTCCATATAAGGGAGCCAACGACGCTAGGGGAGAGCCTGATCAGATCTTTAGGTGGTCTGTTGTTAGCGTACTTGGCTTTCCAGAGCCTAGCCCATGGTGTATGAGGATTCAAGAGCCAATTCCACCATAGACGGGCTCCCATGACTTCGTTGCTGTGAAGAGGATCCTTGAGCCCGAGTCCTCCTGCATCCTTAGGGGAGCAGAACGAGTTCCAGTTGACTAAGGCCCATTTTCGATTCTGGTTTGAAGACCCGCAAAGGAATCAACGTTGCAAGATCTTGATCTGTTTGAGCACCCATTTCGGAGCAGCCAGAATGGAAAAGAGATAGAGGGGCATGGATTGCAAAACTGCTTTGATGAGGACGAGTCTACTAGCCAAGTTGAGAGCTCTGAAGGTCCAAGAGGAGAGCCGGGCTTCCAGTTTTTCCAACAGAAGATTCCAAGAGGAATGTTTGATGGCAGCATCAATGAGTGGCGCACCCAGGTATTTGGCAGGGAGGAGAGCAATGGAGAAACCAAGAATTCGGGTGATGCTAGCTTGGGTCATAGGAGGAGTGTTAAAGAAGAAGAGCTGGGATTTCGAATCATTGACTGTCATGCCAGAGGCTACAGAGAAAAATTGTTGAATATGTTAGACATTACTAAGACCTTTTTTTTCAATTTGGGTAGTTGATTTTAGTATCTTGGCTACAATAATGTCAATTGTTAAAACCAATTTTCAAACTTTGAAAAAGAAGTGGCTCTACTACTTGAACTACAATTTTTTGATTCAAGAAGTTAATTTAAACATTTTGGTTACAACAATAATGGTTGTTAAGACCACTGCCCCAAACAATATGTAATTCACAGATCTCCCCAACAAACCCAAAAAAATGGCATAATTGTTAGCACCACTATTCAATTTAGTAATTGATTTTAAAGTATTGATTAACAACACTTCAAGGTTGCTAACACAAAGATTGCAATTTTAACCCAAAAATGAAAAAATGTGTTGCTAATAACACCGCTAACTACTAAACGTGACTGCTTTCCTAACTACTAAAAAAAATTGAAGGTTCTCAAAGACAATAACTATGTTTTTACTCAAAATCTTAAAAACAAAGTCTTCATTATTTTAACTTAACTTTACTAGAAATTTCCATCTTAAAAACAAAGTCTTCATTATTTTAACTTAATGTATTAGAAATTTCCCTTGTTGAAAAATGCCAACCTAAAGTTAAAAAAAGAGTTAAATGGGAATGAACATGTTTCTAGATTTGTCCTTAAAATTTCACATCTATAATTAAAATTCTCATCTCAAATAAGAAATAGTCAAATTAGAGTGAAAAAAATTACTAGAAATGTCCATTGTTGAAAAATGCCAACCTATAGTAAAAAAAACATGTTTCTAGATTTGTCCTTAAAATTCCACATCTATAATTAAAATTCTCATTTCAGGTAAGAAATAGTCAAATTAAAATGAAAAAAAAAAAATTACCACCAAAATAACAATAAATAATCTTTCAAATTTGCCCTTAAAATTTCACATTATTTCACATTTATAATTAAAACATTTTCAACTTAAATAAAAACCTCAATATTAATACCCTTACTACTCTGATATCACATATAAACACTTCAATATATTCTAACACTATGTTTATAATTATAAATCAATCATGCGATATGATTGGCATGCCCCTTCTTTTAATTAACGTTTTATTTCTTATTTATTTTATTAGCCCCTATATTTCGAGGATATAGCTATTTACACCTTGCATACGGTAATGTTAGGGGGGTAGAATAACTAAAATCTCCAAACACATCTGTAAGTATTCCCTCATGGTTGCACTAAGTGAGAGTCGAAGTAGGAGCAAACATAAAAATCTAACGACTAAGCGAGAATCGAAGTAGAAGCAAACACAAAAATCCACAAAAAGCTAACGACGCAAAAAATTCGTAGCAAAAGATTATCGGTACAACTGGTTCAATGTAGTGTTTTGATAAAAGGTCGTCGAAGTCATTTACAAAGATTGCACTCTATTCTCATTCTTTTCTTATGATATTTATGGTTCGAGACACTTAACAATCGCAAATAAAAATAAATAGAAACAAGTGGAAATGCAATGTTGCTTAAAACCTATTTCTTTGCTTAAAATTTTAATAATTTTAAATAATAATAATATTTTTATTAATAATATATATTAAATTAATATAATATTAAAAACTAATAAAATTTTGAACCTTTCTATTTAGAATTAAATTAAGAGTTTATATATATATATATAAACTTCGTCTTTAGCATTGGATTAAGAGTAAATATATAAATTTATTTTGAATTAAATATTTGTCAGAATTCAGTAAAATCAGGTAGTTGGAGTATTTAAATTGCATTTTTTAAGGCACTCAAAATACTGAAGTTACTGAAGTTTAATGACTGTAACTCAGATTTTCAAAAATCTTTGCTGGAATTTTTCATAATCTTACTGGAATGTCTGGGTTACTGGGTTTTTTTAGACTACTACTTTTGTTTATTTACAAGTTAATAACACCCATCATAAAATGAGTTAAATTTTGAAATTAATTGTGATTTTTGAGCAAGTGGTATTAAGTCACAAGTTAATAATACACATGGTAAAATGAGATAAATTTTGAAATTAGTTGTGGTTTTTGGGCAAGTGGTATTGTATTGGGATTGTAACAAAACCTTTTTAGATTTTTTATTTTTAATATAATTTATATATCTCACAACCCAATTTAAAACCACATAAGAACATAGTGAATATAAAGATATTATAAAATAAAAATTAAATTAAATATTTATAAAATATTTTGTTTTTGAAATGAGTTATGGTTTTTGAATAAGTTGTATTGATAAACTATGTAACCCTAAAAAACCTATTTACAAGTTAATAATACCCATGGTAAATAAAGTAAATTTTGAAATAAGTTATGCTATGAAGTTTATTAAAGTTTTGAAAAAAAAAATATAACCTGGCGATGCTCTTCCTTGGACATAGTAACTCGTAAAAGTCAGAAGGTGTTGCTGAAAAGTTATACACCGTCAAAAATAGAAGACCAAACATACCATATAACAACCAATTCTCAGAAAATATGGAATAGCTCCCCGCAGGAAAGCTTTGGAAGTTGATATTCGGTTTTAAAAAGCCAAGCAGAAGTACTCCCAGAAGATTGAGTCTATTTTACCAACAAATTTCTTAATATGAATAAAGAAGGGTCTATAAGGGATAGGATTCTCCCATCACAAAGAAAGAATTCATATAAATAAAAGAACCCATTGCAGTGGTGCATCTTCAATGAATAATTTACTTTCTTCATAAGAACTTGAAACAGATGAAAATGCCATATGCTCGCTGCTATAAGAATATACAGCCTGAATAGTAACAAATTGATCCAGACAACAGTGCCAGAAACATGAAAACTTAATAACGGATGGTGTTTCAAACTCTTTATGCATCCATAAAGGATTTCGGATGCCTTCCAGGGAAATCCAACTTTCCAACTGTAGCTTAGATTTGTAGCTGTAGCATAATGTTATACATCTGTAGAACTGCAAATTAGAAAGCCTTTTTAATCCTTGAAGCTAACAAACTCAAGGGGCTGTCAAGGGGCTGTGTTAAGTAACAGATGGGAATAATTAAATGAAATGAGTTTGCAAGTGGGAGGCATCGGATAATGCCAAAACCTTATATCTGTTTATAAAATAACAGGTACGCTTGATCATGCAACACTTTGTTCAAACCCACAACAGACACAGCTGCATCATCAAATCGAAGCCACTGGCCATCGGGACGTTTCGTGTCAGCTGTATAATGCCCCTTGGAAGGGTCCCTCCCATGGTGGCTTACAGTAGCTACTAATTCATATCTCCGACCCTGCAGAAAGTTTCATGAAAATTTCTTGATGTATAGGATGTCCTTTAAAATATATAATAATATTAAGGAAAGATTACAACTGACATGAAACATATAAAGATTAATGCCAAAGATAATTACCTCTGTTGTTGGAGACACCAACAGATCACGACTTAAAACAATCTCAGGACTAAAAAGAACAGGTTTATTTAGTTTTCCGCTGCCTGTACTTCCAAAGCTGAAGCGCATTAAGTGCAGTATCAACACCTTAGACAATGTCTGCAGTTTTACAGCTTTACTTGCACTCACAACCCCTGCCTGTGCCATGATAAAAAAAAAAGGTGTTAACTATCTATCAGTCATAACAGCATAAAACATGGAACTTTTCCTTACAGGGGACTTCAATGAAATTTCAGATCTTGGTAATCTAGGTAATCTTAGAGAGCATGACCCACATGGTAATCTTGGTAATCTAGGTAATCTTAGAGAGCATGACCCACATGATTTCATAAGTTTCTCGATATGTATATCTCATAATTTGAAAAGTAACTGTGAAGCACCACCTAGAAAGAACTGAAAGGCCATTAACAAATTATGAATTAAATGTGTGCTTTGAGAAGTACACCCTTTAGCTCAGTCTACCAATAAGTCAAAACATCATTAACAATGAAAAGAGATACCGTGATCTATAAACTTGTATGAAGCATCAATTCCAACCCCTTTTACAATACAGTAGACTGTGGAGCTGCTTGATATTCTGTACTAAAATAATTGAATTATTCGAGAGACATCTTAAAATATTCTGCATCAAGCCGTGGAATAATTTAACTTGGATGCACGGATTTAATCCAAAAGAACTGAACCAGGCTTCAATCCTGTAATTCCTAATTGGAAAAACTGGACTTCATTTTCCCAAAAGGAACGAAAGAATGACTATAGTCTATCACCAACATCAAATAAACCATGCACTTCTTCAATGGCCAATCAGATATTTTTCAGCGTACCAAAGACTGCAACTACCCACGATTAAACTAAAATGAAATGCAATGATTCAGATATTTTCTTCATACTGAAGTTTTATTTGTGGGTTCCAACCAATGTTTAAAACTCAGAATCGAACTCATAATTGGCCAAGGGTCAACTCAAACTCAGCCATGACACAGACTGGTTCGAACTTACTAATTCAGTTTACTAAAAACTACAAAAAATGTTTAAATTTTAATGAGAAAAATAAAATTCCAACCATTAGAGACAAAATATGCAAAGTCTGTTCATGTATATACCATTAAGGCTGTATATAAGAAAATGGCACCGAGTGCAGTACATATCTAAAACAAAATACATAATCAACAAGGCTCTAAATGGCCTCAAAAGTCCAAAAGACATGCGACAGGATACTGGCCTACTACATATCACTGATCAACGTGATCAATCATCAAACTCATCACCACTGCTGGAAATGGGATCCTCAACATCAGAATCTGGCTCCGAGTCCCCTGACTTCTCAGGGACATCTGCAAGTACCACTAAGAGAAGCACAGGCTGCACGGCTACGTCAAGTATTGCCAAATCCACTGCAAACCACCCATGAGGATTGCCAAAACAGCTCCAAGCTCACTCTAAATCATCATAGTCGTCAATGCTGCCCCAACAACTCCAAATACTCAAAGATAAAGGCATGAGGCAAATAGAGGTGGGGTGGGGTCTGTTTTAGGGTTCAGAGTTAGTGAAATTAGGTATTAGCTTTAATATTTTTAAAACAAATGACTTTTCCCTTAATCCATGCATCATGGGACTATGGCAGGTTGACTCAACCGAGCTGAGCTGGTTTGGTACCAAACCAGCTGAGGCGGTGTACAACTAAGCTGGTTTGGTACAGACTGGTCCCCTGAACCGTTTTGAAGACTGAATAAGTTCAGCAAGGGGTCAACTCAGTAAAGTCGACCAAGTCCTGAGTCCAAGTTGACCAAGTTTTAAAACCTTGGTTCCAAAATAAGTGCATCCATAATTCCAATGGATGCGCAATATTGACAATGACCATGAACCATGTCATACCATTCAAAGTTAGATTTCCTTAAAACCGAGTAACTGATTCACAATTTTCCAAGTATAAAAACCAGAAATACAAACAACTGCTGCACTGGAAACTTAAATTGCAAATATAGAGTTTTCTAACTTAGCATGCACAGTGGAAAATAAATAAATAATCAGAAGACAAACACATCTCACACATAGAACACAAGATATACCGAAAAAACCCCAATGCCAAGGAAACCCTGCAACTTTGTGTGTGTTTTCTATTAGCTCAACAAATAACTCTGGAAATTTTTACAGCAAGGGGATGCTTTCCTTTTACAGCAAATCCAATTTTCAACAATTGATGCAACCCCCGCACAGTTGTGATAACCCTTGCACACTCGTGCTATTGTACGGCCGTGTTGTTTCTGCCTTCTGTGCACAGATGTGCATTGTACGGCTGTGCCGGTCCTGGAATAGGCTGAGGATATTCAGCCCCTTCCATTTGCCTCTTTGTCCCTGAGCTTATCACTGAGTGCTGCAAACCCTAACTTTCTTGCTGAGCCAATCACACACCCTTTGTTCTCTTCGAAACTAATCTCCACTTCGCTCTATCTCCTCTTATAATTTTGACACAAACCCTAAAGTCACTTTCAACAACTGAGATTAGATCATGATGAAGAGCTAAGCTAAGATTAAATCATAATTTAACTGGGGAATTTTTTCATTTTTCCCAAGTCCAACTTTAGGAAATAGTTAAATAAATTAATATTCTGCTAAAGTGGTTGTCTTGTGGGTCCCTTTGCTAGCTTTAGCACTTAGGCAAGCAGAACCCTTAGCACTGGATTCTTAGAGAGCTTGACGCAGCTCTGATTGCCACATTGGATCATGGTAGGCCCCAACTCTATGCCAAACAAGCCCACGAGAGGCTTCCCCAACCAGCTTTGCACCCCACCAAAATGAAAGCCATATACTCGGCCTCAGCTAAACTCAATGCAACTATTATGGCCGAAAGAAAAAACAGTTGTTGATCCAACATTGAATGTGCACCTCAATGTGCTCTTCCTGTCTGTGGAGCTCCCTGCCCAATCTGCATCAGTGAAGCCCTCAAGTCTCATCTCATCAACCTGTCTATACCACAATCCAAACTCTTCTATCCCCCTAAGATATCTCAACACGTGCTTAGCAGCAACCCAATATGCTCTGGTAGGCTCAACCATAAACTGGCTCAAAGAGTTAACTGCAAAACATATGTCTCGCTGCATGTTCACCAAATTGAAATACATCAGTGACCCTAATTGAAATACATCAGTGACCCTATCAATTGTCGGTAAAGTGAGGGATCTACCAACTCTGATCTGGATGTATCTAACTTCCTCTAGTTTGTGACTAGAGGCATGGTCGTCAACTTGCAAGCCTGCATGTGAAACCTCCTTAGAATCTTCAAGGTGTACTTGCCCTATCCCAAGAAGATCTCTCCATCACCCTACCATACCTCCACCCCAAGGAAATAGTGCATCAACCCCATATCGTTCATCTCAAACTCATCTGCAAGATCTCTCTTGCACTCTTGGAAGAGCTTATTTAGACCTGTCAAAATTAGATCATCCACACATAGCACCAGAATAAGCAGCTCACCTCTAACAATAGTGTAATAGAGGTTGGGGTCTTTCACCAAGTCCCTGAAGGCAATTGTCTATTCGAGCATACCATGTCCACGGAGCTTGTTTAAGCCCATACAAGGCTCTCTTCAGTCTGCAAACATGTGTCTTTCTATTGCATGTCTCAAACCCCTTCAATTGCTCATATAAATCTCCTCCTCAACAAGCCCATTGAGGAATGTTGTTTTAATGTCCATTTGGTGGATCCTCCACCCATTCTGCATTGCAATAGCCCTAACAGACGAATATTTGGCCACTAAGGAAAAGATCTCGTCATAATTGATCCCCTCTACTTACGAGAACCCCTTTGCCACAAATCTTGCCTTGTATTTCACGATGCTCCCATCAGCCCCATGCTTGATCATGTAGACCCAGCGAGAATCCACCACAAATTTACCCAGACATTGTTCTTCATGATGGAGGCATACTCCTCCACCATGGCATCTCTCCACACTTGCTAAGTGGTTGCCTCCAAATCACTGGAAGGCTCAACATCCAACAACTTTGTCATAAGAGCCATAAATCCGGTGTACCTTTGTGGTTGTTTGCTCCGTCTACCTGATGTGCTAGGAGCACCAACTCGCTCTTGCGCCTCCTGGATCCCCCCCCCACCTCGAACCACTCATGAAGTGCACTCCCTAAATGCAATTTTTTTCAAAGGAACAGTTTTCATCCTTTTAAATTTTTAACATTACCATGAAATGACTCAGGATGTTTGAAAGTGGTTCCAACGTCGTTGGATTTCATATGGAGAAAGTAGAATTTTAGATCTCACTTGACATCCAATAGACTTATCACTTTTTCAAGATTTCAAGATTGGGGGGGGTTGCAATGTTTCCATTGGATTTTGTCACGTACTAGGGTATGGAACTTCTATTTAATCAAGCATATCAATCCCTCTATGTACTTTGATGTTAGTGACATTGGTTGTCGAACTCCTCTATCATGACCCTCCTAAAAATGTACCCATCACAAACAAAATCTTGACTTGACATGCTATGTTTTTTCTATCTTATGTTAATGCTAGAGGGTGATATTAATGACCAAGATCCCACGATAGGCAATGATTTTGATGATATGTAGATATTTGTTGTAGCATGATTTGTTTGGATGCCAAAGGTCACCTAGAGCCTGTTTATTGATGTATTTTCAGTTCAGAGATGGATTGCACTCTATGTTGTTTTGGTTATGTGCACCCTTACATGCTAAAAAAATCAAAACTCGTAACTTGTGGACTTGTGGTTGATGAAGATTGTAACTACTAGATGATTGATGTTATATGGTTTAATCCATGTTTTTATGCCTTTTATGACTAATTCATCATTCTACAGGGTTTTGTTGACATATATGCATCAAAATATGTAAAAATATATATTATATAGAAAATTTGCTCTTGATTCACTCTCAAACCGAGAGCTTTTGAAAATGTCACTCCCTGCTCCCGCTCCAAAGTAACCTTGCCTGGATCAACTGATTTGCCCATCTCTTCTCCTTCTCCCTATGATTGGAGTCTACATATGAGGTCATATTATGTTGATTTCATCTTATCAATATGCCTTCATGCATCATTCTAATGGAAGAGATCCTTCTTCTTCAATCACCCTCATGAGATAGAGGATTCGACCATGCTATCAACAATTATATGATGGCATGACTTTATCTATTAAATATATTCATACCTTTTCCTTCTTTTGGTCATCTAGACTTCCTTCTAGCAGCTTCCTTTTCTTGCTTGAAGATGAAAGTACTTCAACCATCTCAACATGCTACACTCCTTTGTCACCATACCATCATTCTTCTAAACAATGGATCCCACATAAGGTGGAATGTAGACAATCAGCGAGACACTTGCTTCTTCCAAGTAGAGGTGAACCTTCTTATAAAGGTTATAGTGGAGGATCTCGATGATCCTCATCCACAAATGCTCCTTTCTAATAATGATGATGTATGATGACCTTTCTTTATCTTCTATCTTGCTAGATGACTTTCCTCCAACCACATATACTTCTACTTGGTTGTCCTTATATGCTTTCAATGGAGATGCCATTTCTATCATGATGATTGGTATAACCATGTAGACTTTCTACTTCAACTATCCTTCCATGCTTCTATGATGGCATATTTATCTTGCACCCTGTCATACTTGTGATGTTTTTTATTATTTTCTATAACTGAAAAGAACTACGTGAAGGAGATTATCTCAGTCATAGTAGAGATCTTTCACTTCCTCCTTTGATTTCTTATTTTTTGTTTCTTCCACTTCTTCGGTAACATGGGCTTCATTTCTTTCCTTTATCTTCTTGTTGTCCTTCTTGAGTTTAGGACAATTCCTAAAGTGCCCATATTCATTACACTCATAGCATTGTATCTTTGACATATCGATCTTTTTCTTTTTCAGAGGATCAAACTTTCCAAACTTTCATTTTCTCCTAGCCATGGCAGCGTATGCTTGAACTTGTTCATTTGATCCAACGTTGCTTTTTGCCTTCAACCTAGTTTCTTCAATCTTACATAATGACCAAAGTTCACTGAATAGAGTGGTTTCCTTCTTTCCATAGATACTTGATACAAAATTGCCCCATTCATCAGGTAGTGCATTGAGCACAACAGTGGTCATTTCTTTATCAGACATTATTTGTCCTAGTTCTTCTAGTTCCTTTGATACCTTCATTTTGTACAGTTCAGTTCTCAATGTTATGACCTCTCCTGCAGTGCTTACGGAAAACAATTCTACCAAATTTTCATAGATATCTTTTGATTTCTCCAATTTTGCTACATAAGGGATAAGGGAATCCTCGATTGATTCTATGAGAATTCTTGGAGCCGTTATTTCTCCTTTCATATAGATAGTGCTTTGAGCTTGCTCTTGAGATGGTTTGGAGGTTGAAACCTTTACATATTCAATAACTCCATTCTCTATGAGGATCAAATGTATCCTCTTCTTTCATGCAAGGAAATTTGATGACCCAACCAGTTTTTTGTTTCCCTTGCAAAATGAAGTCATGTTGATAGTAGATTCAAATATAAATATGAAGATACTTACTTGTCAAGTGAAGATGTTTCTTTAATGATGACATCTTCAACTTGATGTCTTCTTTATCATGATGACAACTGAGGATGCTTTCTTGAAGATGATTATTTCCTTAATGATGTCTTCCTTCTTCAAAGATGGCAATACTTCCTTTTCTAGAAGATATGCTTGAGATGTGATCCTTCCTTCAAAAAGAGGGAGATCACCTTGATTTCTTTGATGAAGATGGCAATGCTTCTTCTTACTCCCATTAGATGTAGAAATGTAGAGTATAGAGAATTCAAGATGCTTCAAATGTGTAGTCCTTCTTTCTTTGAGTGGAGGTAGGTTCCTTAAGGTTTTCTTCTCCTTGTGATGATGTTATTTTTTAGATGAGTACTCCTCCTAGATGCTTCTTAGTCCCCCTTAATGATTTCCTTGTGCTCAGCCCTTATTTATCCTTCTTCAATGATGTGATCCTCAAGTTGCCTCTTCTTGAGTTGTCACCTTAGCTCTGATACCATGTTGCGAAATTAAGGGGCAGCTAGATTAGGTTATTTCTCTTTCTTTGATAATTGATTGTGATATACTTAACTTGATTAGCTTCTTATTTCACTTGATTATTATTAGTGTTTTCTATCATCAAACAGCTACCAACCAATGAAGATCAATGAGACGAGAGGACACAAAATGTAGGTTGTAAGCCAAGGCCAAAACCTCTCTTGAGAGGAAAACCCACAAGAACTCCTTTTCTTATAGAACTTCAAATGATGAATTCCAAGACCTATGACCCCTGACCAAGACCCCTCCAAGACCAAGTCAAACTTCTCCTTATTGAACTTGCTTCTCACAAAGTTAACCCAAGTCAAAACTGCTTCACACTTCAAATTTTAGCCTCTGATTCAGATTTTCGGCCACTGCTACAGGTCTACACTCTTTTAGACTTCTTGCACTTCCTACAACTTTGCATGTGCAATAGTTTAGGGCAAAATTTGGATACCTCTCTCCTTCGCTTGGCTTGAGCTTTTCTTCTCGAGATTTCGTCTTGCAAGAATGATCCTTGTTGACATTATACTTCGACACTTTTGATGTCTGCAATTATAACTTCAGAAACCCTAATAGCAGCTCGCACGTGTGAGTGATTAGGCCCAAAAATAAACATATAAACTTCAACTCCCTCTTGTTTTTTGTCCTCCTCCTTTGCTCTTTTGGGTCTCCTTTTTCCTTCTTAACCAAACTTCTTGTTGCTTGACTTGTTCTTTCTTGAAGGCAAACTTGTTGCTGCTTGTTGACAAGGTCTTGGAGGGTCTTTGACACATTTTATTACTTACAATAATTTTTTTGACATGATATAATATGCCCAAAAGGGTCTTCCATACATGACAATCACTCAATGACAAACCTAGAAGCACTCAATGGGTGCTTGACCTATAAATTAATTGACCGTGAGCATGAAACCCATGCTACAAAAATAATAATAATATTTTTCCTTTCTTTTTACAATATACAAGAATCAAGAGTGCATTGCCTAGTTACACATTTCAACAAACCCTACCCTATACGAAGATCACCTTGTACCCCTTATCCTCCAATGTTGAAACTAAAGGGAGATTCTTCTTGAGCCCAGGTACATAAAGGAATCTCTGAGATAAAGAGGGTTTCCTAAGTCCCTCTCAAATCGAATTGTACCAGTACCCTCAAGTCAGTACTTTCCATCATCTCCCATCTCAATATCGATATTGTTTCCCGTCATATGATATGACGCATCACTGCCAACATACCACAAATTGGTAGCCACTAAGCTTGTCATGCAAGCAATGAGTGAAAACTCCTCAAAATGAGAAGAGAACTCATCAATCTCTGTAGAGCTTGCTACTTGGTCCTTCTTGGACCCTTTCTTCCTATTAGGGCATTTAGTAGCATAATGTCCAAACTAGTAGCACAAAGAACACTTGATCTTTCTAAGATCCTTTTTCTTCTTCTCGCCCTTGGAGCTCAGTTCTCTACCACACTGCTCTTTTTCCCCTTGGATCTGCTCCCTTTGCTAGCTAGAGCACAGTTTTCTTCATCTTCCTTAGCCTTAACACATGACCCAGGTTCTCTACATATCTCCTCTTAGACACAATCAGCCCATAATCGCCCCCAATCTAGAAGGTTTTCTCGAGCACATATTCTGTCCGTGAAGGCTTGCCACGATTTGGGGAAACCCAATATAGCAAAATTTACCAGATCCCTATCTGGAACTGTTTCACCAACACCAGCCAACTCTTCCTTTAATTTGGAAAAATTGGTGAGGTTAGAGACCATTGAATCTGAATTTGACATTGTAATATTTATGAGCTTGTCTTTCAATACTAACTTTCTAACCTCGCTCGAACCCTAATAAAGACCATTGATCATTGTCCACATAGCTTTAGTTGTTTCTTCCCAGTCAATTGAGGAATAATGTGGTCTTTGACTCCCTCCAAGATGCTTCTTCTCGCTTTGGCATCCATCTTGTTATGTTGAGCCAATTGTTGAGCGCAAAAGATGCAGCTAGGACATTATCAACAAAATCACATATCCCTTCCTCCTTTCACGCCACGAGCAAAAGTTGGATACATCATCCAATATGCCTTCAAATCTGAGACCCTGACCCTGATATGCCACACTGCCAAGTCGCACTACACAAAACAGATCGCATTGCCCAAAAGCAATGAGCATTGCCCAAAAATCTTAGCAGCCAAATAGATTTGATAAACTCACTCCCTCTAAATCACAAAACTTGCTCCTGAAGATAAAACTGTGTTTGGTCTTCAATCAGAGGCCTAGCTCTGATACAATGTTAGATTTCCTTAAAACCCAAAAAACTAATTTGCAATTTTCTAAGCATAAAAGACAGAAATACAGACAAATGTTGCACTGGAATCTTAAATTGCAAATACACTGAGTTTTATAACTTAGCATGCATAGCGGAAATTAAATAAATAATCAGAAGTCAAACACATCTTACACATAGGACACAAGATATACCCAGGAAACCCAAACTTGGGGGAAAAATTGCAACTTTGTGTGTGTTTTCTATCAGCTCAGCAAATAAACTCTAGAAATTGTTACAAAGGAATTCTTCCCGTTTACAGCAAATCCAATCTTCAACAATTAATACAACCCTTGTGCACTCGTGCTATCATACAGCTATGCTACTTCTGCCTTCTGTACATAGATGCGCACTATACAACCGCGCTGATTCTGAACTAGGCTAAGGATATTCAGCCCCTTTCTTCTACCGCTTTGTTGTTGAAAAGTGTGACTAGGTTCAGTCTTCATAATGACTAGTAATTATGAATTTATGTAATGAAGAAGACAAAAATAATAAAATTTATTTTGTAAACACTTGCTTCATGGGTTTTATGAGCAAGGAGTTTTTATTATAGGTCAAAGACTTCTTCTTGAAGTCTTTAGGGATTTGTCATCTTGTCATAAATGTATAAATTGAGTCATGTATATGAAGTATTGTTACACTTGTAAATGATCATTTATTAATGTAAATGTATGCCTTCAAGACCTTGTCAAATATGCTCCACAAGTCAGATTAAAGATGATGTATATTTTCCCTGGTGAAGTCAGCTTCCTAGCAGATTGTCATGTCGGCCTAGGAGGAGACAGTCCCTATATATAGGAGGGATTGCAGCCTCATTTAGACACCCAGAGTTTGGTCATACTCTGAGATTGCAGTCCGAGATTGAGGTCTGGTTTTGGGTGCAAAAAGCAAGGACAGTTCAGCGAAGAGGAAGGGCTAATATACTTCGGTCTTGGATCTACTTATCTCAGTGAAGGATCTGTAATGCGAAACAGTATCTGTACTTAGCAAAAAGGAAGGACACTGATGCAATAAAAGGTGTGGATCACAGTGCATAACTTTAAGGGTAATACAGCAAAGTGTTAAGGGTCACATAGCGAAGAGGAAGACTGCATAACAGTGCTTGAGAGTCTCTCATATTCGGACTAGGTCTGGACTCTTACCTCTGTAATCATAGAGGAGGTCAAAGGTTGTTTCAAGAGTGTAACAGCTCAGTCTAGGGCTATCATTAAGAGCAGGAGGGTGCTAGAAGGAGGTCGAAGCAAGGAGACTCTTGGACCAAAGAATAGGTGACTATTGGAGACCAAAAGGACTGTGCCAAGATCTAAGGAATATAGAGACCGGGATTCTCTAAGTGACAATGCTAGACAGTGCAAGGAATGAAGGACAGAAGTGTGAAGGCCAAGGAGAACAAAAGACAATGACAAGGTCTTGGAGGCATACTAAGGTCAAGGATCTAGATCATGGTAATGGTACTCGTCAATTGGAGATCTATAAGAAGAATTACTTTCAGGTTTTCCTCTCCAAGAGGAGGAGGTTTGGGCCCTGGCTTGAAGAGCCTAAACTTTGTGTCTCGTGTTTTGATAATTGACTTGATGAAAGACATAATAAGCTAACGAAGATAAGATCTAAGTAATAGTAGCATAACAAGTTCACAAGTAATTATCAAGAAGAGAAATTTGAATTAAAAGCCCTCATTTCTCAACATTTGTCACTGATCTGATCATTAATTGTTGCAAACCCTAACTTCCTTGTTGAGCCAATCACAGACTCTCTATGCTCTTCAAAATTGATCTCCACTTCGCTCTATTTCCTCTTATAATTTCAACCCAAACCCTAAAGTCATTTTCAGCAGCTTAGAATAGATCGTGATGAAGGATTGCGATTAATATTCTGCTAAAGTGATTGTCTTGTGGGTCCCTTTGCTAGCATTAGCACTCAGGCAAGCATAACCCTTACTTCTCTACTCCAATCAACATTCTAACTTCGCATTGCCTTAACTTTTGCTATCACCCTTGACTCAAACTATTGAACTTTTCACTACCTTGCCTATCTCCTCTTTACATTACCCTTACCGAAGTTCAGCACACCCACTTAACGTTGCCAAAATTTTGCAAAGGTTCATCACTAGGACTTATCTTTTGCTTGGCCTGATAGGCAGGTGGCTCTTAGCCTCATTTGTGCCTTACCATATGGTTCTGGCTTTGATAGCCTTGATTCCTGCAGTATTGCATTCCTAACTCCTGATTCCTCAAGAAGCAAACCCATCTTTTTCTACACAAACTACAGTAACAATTGTTCAATATTGTGATGTTAAGTGTTGCAGCAACAACTCTAGCACAATCATCAAGATATTCCCATGTCTTTCATTGCTTGGGCAACATTAACAGGATTGGATATTTCTTATGCACTCACTTTATTGATATGTTTTGTAACTTCCAGTGCCATTTTAAGATGTAAAATATATTTTCTTTCTTGTAACAAGAGAGAAAGATCTTGGTTTCTGAAATATGCTGATCATTTGTTCTTTTGCACCATATTTGAATCGTCTTTCTGGTTTTTCTGCTTGCATCATTCTTGTGGCTTCTGTCAGCAAATATGTAATCCAGTCTGTGGCAGCCTCAGTCTATTATTCAAATTGATATAGTTCATTTTTTATGATTGTGGTTTGTAAACATGTATCCTTTACTATTTGTTTTCAATGTTCATTGAGCTTTTGCAAATGAAAGGATTACATTGAGAACCTACTAAAGAAACAAAAAATATACAAGACAGGGCCACAAAGGAGCCATATCTGACTTAAGAATTCTTGCCTTTCTAGGTGAATAAAAAATGACCTTAAGTTTACTTGTGGTCAATTCGTCCCCTAGAATGGCAAGACTTCGCAAGGCATACACATATGAAACAAAATACAAGAGGATTTCTTTTGACTCCAGAAAGGGATTACCTCATACTAAAGAACAACATTATTTATTGTCACAGTCATTTTCAGCTTTCCCTAGTGATACCTGTTTGCTATTGGTCTCTCACGCATATATAGCCTTGGATGGAACATACCAACCAATTAGGGCTGCATTCCTGAACTAAAGTAGTAATGTGGTAAATAATACCAAAGAAAACATGTTTTTGAAGTTAAAAAATGATCCATAACTACACTGTCCTTTCTTGTTCATCTATACCCTTCTAGTTGAAACTTGATGCATTGTTTGAAGCTTCCATTTTACCAACAGTTACACAGCCACATGAGCTGTTTTGTATTTCATTAATATAAGCACAGAACAATAGGCATCAACCCATAACCAAGGAGACATATCTGCCTTAAGAATCCTCCCCTTTCTAGGGGACTGAATAATGCCCTTTTCAAATGAAGTCAGTCGGTCCTGTAGAGAAGAAAGACTTTTCAAGGCAGGTATGAAACAAAATACACCAGGACTTGTTTTACTCTAGAAAGAGTTCACGCCATACTTGGTAACATATTTTCTAAGTCCTTTACAGCTCTTCCTAGCAATACCTGCTTGCTATCAGTCTCTCACCCATATATAGCCTTGGACAGAATTTACCACCCAAATACAGCTACATTTCCAAACTAAAGTAATACTTAATATTAATAATACCAAAGAAAACATGTTTTTGCAGTTACAAAAGGATCCATATTTACATTGTTAAATTTTAATAATAATCCCTGTATTTTGCCAACCCTCAGAAGGCCATGTGAGCGGTTTCACATTTCATTGGTATAAACATAAAACAGTAAAAGCATCAACCCATAACCAAGATAAGCTTCTTGTCAAAATGTACAACACTACATGGAATTTTCAATGTATAACCCGTTTTAAATTTTAATCTAAAATTAAATAAATCAAAAGGAAAATGTCTTTCAGCATAAATAACTCCATATAAAGGTCATTATTTTCCTGGAAACTAACTATTCTGATACACAAAGTGGAGATTCTACCCGTAACTATTAACCAGTAACAATAAGTATCTACCCATAACCAAGATTGGGTTCTTGTCAAAAAGCACAAACCCTGCATAGTATTGTCATTGTATGATAATTTTTAATCTAGATCAAAAGCAATAAGTAATGTCATAGATAACTCCATATAAGGGCCATTAACATCCTGGAAAACTAACCTTTCTGGTGTGCAAAGAAGAGAGGAAAATTATACAACTAAATATGATAAGCAGCGACCAATGGTGGGGATACAGATCAGCAGTTAAGACCAATGTTTTAAAACTGGTCGGTTTAGCCACCAATATACAGTGAATAGAACTCCAACGCCAAGGGAAAAACACTAAGCCATATAAGAATACTAAGCAACCATATAAGGTCATGCATCCACTGAGCAAACTACATGATTTGCGCAAATTCATCAAGGACTATCTCTTATGTGCCAATTATGTGCCAATCCATCTCAAGTCCATCCAGGGGCTGAACATACACCACCCAAATCTCATGAAGCACCTAAAACATGGTATAAACACTTGCAGAGTGTTACAACAAAAACTAGCACCCTCATATGATCTAAAGTCTCAAGCATCAAAGAACTAGTCTTGTGCAACTTAGTAAGGCTACCCACTATCAGCACAACAGCTCTTCCTCTGACTTTTGTTTGGCTCTTCTTTAACTCAAGGGAGACTTCCCTAAAGAGAGGATTGCTAAAGAGAAGTGTAGAAGCTCTAGGTGATTTTGAAGAGTAAGTCTTAAAAAAACAATTAGTTGTAGTATATACCATAAGTGGATAAATGAATGGTGCAAGAACAAAAAGGTGAAGGAAAACCTCAAGACCAGTGCCAATACAATTATGGGTTGAATGGATTCAAAAGTGGTATGCATCCAAGAGTGTGAATGCTTGAATATGTAAGTTTTTTTCGAGGAAATGAAAGTCGATTTGGAGGAGTAATTACTTATGTGTGTGTGAAATAAATTTTTAAGTACCAAAACCACACATAAGATAGCCTGCACCATATTCATCAAATGTGAAACCAAGGGTGATCAACAAGGCAAGCACATGTGAGAAGACCACCAAACAAGCAACTTAATCATCCAACCAAGGAGAAGTGTGAATTCCTCAACCAACAGCATCCATCAAATGCCACTAAGAGAGTTCCATAAAGATGTATCACCCCAAGTCGGTCCAATGCCCCGAGATATCAATGTGATGAAAATCACAATGTGGAACCTCATACAATACGACGCGTAACACGAAGTAACCCTGAAAATTAAAAGTATCCATGCCTGAGAGAATCTCTTTTGCAAAAAGTTGGGCCCATAAAAGACTACTTAAAGAGTTTTAAAAAGTCATGCACCAAAATGAAATGATATGTACTATCATGTCAAATGGATGGAGCAATAGAAATAACTGTGCCTAATAGATTTTCTTCTCTCTTGCCCACAAGGAACCATGTTTTTGAAAACATTGATGTGTTTGATAGGGTGAAAGATGCAAACTTGTTATTTCAATTTTTCAATGAAGTTGAAAGTAACCAATCTTGTTCAGATCATCATAGAAAATGGCTCTATGTTCATGATGGTAAGATATTAAATAATAAAAAGTAAACCATAGTCTAGATAACATGTGCCACACACTGAATAGACCTTATGTCTGAGGATACAGGCAAAGAGGATTGGATCAGAGAACATTGTAGATCATGCCAAAAGTATTACAAAATGCATTTACAACCACTCATGGGTATTGTGAGGAAAACCATAGGGGGGCAAGGAGCTTATTAGGCCTGCCATCACAAAATTTACAATGAAATTGCTCACATTACAATCTCTCATTTCCCAGTTATAAAACTTCAAAAAGATGTTTGCAGGTGATGAATGGAATGCATATAAGTGGAGCTGCAAACATGATAAGAAAGACATCCAAAATAATAAGTTTTTGAGAACTTATTTGTAGATAAGCAACAAAGCCTGTGAAAATTGTAGCATGTTTATGGACTCTAGAGGCCATGTGGAGCCTCATTATTTATGAATTTTGTTTCGGATGTGTATGCACTCAGTGCTACATAAGCAAACTTTGAACTTCTGGTATCTAATGATTTGGATTTACATCAATGTACAGAAACATTTAATTTGTTTGCATGTTTCATGTATTTTTTAGTGAACCAGTTCATAGGTCAAAACATCAACCAATTCCAATCCAAGTCTGTTTTGACCCTCTGTTGATTTAGAGTCAGATTATAACTCTTCAAATATTGGTATATGCATGAGCAGACTTTGAATATTTGGTCTCTATAGGTTTGGGTTTACATTGATAGACATGAATACTTGTTTTTTGTTCTACAAAAATTTCATATTCTCTGTCATTTTAGTAAACCAGACCACAGACTAAGTTATCCACCAATTCCTATCCTAGTCCAGTCTGAATCCAAGCCAATTCTGAGTTTTAAACCAGTGGTTAAGACAGTGGCATGGCAAGCCACCCACCAAGGTTCAATTCCCCATAAAAGCTGGGGCCATGTGCAAGTCCTAGATGATTTTAAAGGAAAAATACCATATCCCAACAGCTTAGCAAAACGAAAATGCTTATGTTCAGCAAATTTTCCCTTGAGGACGATTTCCCAGGTGCAAACAGACCGTTGGTGGTGCCTGACCTAATCAGACCAAATGTAATGATTCTCTTTGAGTTTATAATTATTTCAAAATAAATTTCACAACAAGGAAGAAAAATTTAAAGCCAGGTCAAAACATGGGATGAGACAGAACAAAAATCTTGTCTATAAATTTAAGATGGCCCATAAAAAAAGGGGTATCTGATGCACCAAAAAGATCTTCATACATAGTAAACTGAGTGCAGAATTAAACAAATCAGGTGATTTCTCTCAACACATTCATTCATAAACATATATGTATACCTTGCCCGCAGAAACTCTATAACCTTCAAGTGATTCTGGTGAAGCAAAAAGATGAAGAGCATCCTCAACAGTATGAACAGCATCTGGTAAAATGTCCAAGTGAAGTAACAAGAATGGTTGAATGGTAGCTGAGTCCTTGTTTCCTATCCAGCACAAAAGCACGAACGTTCATATTCCGTATGAGTAAATGAGGAACTTTAATTTTTTGAACAAGTCCTAGACATCTAAATATTAAAGAGACATAAGTAATCAACTTTCTATATATAATATTCAAAACAGCTTTACATAACCACAAATCAGGTCCTATATAAGAACAAAGGACCAAAATATGGGTACATTCCCTGATGAGCAGTATAATCACACCTATGGTGTATATGTTGCAAAGAAAAAAGACAGGCCTAGAAATGCTCTTAAGGAACAAGGGGTGAGATCCAAACTTGGGTCAAAGATGTCTTTCTGGATTGCCCGTTTGCAGTGGCTCATATACTACAACATGAAAGAATGGACTCTCTCTACACTTGCCCAAGGGCCAAAACTATAATAGCAAACTAAGCCCCTGGACCTTGACACCATAGAGTACAGTAGGTTAGATGCATCTAAGAGAAATTGCTCTAAAAAAAACATTGGCACTCAAGAACAGAGCGAAACCCATACTGACTCAGGGTTGAGAAGCAAGTTGCAAGTTGCAAACTAAATCTAGGACATGTGAATTGGACCCACAAAATAACTATAAGTTGTGGTGATCTCCACCTAGCTCCCTCCATATAATTATAGAGAATGCTCGGATGCAATATATATCATGACCTTGGTAAATTGATGAGAGTGTCACCATACCTTTCTAGGTCCTTGATGGAGGAGGTGTGTGTGTGCCCTGAGATATGCCTCCAACTTCATCAATTGGAGATCCAAATAAGGTCGATCTTAGGAGGAAACCCTGTTTCACACTAATAGACTATAGCGCTGCTAACAAATTTAAAAAGTCTGCAAGCTGTGTGAAACCAACCTATAACTGTCTCAAAGAACCTCATTATGGCAACAAGGGAACTCTAAAACATTGATTCATTGGGACAAAATCAAAAGCCTTTTGAAGATCCACAAAGAAACAAAAGATTTAGATGAACATCATCTAATCTCTTCATCATTTGCATGGTATGTAAAAACATGATCAAATGGATGGTAGCATCTCCTAAACTTAGATTTGAAGACACATTTTTGGAACCGTAGCATAAAGCTTGGCAAAGGCATGCAAAATCATAATGGTCATGTAGTTTTTTGCAACTTAAAAGGGGGATGGATGATATGTTGCAATCATGAAGAGCAGCAGACCAAGCAAACCACATAAATAGAGAGATCAATATATGGAATGCAAGAAAAACAATATAATACTCAAGAAATTGTGCTTGAAAATTTGCTAATCTAATGCCATGCTAGAGTTCAAAATCAAAAGCAAATGCTAGTCATCGTGTTAGCTACTTTTTACCATCAAGTTCTGTCTCTGCTGTAAATTTCTCAAGTTCCAATTTTGGATGGAGTGCACTCTGATTTGTGAATCATGGGGCGATGTGAACCGTCCCTGATTAAGCCCATCAATATGGAGAGGTTTCGCAATTTATGGTGGCAAGTCATTTGAAAGGATGGATGTGAACCGTCCCTGATTAAGCCCATCAATATGGAGGGGTTTCACAATTTATGGTGGCATGTCATTTGAAAGGATGGATGGCACATCGTCTCAAGCTCAAGGATGGCAATGGAACGGAGATTTGTAAGATGTAATCTTTATTGGAAATCCAAATAAACTATTGTAATAGGGTGTAATTCGTATAGGCTATTATTAGTTTTTAGTGTATAAAAGTGAAAATGCACCAGGTGATTATGGGTTGACCTAACAAGGCAACAACGAAAGTGGCATGTGACCCCAAGATTGGTGATTAATGTCTAATGGAATAGTGGAATTTATATGGAGTTACAAAAGAAAGCATTGGGGGAAGCATGAAGTGACAAAGTAAGTCCAAGCTCATCACAGCAAGGAAGCCTTGTTTCTTGCACTGAAGGACTTAGGAAAGTCAATCGTCTTTTAAACATTTCCACTGCAACATTGTTATGTTTTATTTCTGCAATCGTCTTTAGTCATTTCAACTGCTATTAGACAAATTAGATTTCTGAAAACTAGTGTCTCCTCCAGATTCCCACCATAATCCAGCTGACAATTCACTTCTTACTTCAAACAAATATGCAAGTCAAGGCAATATATTTACCTCTTGATTTGACAACACTCCTCAATTGCCCTCCAAAGATGGCACTTAGTTCTGACTCCATAAAAGTCTGTGTTCTAGTTATTGCAGTTCGATTCTTAGGGCCAACAGTCTCCCAATCATCATCGCCAGTAACTGTAACTAATGAAAATTTGCTACCACCAGATCCATTCAGATCCCTATCTTGCAGTTTTAGTAGTTCATTGTGCAACCGATCCATGAGAAAACTAAGAAATTCTTGAGCATCTTCTTGCCTGCAATCAAATATAGAACTGATCTATTAAGATCAAAAAAAATATTGAACATGGGCAACTAATCATTTAACAATACAAAACGATACAAAAAAAAGATAGATAATAAGATAACTAAACAATGTGTCCTTGAAACATACATCATAAATTCTAAACAGAATTTATAATTATATAGCAGTACAAAAAAGTCATGGAAAGATCATCTAATTATCCATCACCATCTACGTAAAACATAAATCTTGCATGAAGTAGGAAACGAGAAATAGAAAAGATAATATCTAAACCATTCAAAACCCTAAAATAATCAACTATTCATATTTTTAGGGGGCAGGCAAACCTAAAATGCCTTTATAACTTGTGTTACTAGATAGAAACCACAGATGGCGTTGATTGGGTCTAGCCCAAGTAGTTGTGGAATGGAGAGTTATCCTCCCCACCCAAGCCTCAAGGTTTTATTCCCGTAAGTGACATCTGGAGTCTGGAGCTAATAATGAGTATATTGTTTTAACGGATTTAATTTCTGTAGTTGAACTGACTTTGTGCCCTGAATAATCTAGGGTTTTACCTGGTGTAGGGGAAGTACCCAGGAGTTTTCCCCAGAATATGTCACATGGAAAAAAAAATAAGAAACCACAAAAGCTATTTTATAACATGCAAAACTAGTCATACAAGTTATGCAAAACCACTAGTTTTCCAACTTTGAACATGTAGAGGAATTATTTTTTGCTGATAAATCTTAGAAAGGTCATTGTAAAAAGTGAGGATAAGGGCACACTGTGTATACAAAAAACAATTGCATAGTTTATGCCGTAATTTAAAACAAAATAACCTAAACCATTGGCATGCATATCAAGGTCCATGGAGGTTAAAAACTAAAAAATATAGAATCTAAATATCTCTATGAATAATGAATGAAATTATTCTCTTCAGACACACAGATTCAATCATTGTGAAAAGAAGTCCCCCTCCAGCGTGATTCATGAGTACGCAGAAAAATTCTACAATATTGAAAAATAAGCATGATTTGTAAAGAGCCCCATGCAGGAAATAAAAGTATCTAATCAGAGTCCCTTCTGACCTTTTTCAGTTCACTAGCAACAGCAAAAAGTGCTGCACAAAATATGAAAGAAAGTCATGAAATGCCAGAACAAGCTGACTTAGTAAACAGCCATTCGTCTTGTTTTTATTTTAGATTAACTTGTCTAGACCCATCTTAAGTTTTAACTCCAAATCTATCAATAGCTGAAAAGAATCAAATCCTTCAAGGTGCAAACTGTTCCTCAAGTTTTGCACTCTAAAAAAGATTTGCACCTTGAGGGATTTGATCCCTCTCAGCACGCGGTAAATACAGAGTTAAGAAGGATCTACACTCATTTTGATAAAATTCTTAATGTAAAATGGATATTGCAAATAGAATCAAATCAAATTACTACAGTTTGAAACCCACCGCTCGAAGCAGATCAGCATTTTAATTCACTGTTGTTTCTATGTTGTACCATGCCTGTATTAATTTGAAATTGTACACTGATTAAGAATGTGAATCAAACAACTCTTCACTGTCCAGTGTTCTCTGATATGATATTAAACGACGGACACCCATTTTTACTGAGCAGTTATTACCTCTATTATTCAGCTGCAGCAAGGGCACTCTTTGGCAAAGGTGTTGTTTATTGTTCTATTCATGCAAAGATACCTGAACTTCTCAATACGGAAACAGAAGACTAACAGCAACACAGAAATTTACAGCAAACCAATTATTAATCCAACAAACACAATGTACCTGGCGTAAGAGAGAATTCACTCCTCAGTTCATTGCTCCCCGGAGTAAATGGATATATCTGTGTGTGTTCCTCCTCGGAGTAAGTACATATATATAGTCATGCAACTTATGTGCATATGTGAACACCCCCCCCCCCTCACCCCAAAAAAAAAAAAAAAAACTACAAGAAATTTTACATGTCAGCCATCTCCGTCATACTGGGCTATAGAGTGCCTTTCAGCACAACCGGCCTAGAGATCCATCTTAACTCCAGATCTATCAAGCAACAAAAGAGACCAAATCCCTAGAGGTGCAAACTGTTCCTCAAGTTTTGCACTATTAAAAAGGTTTGCACCTCCAGGGGTTTGATCCCTCTCACAGCTTGATAGATCTAGAGTTAAAATGGATCTAGATTGATTTTAATAAAAATTCTTAATGTAAAACGTATAATACATATGGGATTAAATCAAATTACTACTGTTATAAATCCACTGTTTGATGCAGATCAGCACTACAAATTTATTGTTGATGCTCTGTAGCACAGAGGGATTAATTTAAATTTGTACACCAATCAAACATATGTAATCAAAAACTCTTTGTTGTCCAGTGTTTTCTGATATGATCTTAATTGACAGACACCCATTTTCTACTAGTAGTTGTTACATGTATTCTATTATGCAGCTGTAGCAAGGGAAATAGTTGTGTTGTTTATTGTTTTATTCATGCAAAGAGGCCTAAACTTCTAAATTCGGTAAGAGAACCCTAAAAGCAACCGAGAAATTTACAGCAAACCAATTACTTATTAATCCAAAAATGCAATATACCTGCAGTTAGAGAGAATTCAGACTTCAGTTTGTTGCTCCTCAAAGTAAATGGATAAATTGATACTTGGATAAATCAATAAATATATAAATGTATTGATTTATATATATCAGTAAATTTGTTTTCTCCAAAATGTAATGCAGCCAACATTTGTGATTTCTTTTACTTATTATTATATAATTTTCATTTTCTTGTCATATAAATACATTCATCATGTGACAACATCTTCCCATGCTGATCAGTAGAGCACCTTTCGAGAGAATAAACAGACTCAGTTATATATATCTTGTCCTCTCAGATTAATGATAACTTGGCTTAATCAGCAGATTTAGTTCATCCTAGAAAATCTAAACTTTGGAGTAATGAACCTTCTAAAAACAAAAGCACACGAAACAACCAAGGAAACAATAAGATGGTAAACAATCATTTGTTTCATCGACATTCCAGAAATAACTTCTAAATGTGTGCCCTCTTTTTCATGAATATAAACTACTTCACTTGTGGTGATAGATAGACAGAGAGATGTGGTATACGCATACCTGGGCCTTCCTGAAGCACTAAGAGGCTGGTCAGGGCTAAAGCTTTTTAGGACAGGATCAAACATGTTTGGACAAAAGGACTGTCCCACCTCAATTCCTCCAGTTGCCTTTACATTCTTTTTCAGATCTGTGTCAATAGGTTTATCTTCCTCAAACTTGACCACAAACTCAACAAATGCATGAAGTGTTGGATAGCCAACCTGTTGAAGAAATTAAAGCATTTTAGCATGACATATATGATGGTTGTCACATAAGTCCTTTTAAAATGGTTAGTAATAGCATTTTATCTTTATGTTCTCCTAGATAAAATCAATCCCAAATAAGACAGATGTTATTAGATGCTCATTGGAATTTTCAATGACAACTTAGAAATTTCTCAACTATACTAAGCATGGCCCAAAGAGAGCTTAAGGATTAAGCAGCACTAACCTGAGGAATTTCACGAGATTTTAGGGTCTGTAAAAGTTGGAAGAAGGGTGAACATGATAGGAGTGCTTGCAGTGTTGCATTGAGAAAACACAGATTTCCAGTATTAACCAGACCTCTTGGCTGCAGTCTTTTAACGGTAATTTCCGTCCCACCTAATGCATTGCTGGTCAAACTTGCCAATGAACTGTTGCTTGTGTTGCCATGATTAACCTTAGCCGTTGTTGATGTTTTTCCAAACTTTAACCTTCCTTTATCCCCATTCTGAGAATATGAAACCTGACCATTGCCTGCCTTTCCTGCAAATCTTGCTGCCCATGACAATGGAATGTTTGTGGGCAAAGAACTTGGATCCTCTACAGCATCCTCAACAGTGTCATCATTTGCAGATTGAAGTTGCTGCATGGTGTTATTTCCCACCAACTTAGACCTAGATTCAAGTTCAAACTCTTGCACAGATGCAGCTCTATCACCCATTTTTTTCACACAATTTTCAATCCTTCCACCTTTTCCACTGTTATTTCCCACCAACTTAGACCTAGATTCAAGTTCAAACTCTTGCACAGATGCAGCTCTAGCAGAAGTTATGCCAACATCATTTGTTGTAGCAAATGTACCAGAATTTGAAAAATGAAGTGGTTCAGATTTGTTGACAGTAGGTAGGATGCATTTCTCAGTGACAGAAAATTTCCTATCAGTAGAAATTAGTGAACCTCTTTCATGTTCATTAGCAATAGAAACCTTGACTTCATTGGAGGTTTCATCCATACTTGCCCCATTGGGAATGGAACATTTTCCACCATGGGAAGCATCAAACTTTGTATTCAATTGTTTCAAGTTGTCTCTCTGTGTCACTCGACCATTACTAGCTTGTTTAGATGATACCTCCTTATTCCTCGATGAACACTGAATTCCACTGTCAAAAGAACCAGATTGGAAACCATTCTGCTTAAATGTGATTAAGCCTCCTTGTGTTGGGATCTTCTGAAATGAAGAGGCTTCATCCTCGTTGAAGGATCCAAATATAAGGACCTAAAGGGAGAGCACAAAACACAACACTAAATCAAAAGCCTTCTAAACAAGTTTGCACAATTTTTATAGAAGTATACTTTGTATCATCATTGACAATTGAATTGCATCATCCTCTTTATCAAATCATCCTTTTTGGGAAACCAGAAAAGAATAGGAACTCTAATAATGTGCTCAATCAACTTATAGACAAAAATTTAAATCCTGATGTTGATTCCAGAAAGTAAAATGCCTCTAATGCTCTACCAAGAATTTTATCAAGGGATCAGTATGTAAAATTTACTGAAACACTCATGATGGCCTACCAGTGTCCCAACTTATATTTTAAAGAAACATTATTAATTATGTCCAACGAATGGGATTGCTGTTGCTGAGTATTTATGTCTAGTAAATATTCTAGTTCAAAATCCACAAGTTTGGAACATTTAACAAGAACACGTGCATAGCAGCTACATTTACTTTTGAGTCTTGACCAAACCATAATGGCAAATTCTTTTTATGTATTGAATCACACGAAACAAGAGCAACAAATGAGAAGAAGAACTTGAAACTAGCCAAAAATTGGATAGTTGCAATCAAGAGGAAAGAAATTAAAGGAAGCAAGATCCAATACAATATATCAATTCACCTGTCCCATGAGATTTAGGATCCTAAATCAAAAGTAATTTTGAATAAGATTTAGAACAGTCTTAGCTAACTCAAACTGGATATTGATTATCATTGATCTTAATAATTTTCCTCCAGCTGGAGGTCCATTATAAATGAAGAATTATCCAACACTGATGCATTGATTACATCCACTTTGCTATGGTTCAAATATTTCACGAAACATACTTCTAAATAACAGATAGTGGAGTCCAATTCTGGTTCATCTTAGAAAGAAAGGTTGGTCTCAAACAGGCAGGCCGTCAATAGAAACTTTGTTAGATGAAGTTTTGTTGTGGAGAAAGATTCTAAATTAAGAAATTAATTTTTAGGCCTAGAATTTGCCTAGGTTATGAGTACGTGGCGACCAAATATTCTAAGAAGATCAATAAGTATGATGTAGAGGAGTTCATTAATGGTCTCCGGAGGGTTAGGAGAGGAAGATGCCCCAAAAGCAGATTCAGAAGGCCTTCGTGGCAACTAGATATTTTTGCATGGGTTGACAATGGCTATCGATTGTGAATGAGGACCAAGTAACTGGGAAAAAAACGTCAACTGCTAATCCTTCATGGCACAAGATATTTTCACATGCTTCATAATGGCCCTTGATTCTGAATGACGGCCAAGTAACTCAGCAAACAAGGTTAACTGCAATTAGTGCTATGTTTTGCGACCTACCACCTCTAAGCTTGGCTGGGGTGGTAGACATGACTGCAACAACAATTAAAAGATATGCGGTTGTGGCCAAATGCAAGTCATGGATGACTTTCACAGAATCAATGCCTCTTCCCCGTAACTTTTAAAACATGTCAGCAATTATTATCCTCTGAGGTGCTTTATGTGGACAGCAGTGAATATCCTTTTGAAAAGTTCTGAAATATTTTTTCTTTGTGCAAAGGGATAGTAAAAAGGATAAGAAGAAACCCGCATGGATAATAAGATCTGAGCCTATGGGATACTTCGTCAGTAAAGCCGCAATGATTGCAGCAATAGAGAAAGGACCCTGCCAATGAAGCCAGTAAAGGATAAGAAAGAAACAGGTATGGATATTAAAGCTTCATCCTATGGGGATACTTCGCCAGTAAAGCAGGCATATGATTTCAACAATAGAAAATGAACCCCTAACAAATGCATCCTATCAAGAAGAAACCCGGGGTAGCAGATTCTATACAATTTTTAAAGAAAGCCAAAAGGTTCAACTGACAAATTCCTCGTATTTCAAAAGTTCTTTGTCAGGCATTCACCAACCCTTCTCATTCCAATTCTCCACCCAAGTTTAGTCTGTTAAATTTTAGATTTTAGATCGGATAATATAATGTCCTAACATTTTATTTCCTGGAACGGGTTGCCTTGTTATAAATCAAAATTATTTCGTTTTACACCGCAATTGTATGAGCTTCAATTTTTAAACATTTTCTGCTACTGTCCAGCAAAACTATTTAACCAGAAATCAAAATAGATAATTAAATAAAAACTGTGAGATAGAATTTTTGCTTCCACTGCAGCCCTGTCTCAAGGTGATCACGGGTTCAATTCGTCTCCCCCGAGAAGAAGTGAGACTCGGGACTGGAAAATTACACAAACTATCGGGAAAAAGAGATGGGGAAGTTAGGGGAGAAAAAGGATTGTAAAAGGTAAATTAATATGAAAAAACGAGTGCATCGGACTGGAGATAATACCCAAAGTACCGCACCTGTGATCCCTCCATCATTCCAGAGCTGTTGAAGCTTCGAACACTGTAGTCTCTAAGAGAAGCCTGCTATTGCCGCTAAAATCCCGAATATCGGGTTGTTCCACCAAGAATGCTTGATTACTATAAATCCGAAGCCAAACCTCGGAAGGAGGGGCGAGTAACGAGTAGCAGAGCGGAGTAGACATGAAATACCACAGATTCCAGTAACATATATGTCAGGGCTTCTCACGGCCCGACGCGCTCACACGCACTCAATTCACAAGCTGTGACCCACTCACGGCTCCTTCTGATTCTTATATCCTCCTCTCCTCCTATGTGGACTCGTCGTAATCCCTACCGGCCGCGAGCAAAAGCTTGAAAGAGAGGCGGGCAGCTTCGATCCTTGGCCTCGCTTGTTACCAAAACCTAAACAATTTAATGAGGCAATAAAAAGCCTTGGACATAGAATGCTTTTAGCGCCGCCGTATGTGATGGGAATGCGAGTTGCGGTTTGGCGGCGCGCTACGTTATTAGGCCCCTGTTTCGTGGGCACACTTCGCAATACATTAAAAGGGTTTATACATTAAAATGTATATATATGGTGAGGAGGATAAATTTAGCTTTGATAATTAAAGTTTTCTTGTAATAACCATTAAACGGGCCTACCCGAAGGGGGTATGTCCAGCATACTCAACACAAAGGGAATTTGATAAATTTAGTTTTGATACTCAAACTTTTCTAATCACAGGAAGTTTTTAATGTTTGTTTAGAGATTTTCAGATTAGGTATCTTGATCAGAGATGTTTGGCACTATTTATGCACAAGGCTCTCAGGTTTTGAGTGCATATTCTTTAGCCTCTCATCAGACTAGACCCCACATAGAGGATCACGACATTTTTCAGAGTACTACCTTAAGACAAGGGCACTAAGAGATCGATTGATACCAGTTCATATCCATGCTCTAGATCAGTGAGGATCTATGGAACCTCACCCTGCCACACGAGATTTCAAAAACAAATCTGTCTCAGATCCATTCCTAGGAGACAGACTAGGTCCTCCAAACCTCGACAATGCGCAAACTCCCCTGGGCAACGACCTAGCGGATAGTCTGCACTTTCCATCGAGCCTACAGAGCTTGTGGAGTTTCTTCAATGTTCATTTAGCCTCGGATGTCAGGAGAGATGTGTTTGATCCTCAGACCCAATAGCTCATGGATCTTCTCCGCCAGGGCATTCCATACATTGTATTTTTATATTCTTGCATTGTACCTTTTATATTCATGCATTGTATCTTTGTATGAGACTGTTTGGTTCTCCTGCATTGTATGGACATCATTGTACTCAGCAGTCCCTTTGACCTACTTTGTGGTCATTAGTTGGACATAGATATAATTATCTCATAACCATTAAGTGGGCTTATCAAAAGGGGTGGCATATTTAGCATACTCAACACAAGGACAAAGGAAGAATTGAACCTATAACTTATTAGGCGCTTGTTTTGTGGACACACTTAATTCATTACATGGAGAGCAAAATACTAGCATTTTTTTAAAGGATTTAAATTAAAATGATTTAAAATGTATATATGAGGGGGAAAATAAATTTAGCTTTGATACCTAAAGTTTTTTCGTAATAACCATTAAGTGGGCTCATTTGAAGGGGTGGCATGTCTAGCAGACTCAACACAAAGAGTCTAACCTCAATGGATCCAAGAAAAATTGAACTTGGACCTATACCTTATTAAGCCCTTGTTTTGTGGATACACTCAATTCACTATATAGAGAGCAAAATACTAGTGTTTTTTAAAAATATTTAAAATGTATATATAAGGAAAAGGAGAAATTTAACTTTGATACCTAAAGTTTTCTCGTAATAACCATTAAGTGGGCTCATCTGAAAGGGTGTTATGTCTAGCAACTCAACACAAGGAGTCTAACCTTGATGGATCTAAGAAGAATTGAACCTACACCTTATGACAAGGGTCAAAAACTAAATAAAGGCTTCAACCAACTCAAGTATCCAATAAAGCTAACTTTGATATCTAAAGTTATTATGCACTTTTGAGGCCTACAAGAAGATATGTAACAAGCAATTTCCTTTTTCATTTTTCCAAATGGTATGTTTTATATTAACATTTTGTTACATATTATTTTTTTTAATTATCTATACATATTATTTTTTAATTAGTATATTAATATTGCTTTAATTATAATTTGAAAAAAATTACATAAATAAAAATTATGAACTTAAGATTAAACATGTTGGATTTAATAGTGAAAGTGAGAAGTTTTTTACTATTGGGCAAGGTTCAATTCTCATGAGAATTGCTTATCCTAAAAGTAGCAAGAACACTTTGAAGTAGTGGTTGAAAGTGTGGTTGCACATAGAGAGATTATATGAATTGTGCATGGATAAGTTGATCAAAGCCCACCCCCATGTAGTAAGAGTCTCGAGTTAGAGTTCCATGTAATAAACGGGCATTATAAAAGGCAAAAATAAAACCAAATTCATGGGACATGCATTCCAAGTTGAATGGATGGGAAAAACATTATATTGGGATCCACTTGTGGTGTATTGTTGGCTATGGGAATTGGCATTGGCATTGCATTGGAAAAAGCAAAAGGCAATAAATGGAAATTTAATATAAGAAATAAATGAAAATAGGAGAAAAGGAAGGTGAGGAGACATGAATATGCAAGCAGGGAAAATGAAAAAAAAGGAAAGGGGAAAAAAAGAAGAAAAAAGGGGGAGAGAACATTCACACACACACACTTGAACATTTTAGCATTCTCTTAGAGAAGAGGAGAGCAAGAGAGAGAACAAGCACTTGGATACAAGGAAGAAGTAAGCAAGCAAGCAAGGCAGCATAAGAGGAAGATTGGAAAGTAGTAAGCAAGGGCATAAATCAAGCAGAGAAGGAGCAATCAACAAGAGGATCTTTCAGGTAACACGTTGCATGTTTGGTGATCTTGTTGGGATGTGAATGTGTGGTTTATGCATTGGTTTATTGGTCATGTTTGTTGTCATTGGCATGGGATTTTCCTATATCAATAGTGATGTACAGTCTTGCCTTTTCCATTTCTTGAATAGTCATGGTATTGTGGGTTTTCATTTTGGTCGAGTTTTGGATTGTCAGTGGATTCGGATCCATTTGAGGTGGTCTCAGGAAAATCCCAAGGGTTGAAGGTGGAGATGGTTTTCTCTGGGAAGCTCTTAATAGGTGGATGGAGACAGGAAAATTCCTTTGGGTATGGAGAATAAATTCTAAGGCATCCAAGCTTGTTTTGGTTTAGTAATTTATGGACCAATTTAGGTGAAATCACTGTGGCTTGAGGGTGGAGGTGGTTTAACCTCTAGATTCCTTGGTTGGTCTTGCTTTGGTTTATCCCATGTGATCTCACATTCATGCTTCGAATATGGCACAGGGGTGATTGGTTGAAGGATATATTTGGTTCAGCCCAATCTATGGTCGGGTATGGTCGGGTGGTACATGGAAGTCCCTGACTTGGTTGGTTTTATGCATATGTTAATATGTGTTATTTCTTATTGAGATCAATGAGCACAAGTATTGGTTATTGTGTTAGATTTATGACGGGTTTGTCATGGAATCATTATGGTTGAATGTTAGTTATATGTATGATGGTACATTCGTATCATATGATGTGCTCTTGTTATGGATCTTATTCATGGTTTGATAAATTATTGAATGGGTATATGAATGTATGATCTAACAAGTGTTTGTTGCAACTAGCTTGAGAGGGCAGTAAGCCTTCTTGATGATTCTCTGATGAAACTAATGAAACAGTGAATAGATATGCATTTATGACCTACAGGTGTTATGTTTACAAAGTGTTTGTCTAAAATTTTATCATGCGTTGGACAAGCTTAGACTTGCTCTAAGCCTGAGGATATATTATGTAGACATGTAATTATCATTGACAATCCTAGAAAGTTTTGGGCAGTGGCATGTCGGCTAGCCCTAAATTTTGGCATTGAATCTGCAGTCGCAGGCATAGAACTAGAAGATCTTGGTTGTCGCTGCATGCAGGATGGGTTGTGTGTGTAGCTGAAGGCCTCTGACGACACCCACAAGACTGCATGTGTGTGATTGGGCTATAAAATCAAGTAAAAAGTGGTGCCAACTCAGAGGAAAGGTCACCAGTGGGAAGTGTATAACTTCTAGGTGATCTGGTATCTCTAGGTGTTACAGTAAGTTTGATACAAGTTGGTAAGTTAGGCCCCATTTCCATAATGGAATCTTGGAGGTCGGGTCATGCATAGTAACTCTCAGTTCATGTTTATCCTTATGAGCTTGTAAAATTGGGGTGGAGTGTTACGCATGTCCTTTTAAATATAACCCACGAGATGTTGAACAATGGACAATAGGGTAATCTATTAAGGCACTCCTACTCCAAAGGTCATTGGTTTGAAACCTCGTGAGTACAAAAATTCTAGCCATGTTAAGGATTGATGTGGTCCAAGGTGAGTGCAACCTTTAGATGATTTTGACAACTTAAATACCTGTGGTCACAATTTCTTAGCCAAAGGTTAAATCTCAAATAAACTACCAAGCAAAAAAAATTACGAGATTAGAATTCTATATAATAAAAAAATCATTACACTGAAACCTTTAACAATTTAAAATTTGGCTTTGAAATGTTGATTTCTCAATTGATATAATAGTATCCTCCTCTATGTTGGTACTAATATCACATTTGATTGGTTCTCTTTGGTTGTGTGTTGTGCCTTGTGGGTCATCATTGACAAATTTGTATCATGCTTTAAAGATTGTTTTTAGCACTTTTGTGTTATGCCTTGTAAATTGTCTTTGGCTTTATGTCATGCCCAATGGGTTGTCTTTTGATGATTTTGTACTATAATTTTGTCTTTGACTTGATGTCATATTGTGTGAGTCATATTTTAGCTTAAGATGAGTATTAGCATATCCCTAAAGTAGAATTTCATTCCATGTTAATACCACAGTGATGTTTTCAGGGACTATTATCATATCATATTCCTAGGTTAGAAACTCATTAATATTATTGTTGATTTTGCATTATTCCTTGTGTTTAATGCTCTATATTACTTAATAAAAAATATTAAAAAATAGAATTCAAATAAAAAATTAAAAATAACAACCCCTGGATGGGATGTCAAAGGCAAGACGAGCGGAGGGGAGAGGACATTTGTGCGTTGAAGAAATGTTATGGATGTCTATGGAGGTGATTTCCTATTTTACTTGGTAATTTCCATTGTTCCTCATTGTTTCCTTATTTGTTCGTCGTCTTCTACTACGAGGCCCCTGGGATTTACTAACCTTGTTTTCCCCCTCTAAATGAGGTTTGCATTGTAGAGTCTCTCTTATAGCTTATTAATACCTATCTAATTGGTTCAACTACTTTGTTTTGGTTTCTCCTCCTTTGCAATCACCTTGGCATTGGTCCTTGTTGTTGGTATCATTGTCACTAGTCTCTCCCTTTCTTCTCCCTCCTTGGTTGGATGTTCTCTTGCCCCCCTCCTCAAGCATCACTTCTATTTATCCATGCTTTTTGTTTCTTTTTAGGTATCGACTCCAATGCCTCATAATTGGGTCATGGGTCGATGGGGCGCTACTTACTTTTGGAATCAATGGGGCTCCTAAGCTCAAAAAAGAGCTTCAAGCTCAACATAGATATACAAAACTAATGCTTTGTAAGATATTTAGGAGGAAATCATATAGGTGGAACAAGACATAGCCAAATAATGTGGTTGTTTGACACATTCCAAAATGCTTGGCAAAATAGTCAATCGACTTACTGATATTGGGCATACCAAAGGTAAATATAGCTACTACATGTATAATGTTAACATCTATTGGCATTTGAAGCTCTTGTTAGGTTGCCTCTTGTTGGATCGAAGTGAGGGTAAGGAGGGAATCATTCTTATGTCGGATAAGCTACAACTTACGATGGGGAACATAGACATGTAGCTAGCCATATTGAAGACCATTTAGGCCTTCCCTCATATCCTGAATGCTCTCCTAGCAACAACAAGGTGCCCATTGCGGTGGATACATCAGATTCCTCCAAACCCAAGTGATGGTTTTCAGTCTTTATGGTTTTTTAAGTTACCTTTGTCAGTTTTTTATTTCCAAGTTAATTACTAGATCGAACTTATTAGCCAAGTAATACAATATTTATGTTTTTTTATAGAATTTAAAAAATAGTTTGTTGGATATTGGAAAATTTGTGATTATTGCACTAGTATAGCTTCCCAGGTGCTAAACCAAGGCAAACCATAAACCAATTTGATATGTCTTTTTAAAACCTAATCAAATTTTACTCTTAAAAAAAAAAAACAACAAATAAAATAAATAAATAAATAAAACAACTATTTATTAATAAAAGAAAAGTTGTAAAAATAAATAAAGATAAATTTATGGAAAAGTTAAATTAAGAAAATGTTGTTGAAAAAAAACACATGATAACAAATGGATCATATGCTTCCATAGATAGACAAAAGAGTTGTATTTAGTGAAAAGGGATAAGGATATGCAGTGTTTATTTTGTTTTTTTTTTTCTTCTTTTAAAAAGTTTTAGGAAACAAGGATTAAAAATTGGCATGGGTAGTTGATTGAGGGCTCAAGCATTCTCAGTTTCTGTCTGGATTGACAGATTGGTTGGGTGATGAGATGTTCCCCACAATTAGTTGGCATGTTAGATCAAATATTGGAGCACAATGGTTCACCATTCATAGCCTTACAAGTAAGTTAATTTCATGTAGCTCTCATGTAAAATTACCATCACTAATGTTTGCAATTAATAATGGAATTATCTTTATTTTTATTAGTTAGTGGTTGCAAAATTGTTGTGTTTATTTATGTATTTAGATTCATTAAAATTTAAGTTAATATATTATGTATATTTTTTACTCGAGATGATATCACATGTTATTTAATGAATGATAAGAAGGCTAAATACATTATTTTTCTAGAAAAATCTTTGGAAGCAAGGACTCAACATTGGATGGGTAGTTGATTGAGGGCTCAAACATTCACAGTTGTTTAGACTAAGGAGTTTGTTGGGTGGAGAGTCATCCATCACACCCAGTTGTGGCATGCTAAATCAAATATTGGAACACAATGATTCGACATTCACAATTTTGTAAGTAAAATTTTATAAGTGTAATGTAACATTCTCACCACTCAACGTTGTAAGTAAGTTCATTATTGCAACTCTCGTGTAAGATTCTTACCACTCATTTTTGCAAATAGTAATGAAATAATCTTTATTTTTTATTAGTTAAAGGTTGTAAAATTGTTGTGTTTATTTATGCATTTAGATTTATTAAAATTCAAGCCATTAGATTATGAGTTTTCTTTGACTTTATATGATACCACATGTTATTTAATGAATGAGAAGAAAGATATGAGATGTTTCTTTCTTGGATAATTCTTCGGAAACAAGGATTAAATATTGACATGGGTAGTTCATTAATGGCTCAGGGGCTCTCAATTGTTTGGAATAGGGAGTTGGTTGGATGGAGAGCTGTCCCCCACACTTGGTTGTGGCATGCTAAATAAGATTGGAGCGCAATGATTCGACATTCACAATGTTGTAAGTAAATTTATGTAACTCTATTATAAGAATTTGTGCCACTCATTTATGTAATTAATAATGGAACTATCTTTATTTTTATTAGTTAATGATTGCAAAATTGTTGTGTTTATTTATACCATAGTTGCACAAGGACCACTCTTGAATTTGTTTTAACTCATTCAATATGTTCCAATGTTTTTGGAAGCTTAAGAATGGGAATGAAACATCCCTAATTGGGGGTTGGTTTTGGGAACTTGGGAGCTTTATCAGAACTTCAAATCTAAGAAAATGAGAATTCGAGAATGAATTTCTCATATCAAAAGCTTTAAATAATATTTTTTATTAATTTCTAATATTAATAAATACCATTTTTCAATATTATTAAATTAAGAATGCAAGTATTTGGATTAAACTATTTTAAGCGCATACTTTATTGCAAATATTTTTATTATATTTATCCAAAATATCACTATAAAACAAATGTTAAATTATATGTAAATTTCATTTCAAAATCAGTGAAATAAAAAAATTAATAATAATCACTTTATAGTTATCAATATGAATCACTTTTATTACATGTGTATTTGTTTTTGGTATTATAAGTAAACATGAAATCTATAAAAAATCAACATTTTAGTGTGTTGATATTATCAATCAACCCTATTATTGATTTTATTGTATTTTTCATAATTTGGTAGTATTTTTTCACCTTTTTCTAACCAAAATAATTATTCAAATCTATACATATATATATATAATTTTATATTTTATTGTATTTTTCATATTTTTTTAGGTACTTTTTAGCCTTTTTCTAATCAAAACAATTATTCATTTATATATATAATTTGTTTTTATTTATTTTTAATAAATTTATATGGATATTAAATTTAAAAATTTAATTTAATTTGTTGATATAACTATTAATACAAATTATTAAGATTTTAATTTTATAATTGAAATTAATATTTATTAATATTGAAAATAAAATTTAATAAGTTAACCTAATAAAATTTAATATACTTTAAGACAAATATTATATAATTAAAATCAATATTTATTAATATTGAAAATAAAATTTAAAATACTTTAATAAAGATATTATATAGCATTTTCAGTATAGCAAAATAATCTTCATAAAATAGTATTTAAAATATATAATTATAAAAACATTTTTTATAATTTTTATTATATAATATTGTTATACCCCACTTAACATTTCGTCAAACTTCTCACGCTTCCAAACACCAATATCGTCATTTTCGACCTTCCCTTTCTTCTAGAAATGGGCACAACATTTATATACTTAAATCTATTGAAATTATTTGAGCTATAACATCGTGAATTTCTTTGATTTTAAATAATACCACATGCTATCTATATGAGTGCATACCGCTATGGCTATGTTGAAATTCATTCCACATAAATACTATTTTCAATAATAATGATGTTAATGCTATCTCATTTTCCTTAAGTATGGACCATGATGTTATGAGCACAAAGTCAAATGTATTCTGTATTGCCCAAAAAAATGTGTTTAATGAATGTTGTTTTTAGGTTCACTTCTTCAAAGAAATTGATGTTTGTGTTTAATGAATCTTGTTTTTGACTTCACTAAAATGTGTTTAATGAATGTTGTTTTTGTTCACTTCTCCAAAGAAATTGATGTTTGTGTTTAATGAATCTTGTTTTTTACTTCATTTTTGTTTTTTCAATTAATAGGATAATCATTAAGAAAGGATAATGAAAAATATGAATATCAATTGTTATCTTATAAGGAGAGGAGTAGTTGAGAGTGAGAATTATTTTGGGGACAAATAAATTATTCCATAGGGTATTAAGTCTCACGAAATTCGGGTAACAACATCTCATTGGAGGGCAAATTTCAATAATATTATTAAGAATTAGCATAGATTTATCTTAACTCTGAATCTGTCAAGTTTTGAGAGGAATCAAATCTCTAGAGGTGCAAAGGTTTGCTCAAGTTTTGCACTCAAAATGGGGTTTGCATCTTGAGAGATTTGATCCCTCTCGATGCTTGGTAGATCCAGAGTTAAGATGGATTACATGAAATCCTTGGTTGTATTAGAGAATGTGTTTCTTCCTTATAATAGACTTAATTTACAAACATCTGTAAGGAATTTTTTTATTATGGTAGATGATGTATTGAGAGAGAGAGAGAAAGAGAGAGAGAGAGAGAGAGAGAGTCCTTATTCCATTAATCAGTTCCTTCTAATTCAAGGTATGGTAGAGATTTCATGTTTAATATATAGATGACATGTAACATTTTAAAAAGTACGAATAAAAATAATAATTCATTGTGTGTGTGTGTGTAAAGAGAGAAAGAGAGATTGATTTGTATCATTTAAAAAAATATATTAGTAAATTATGTGTGTGTGTATCAATTGATCAAGAGAGAGAGATAACATTTTGAAAAATATTGACAACAAAGATAATTCCATATATTATACAAAACAAGTAAATACTTTTATTGTTGGAGAATGTAGGGCACATATTAATTCAATTTCTCCTTAACCTTAATAACTGCCTCTCAATTGATATATCTCTCAAGGTTTGTAAGGAATTTGAAAATATGTTACCCGAAGGCGAATTGAGAACCAGGTCGACTGCCATAATCTAGGGTTTGGAGGTTTCAGCGCAGGCTGCCCCTGACAGACCTCCCTCCTATACCTTGAGAACACGATCACACTCCTGGCAAGCCTAGAGGCTCACCCATGACAGAAACTAGCGGGGAGACTACTGCTCCCCCCACCGTAGGCCAGCCTCCCACAAAAGTGGCAACAGGGGCTGACATCAACCGTCAACAAAACTTTGGCTCGCTTCATGACACAACCTGGGTGACAACCACAGCGAAACCGACCTCCACAATAGAAGCATAAGCAACAAATATCACCTCACCCACATGCATACCCAAAGATACCAAAATAACCATAATCGAGATCCCTGCCCATCGAATCAATGAAAGAATCGAATTCATGAAGGATCATGCATTGATAGGAAAGTTCATGGGTTTTTGGCCCACATAAAAAGCCCTCCGAGGATGGATTGCCTCCAAATGGAAGCCCATGGTTCATATCGACCTTCATCTGTGCGCTAAAAGCTTCTTTAATGTGATCTTCACATGCATTGAAGACAAAAATCAGATCATGGACGGAGGGCCATCCTTCTTCAACTTGGCAGGTTTATACCTGCACAACTAGGTAGAACATTCCAATCCAGACAAGCAAGATCTCACATGAGCTCCGGTATGGATCTGGCTCTACTCCCTCCCCCAGGACTACTAGGATGAGATGACTCTACAGGACATAGGCAATGCCCTAGGAGAATTCATCAAAACAGCGGAGGAAACAAAGATCAACCGACATGCAGCATATGCACAAATCTGCGTCTACATGAACATCGAAGAGTCACTCCCTAGTGAGGTAAGCCTATTGCATGATGATTTTGAATGGATACAAACTGTAGATTATGAACATGTTTCCTTCAAATGCCGAAGGTGTCCCCAACACGGGCACCTATACAGAGACTACCCCCTAAATCAAAAGGCGACAACTAACAATGAATCGAATGATCAAGCTACAGAAGGGTTTACAAAAGTAGCAAGCAAGAAAAGGCACAACAAGAGATCCAACTCTAACCAAAACAAAAAATTCCCAGCCACTAGCAACAATTTTCTCAAGTTCTACTGCACTGGAAAGTGAAATGAGAGAACGAACCTCCCACAAACAGTATGATCCCTCGTAGAGCAACCTCAGATCTCAAAGACACAACCGGTCTAACCGGTACTGGTCAGGTCTAAACGAACCGGTTTTTAAAAAAATACATTAAATAATTATTTTTTAATAAAAAAAACTATTTTTAAGATTTGCAACCATGATTCCAAGCCAATAGAGACAAAATATGCAAATTTTGCTCATTTATATACCATGCAAAGGTGAATAGATCAAAATGGCACCGAGTGCAATACATATCATCGAAAAATACATAAGCAATGAGGCTCCAAATGGCCCATAAAGTCCAAAAACAATGCTACAAGCTATGAGGCCATTGGCCTAATACAAGACTACACATGAATCATGATCAATCATCAAATTCATCACCACTACTAGACACAAGATCAACATCGACAGCTGCATAGACATCATCTGGATCAGAGTATGAGGATGCTTCAGCCTCAGGCTCATCTGCAACCTGAATACCACTGCCACCAATAACAATAGAAGTGGACCTAATGGAAGCACAAGTTACTCGAGCTGCATGACTAGTGCCTTCCATTGGTTGTTTGCCTTTCCTTGATGTAGCTACCATTCCTGGGTCTCCATCTGATGGCGCCACCAAATCTGCCTCAAATTCACCCCCCGCTAATGCTGCATCAAAATCAAAATCTACCTCAAACACTGGATCTTTGGTCTCCTCCACCCATTCTGATGTTGGATAAATATCATTGAACACAATGGGATCTAGATCAAGTGTTTTGTTCATCAGTTGGTTACGCCTCAAGCGAAGGTTGTATTGCACAAACACAAGATCATTTGACCATTTATGTTCCAAACAGTTTCTCTTCTTTGTGTGTATGCGCTCAAAAATAGACCAATTGCGCTCACAACCTGAAGCACTACAAGTTTGGCTGAGGATTCTAATTGCAAACTTTTGCAATTGAAGGCATTGGCTGCCAAATGACTCCCACCAATGTGCTGCAAATAAAAAGACATTCATTAGTAACATAGTTCATTTCATTACTTATTTACAAACAATTTAACTTTGATCCACATCTCTTGCCATTTTCGCCAAGTTCTTTCCAAAGGTACCAGCTGCCATACTGAAAAGAGTAAGTTGTTTATGTGTTTCCAAAAGGTCTGCACGGTTAGGGACCATGCGCTCCAAGCAATCAATCAATCCAGATCTGACCTCCCCATCCTGCTGATCTCCTAGCCGAGCTTTATAATGATACTTTGGGTTCAAAAAATACCCAGCTGCATGTATAGGATGATGGAGTTGATTGTTCCATCTGTTATCAATGATCTCCCATATCCGGCCATATTTAGCTAACCTGTCCCTGTAAGCTGCCCGTATCTGCTCCTTGGCCTGATCCATAGCCTCATAAATGTATCCCATTGCCATATTTTCCCCATCCACCATCCTTAGCACCTTAACAAGGGGCTCAGTAATTTTTACCAGCTCTGAAGACCTTTTCCAAAAATTAATGTCAAAGACTTTCTTTTTGGTGTCTTTTCCATCTTGTCTACGAGCCCACCGGGATTCAGTCCAATCATCAAAAGAAAACATTTTCTGCAGGTTTTTCTGTTGAGAATTGAGACATTGCAACGTGAGGAAGTGAGTTGCAAATCTCGTAATGGCAGGCCTAACAAGCTCTTTGCCCCCAGTGTTTTTCCTCATTAGGCTCAATATCCATGAGTGGTTGTAAATGTATTTTGTAATGCACTTCCATGCTCTACAGTGTTTTTTACCCAATCCACTTTGCCTATGTCCTCAAGCATGAGGTCTATGCAATGTGCAGCACATGGAGTCCAAAATATGGTATTATACTTGGACTCAAGCATCTTTCCAACAAGAACATAGTTTGAGGCATTATCTGTGATGACCTGCACAACATTCTGCTCTCCCACTTCCTGAATAATCTCATCCAAAAGCTCAAATAGAAGGGTTGCATCCTTCACCTTATTAGATGCATCAACTGATCTCAAAAACATTGTTCCTCGAGGGTAAGCAACAAGGAAGTTAATGATAGTGCGGTTCTTTCCATCAGTCCATCCATCTGACATGATGGAACAACCTGTTTTGAGCCATGACTCTTTATATTAAGCCAAATACTCATCAATATTACAAATCTCTTGTTGCAAAAGAGCTCCCCTTAAGTCATGCGCAGTAGGGCCTTTGAAGCCCTTTCCTGCAACAAAAACAGAGTCCCACATAGCTTGGTAATAAGGTGAGCGAGCAACATTAAATGGGATATCTGAATCATACCACCATCTAACTTAATGTACTTGTAAGGACCTTAACTTTAGAAATTTATACATCATTAACAAAATTGATAATACAAATCGAGAGTGATTCAAAGCCACTCCCCAAATATAGATATGACAAAAACAAGACTACAAATTTCTAGAAAGGAGAGTTTCTAATTCTACCTATTTCATCGCAAACCAAAAATCAATACCAAAAAAAAGAAAAAAAGAAACAAAAAGAAAAAAAGGAAATATATATATATATATATATATATATATATATATATATATATATATATATATATTTGCAAAATATTTTATTAAAATTATGATAAGGATGTTTTAATTAATTTAAAAAAAAAAAAAATTATTTATAAATAATGGGGATTTAGTTAGAAGGAATCTATAGGAAAGGAGAGTTGATGGTTATTATAAAGGTATTATATGTAATAAGATATGGTTGATCCGGATAGATAAAAGTGGTAGTTGGGTTGACGATTGTAGATAAAAGTGGTAGTTGGGTTGACGATTGTATTCTGTTATTCTTTTTCTGGGAATCATAAGTTTTATTTTTCAATTAAAAGAGTCACATAGACACCCGTCGATGTCATATTAGCATTTGTAAGGTTAGTCCCATGATAAACTTTCCTTCGTATTATTCGTATTATTAAGTCAGCTTCACATACCAGATCAAGACCCGTTGAACCCATTGCTGATCCCAAAGAAGGACATGAACCGATAATTGGAAAGTATGTTGAATATTTTTAACCATAATAATTGAACAGATATTTTCATAATAATTTATAAATATTTTGATATTAAGTTAAAATAATATATATATATATATATTCAAGGCTGTTGAGGTGAGTTTTCACTATTTTTAGGAAGGGTTAAATTTAGAGGAATTATTTAACTAGGGCTGATTTTCTTTTATTTTAATATCTATAATTACTGAGACTTTATGTTAAAATTGTGGTACAGTAATACAAACACAGTGACTCCACTTAGCACCAAGTCAAAAGGTTCCTCTCTATTGTGTATCGCCAAGACCTTTCTAATACATCGACTTGTGTACTTCTATTTTGAATCATATAAATTAAGAGAATCCGCAGACATGTCAAAACAAAAAAAAACTATAACCACATGTGAGCTTGAATTTACAAAATTGTATTTATTAATCTAAATTGTACATCAAATACTTATAACCATGTTTAAAGAACCGTCATCAAATACTCAAGGAAATCATAGAATCCATGTTGTAGTCAACAATAATCAGGCAGCACATCAGTCCACTGCTGTGGAATCCTCAGGTTCTATCATTGGAATAAAACTCAAAATTTTATTTGATACTAGTGATATTGATGGTTTTATTTCATCATATGCATTAAATAGATGTGGTTTGGCAGCTTACAAGAAAAACAATTTCAGACAAATAGAAATGGCTTCAGGAAAACTTCAGTTCATAGATTTAAGTGTTGAGGAATGCAAAGTTGATCTAGGGGTCTGTTCGAGTAAAAGTACTAGGACGAATGATCACGATGGGAAATAACTTAGTTTCAAACTATTTCCCGAGATCTTGTGTTGATTCTTGGATATCACCGCCTTATTTTCATAAATATAGCAACAATCCTAATATAACTGAGGCGTATTACTCCGAGTCATCCTTGATAAATTACCCATAGTATTCAGTGTTATGTAGTATTCAATGACAAGAAAAGTGGTTTTTCGACTTTTGGAAGAAATTAAAGCTTGTAACAATCATAATAAAATGAAATTTTATATAATTCGATATTCAAAAGCTATGAAGCCTGGGGTGATACATTTTATTAGAAGAGATGGGATAATTAATGTGAATGTAGGTATCGAAGACATATATCAATTGTTCATATTATGGGTCTTTGATAATAACAAACCATAAGTTGTATTTTCGAAGTTCAATCCCACTCCTTTGCTAAACCATTACTTTTGCTTCACATTCCATCCGACAAAGGAGTTGAGATAACTCATGAATATCAGCTGCAAATTTTTCCACAATGAAGTTTAAGATTTTGTATATCGTGCAAGTAAAGTTGAAGTACATTCAAATTATTATAATAAAATAAGCACATTGAACATTAGAATGGAAACTATCCTAATTATATTTATGAAATTGAAACATTCCATCCTTCAAGTGACGTTGAGCTTTCCATATATATATCTTACTAGCCGATAACTATAACCATTGATGATGTGAATTCATACAAATATCTTTTATACCGCTTTCCTATGTTAATACTTTAATTACTATCCAAGTATATGTCTAAGTGGTTTGAGTAGAGTGAAGGTTTAAATTTTTATAGTTTAAAATACACTAAATTGGGCATTTTGATATCCAACCATTATGTCACTGCTAAGATAGATAATTAGCCATTTACAAACCGTAAGTTTATATCGATGTCCAAAACAAAATAATATGGCAACATAGCATTTTCATGGAAAGGAAAACAATGTGGTTTAGGAAAAATAAATTTGAGACATTATGACACTATATAAGATGATTCATGGTAATTATTTTAGACATATATAAAAATTAGTTGGCGATTTTGCTCCAAAGAAGTTGACTCTTGAAGAAAGGAAGAATGATAATGAAAGCATGACTATGGACATTATGGCAAGACCATTAGATGTGGAGCTACAACCACACAAAAGGGTAAGCTAGTTTGAGGTAAATTAATGGATGAAAGAAGACGCTAACTATTCAAGAAATGTGGGGAGAAATCGTGAGTAATCAACTTGAGAGTACAAGTATAGTTCTCTAAAGGTACACATCAAAACAAAACAAAATGGATGAAGCATATGTTAAAAGGGTAAGAAACCACCCTGTAAGGTAGTAAACACACTATTAGAACAAGACGATATAGTTACCAAGAGAGTGCAGCAGAAAATTTCAAAGTTTGATCTCCATTGTTACTATAATATAATCAATATAGTATCTAGGGAGGACGGGAAAAGAACGAAACGGCAAACTTCTGATGATGATAATAAATGATAGTTATCATTAATCAACTTAGAATATTGAGATCGACAAAATAGCACCAAAGGTGAGTAAGTGGAAGTTTCACAAAGCAACATAAGAAGTCAATCACATTAGATTAAAGGGTGAATCTAAAATAAAATTTATCAATTGGAGAAAAGATTTACGTGCATGGCGACATCTATAATAGTTTCTCCCTCTAAAGAGAGAGTCACATTATAAAGTTTTATTTATGTGACTAACTATATCCATGGATTATGGACATCATGGAGTATGATTGGGAAAATTCTATCCCGTAATGCCTTAAAACCTGAAATGATAAATAGATTACATTCGATATCCACGTTATTGAATTTATTTATAGGGTCTTACCCAAGTTGGGAAATAGTAACAACATTTCCAAGTGTAATAATTGTATGCATTAAGAGAAGAAAAGAAAACCATGAGGAATGGAGGTGAGAAAACGAAGTCAATTTGATAATATGTTCTTTTTCAAATTGAAATAGACATGGAATATTAAGAATATCTGGTATAAGGAAGTGAAGGGATGTTTTCTATTGAGAAGAATTTTCTTAAAGATATGAGCAACATGATTGGTAAGGGTCAAAGCAATGACCTGTAAGGAGTTGTGAACACTCCTAATTTGTTAAGAATAACAAGTGATAAACTGGGAAAATGGTTAAAGGTAAATATTAAGGATAATAATTATACACCGTTAGAAGAGAAAATACATTTGGTGATAAGATAAGGCCTAAAGACTAATGAGAAAACGATTAATGTGAAGAATAAGGAGAGGGTATACTAGTGATGTGTTATGTGTTTGGATTAAATGAGTCAATATAATAAAAATGAAACAATGGTTTAAGGAATGATGGTAAAGCTAGTAATCTCCTAGCTAGAGTTAAGACTCTAAATGGTGAAACTTGCAAGTAAAGAGACTATATCAAAACTGTAACATACTAATAATGTAACTATGCATATCTTGTAAATTGTGAATTTCTTATTAAAAGGAGAGAATTATATGTTTGTCAACAATTGACATCTTGTTGAAAACATGACACTCTTAGTAGACCAAGTATAATGCAAAGTGAATAATGCATTTTCAAATCGTGACAAATTCCTTCTATGAAAATAAACCTCACTAAGGGATCTTTAGAGTAGTCAATTAACTCTTCCTCCATCTCCAACATAACCCTAATGATTAGCACTACAAAACCCTACTCCTTGGCTTCTAGAATTTTAGGCTGAAGATGAGCTGGAATAACATGATAAAGAAGTTAATGTTATTATTATCTCTTTGGATCTAGATTACAGATCAAAAATAATTAGACTTAAAAGACAAATAAATAACAAGAATTAAATGGTTGGCTGGATCCATATGTAGTTTTGTGTTTTAGAGTTCTTAATCAACATGTATCAAGAAACTAGATCATGCTTCGACTAAATAATAAGTGTTTTGTGCTCTTGTTTCAATTCATTTCGTTTCTATATATGCAATCATAAAGGTTGGAACATCCCTCCATTTAGATTTAGAGTCTCAACCTGTGACTTTTATAAGGTTAATCGATTAATATAGTATAGAAAATAGTGGGTACACCCTTATTTGTATATCCGTGTTCGATTATTCTATGTGACATTTATAACTGTGGGTTATATTTATAAGCATTTAAAACTTATTTTGTATACTCTTACCTTATTTTGGATGGATACTTAAGACTGTCATTTTGTCTTATGACATGTGAGAATATATTAATTGTTTAAACATTGTTGGTACATGGATATCAATATGAAGAAAGTTTTGCTTAAACATTGTTGGTATAGGAATACTAATATAAATTATGAATTATGTTATGGATATGGTATCTATAATTTTACATGTCAACATAAATGATGAGATAGAAATAAAAGAGTGATTGCACTTGACTATTCAAGGTGAAAATGAATTTACAGACCTATTGGATTAACATAACCAAGTATGTTATATGAACTCAAGGATCAATATTGTAGATAGCAAAATATTTGAAATGTGTAGAAATTGTTATATGAGTAACAATTTGCTTTGAACATATTGATACATATGTTATAATTTGTGGACAAGTGTTTTACATCGCAGATGATATCGTTACCAAACCAACCGCGTGATGACAAAACTCCAAGAACAATTGAGATGCATTAAGATTCCATGATAGGGTGTTAACCTTGGTCCTACTAGGAGGGGTGAAGGTGTTGTCCACCGTTTATCCTCCATAACCTGGAGTCATGGGAGGCCTGTGCGAGTCACGCTCCCCTAGACGTGTGATGATAACCGTCGGATGCCTACTGGTCAATCAAGTCAACGTAATCGACACTGACACCCTTAAGGTCTATGAATGGTTGGATCAGTAAAACTGATGCCATGGCATATTCCTGTAGAGGATGGATAAGATGGGAGCGAAAGAGATTAGGGAGGATAGGATGATTCTAGAATAGCTTAGGAACACTATTGAGGCAAGACGTGACTATTAAAATTTGTAAACCAATAAATGATCAAAACATAAATGTTAAAGTGTTTTCACACATTAAATGAAAATTCAATTATGGTACACCACCCTTATATGATTATACTAATCACTTATACTAGCAATTGCACCATCACCAAATGTTGAAAAGGGAAAACGCCATAAGAAATACGTAAAGATCCAATAGTTTCTAAGCAAGATATGGTAATATTTGTCAATTTTAAAGGCATGAACTAAACAACATTGGAAACACCACAAACATCTAATGAAGAGTGTCGTTGAGAGATTTTTCTTCGAGTGTGATTTCAGTAACCATACCTGTAGAATTGTCGCAGGTGATTCCATTCCAATTGCAAGGCACATTGACAGAGCCTATCATCGAGTTGTCTAATGCTAAATCGATTCAACCGTCATTTAGTTAAACATCAAGAATCGGTTGAGATGTAACAGTTTTTGACCGATGTAAAACTATTGAATCGTCTAACATTTCATCGGACTTTGTAGACCCTAGCACTTAGCAAAATTGTTTTCAAATAAAATGCCTTACAATGTAATTTTTTAATATCATTTTAAAAATTTATTTTAATATTTTCATAACATGATTGTTTAAAATAAAGTGAATTGTAAAATTATTTTTGTAACATTTTGAAAAGTTATTTTAATATTTTCATAACATGATTATTTAAAAATAAAGTGTTTGGAAATTTGTATCATTTAAATTGCTAAGAAAATGGAATTTTAGTGCTATGGCATTAGATAATACTTTTTATATTTGAAAAACATTGGTCCATTATGTCATGAGAGTGGAATAATTTTAAGTGGTCGATAATGTCATCAAAGTGGAATCTTTTTAATGCATATGATAGGTTTGATTCATTTTTAATTTTAGTTTTTTTTGGAAAATTATAATATTTGTTAAATATAA